>CM021107.1:183293382-183693708 GCA_007115665.2 Sequoiadendron giganteum | reverse complement strand
GGAAGGGAGTGGGGAAGAAGGGGAGAGAGAGAGAGATAATTAGGAGGGGGAAATGAGAGGGGAAGAGGGGAAGAAGGGGAGAGAGAGGGAGAGAGAATTAGGACGGGGAAGGGAGAGGGGGAGACAGGAAGAAGGGGATAGAGAGAGAGAGAGAGAGAGAATTAGGAGGGAGAAGGGAGAAGGGAAGAAGGGAAGAAGGGGAGAGAGGCGGAGAGAGGGAGGGAGAGAGAGATATATAGAGAGATGGAAAGATAGAGGGAAAGGGAGAGATAGAGAGAGATAATTATGAGTGGGGAGGTAGAGTGGAAGAGGGGAAGAAGGAGAGCACGCACAAGAGAGAGAGAGGAAGAGGGGAAGAAGGGGAGGGAGAGGGAGAGAGGGAGAGATAGAGAGTGGGAAAGAGAGAGGGAAAGGGATAGAGAGAGAGAGAGAGAGAGAGAAAGAGAGAGAATTAGGAGGGGGAAGGGAGAGGGGTAGAGGAGAAGAAGTGGAGAGAGAAAGAGAGAATTAGGAGGGGGAAGGGAGAGGGGAGGAGGGGAAGAAGGAGAGAGAGAGAGAGAGAGGAAGGGGAGGGTAGGGGAAGAAGGTTCTGAGAGAGGGAGAGAGAATTAGGGGGGGAAGGGAAAGGGGAAGAGGAGGAGAGAGAGAGAGAGAGAGAGAGAGAGGGGGGGGGAGGGAGAGGGAGAGAGGGAAAGAGATAATATTTAAATATTTTATATATTAGTGATATTAATTAGTTATATAATATTTTATATATTAAATTTATATATATATATAAATATTTATACATTAACTAAAATATATAAATAATATTTAAATATTATACATAATAATATAATATATTATATATTATACATAATTTCGTAAGAGATTATCATAAATTATATATTATATATTGAATTATAAACTATATTGTATATTCTCAACTAGATATATTAAAATAAACTATAAAGTATTTATTGCAATTTTTTAAATCATATATTAAAAACTATATTAGATATTTTTAAATTACATATAAAAAAAATCGGATATCCAGTTCAAATCAGATATCTAATTTGGATATTGCAATTTTTTAAATCATATATTAAAAACTATTTTAGATTTTTTAAAATTATATATAAAAAAAATTGGATATTCGATATGTCTGACACAAAACCTACTACCTAGGGATTAGCCTCAAGTTTCCTTCGGAATTTGGCTAGGACATGCCAATCCTAAGAAGTCAACACAAAAAACGTGTTTAACAACTTACCTTGTTTTTCTAGACTTTGCCCATGTGGCTGATGACTTTTTTTAACCCTAAATTGATGAAACGAAAAGGATTTTTAAAGGATATTCTCATCTTTCCACCAATATAAATTATGCTTTACTTTGAATTTAATAAATTATTATTATTCATTTTCTATTTGAATTACAACTAAAGTCCCGATTGATAGGCTGATTGAAAAACGTCTATATCTTTCAAACCATATCACATTTTTTGAATCCAAAATATGTGTCACATTCTATGCTTTGCATACTATAGGATTTTTTTTTAAATGAATTTCATAAATTTTTGACCAAGTTAAGGTGGTCAGACATATGATTTTTTATATTTTTTAAAAGTTGTAATAAAAAATTCATAATTAATTATTTACTTGGAAAAAAATACAAAAAAATATGCATCACATCGGGACATGAGTCCTCTACTTATATCTAAAATCTTATAAAAAAATATTATCATTTTATTGTGGTTAGGGTGGTCAAACAGACACCTACTTCTTTTTTCCCTAAAATTTAAGTACTACTGCATTGAAATTTCAAATTTTCACCAAATAGATTTTTTTTTAAATATATATCTAGTAGTTTAGAAACTACATTCCATTTGCTATAGATTCTATTCTTACATATTTTTGAAATAATATAGATAACTTATTCAAATTTTTACGTCAAGTTTCCTAACTCTAATTTTTTTGAATTTTCATTGCCACTTAAGGGCCTGTTTTTTCCATGATGATCCTGCACATACCCCTATTGGTTATCCTTCATAGACTTCCTACCCAAAGATATCATTTTCAATGAACTCAAGTTAATCATTCATGACTACATCCTTCCATATAAATGGGTACACGATAGATACATAGCTCCTCTGAGCTTCATCTGGTAATAGTTATACAAATTGGTCGTGATGTCACCGCATCGGTGCATACATTTTGAAAGTACTTGCTTGTGGTTGCAAATAATCCTATTGTCCCTAATACTGGTGCAAACATACCCAAACCTCAAGTACTGACTAATGAGGAGAAGCATCACTCAAGTTCTTTTCCACCAATCATAGACTTAAATGTGATCCCCCACACATCTACCTTGCAGGTGAGATGGCCCTACCCTTCGACAAAGAGATTGGTTGGGAAACCTCATAAAAAATGCCTATTTGAGCTTAGTATCATATCCCACAAACTAGAACCTAATCATATGATAGCTACACCTACAAGTATAAAAATCCTGAACTAGAATACATACAAGGGACATAATGAAACTACAGTCTAAACAGTGGCAACTTACACTACTTTGGCCAAAGTATTCTCACTCAGTACTTTGAGTGGCAGTTCTCACATTCACATACACTACTAATACATGGTTTGGATTATTACCATTCATATACTATGCTTAGGTAATTTCCTCCAATGGGTACCCTTTAACCCCACAAATAACCTACTTCCCTTTTTCCCAAAATTCTATGGTACCTCTACCAATCAAACCTAAGCATAAGTTAACCCTTCCTTGGATATTCCCATCCCCAAGTTTAACATGTGAGAGTATCTTTTCATAAACAAGTTATCTACTTCAGAAGACAAACTAGTCCCAAGTGTAACTTAATATCCTAGAGCATAGCTACATAAGCCTCATCTAATCATAGATTAAATAACTCACTCCATTCAATATATTATCACATAATAAGTGGTACTCATTAAGAGTATAACCACATCAATGAATGACCTCAATCAAAGAATAACCACATCATTAGATGATTCCATTCAAGAGCGTATTCTCCTTAATTAAAAGGGATGATTCAAGAGTCTACTCTTGTCAATACTATAAATTTTTATTAAGAGTGTAAAGCAACTAATCAAGTAGCAACTCTAACTCATTAGGTAATTCCCACCTACATCTCCATACATATAGTATCTCATAAGCTCAAGTGATTTTCTTAATCACACAAGCGAGTCTCGACCTCAATATACCCTAATCTTAGGATAAATTCATCAACCAATGACTTGTTTGATTATATAGGTTTACTCTAATCTTATATATTCCAATCAAGATTGGATGTACAACCCAAGCTAGTAAGTTATTCCCAACCTATAGGTATGAACGAGTATTCAAGTACTTATCCTAGAGTAACCCACTAACTACATAGTATATTCAAATAACTTAGCTATGAGTATCCCTTAAGCTACCCTTATTTAATCATATCTAGTATAATAATAATACTTATGACAAAGAATTCCTCCTATTATGGAGTATTTACAAACACTTCACAAAACAACATAAACAACTTCTACTTTCTTTCAAAGAAAATACTATTTTTCTCCAAATGCAAGTGTTCACAATATACTAAATAAAATAATCATGAAACAATCTTTCATAAGATGAGACAAATAAAGGAATATTATCCTCATGCCTGTAAATGCTTATCCAATCATTTGACTGCAACTCAGCTCCCCAAGACAACAACTATCTTAGCTTTGATCTCTCAAACAAAGCCACAATAACCTCTATCTCACAATTTGATATTATACTTCTCTCAATATGATAAAATACCCTCACCAATACTCAAAGCTCTCTCTCAATATATAGCATAATAAAGCAAATAGAATGCACAAGATTGCTTAAGGAATGTGTCCCAAATGAGAGCTCAATATTACTATTTATACACTAGATTGGAAATTGGCTCAGCCTACAGAAAAGACATGAGTATTGACAACAATATCCATGCATAACAACTCACTCAACTTATCTAAAAGGTGGCACACAAATAAGAGCATACTCAGCTAAATAAAGCTACAAGTTGATCTCATTAGTTGACAATAGCATAAGAAATTTTCAAATAAGCACATGATGAAAAAGTTGTAATTCAAATTTCCTTCACAATGAACATGTACAGCAAATAGGATTCATAAGGCGGCGCTAAAGCAATAATAAACCACCTACAGAGTTGATGCGATTTTACACTTGTTGAACCAGCCAATATCAAATGTGCAACACTTAGCTCATGTCAACTTAGTCTAGCATGAGTCGATACATCTCATTAATTAGTTTGACCAATTCATCGACCTGTTGTTCACAACCTTGGATGCTTTTATTTTTTGTTGATAATTACTCTAAGACAATTTAAAAGATTATTAAGTCAAACATATTTCCACACAAGGTGTCGACCAATTCTCATTCCTCATATTGACTTAATGGTTGTGAGTTTCTTTGCATTATACTATGTCTTTTATGTGTGGACAGCATGAGTAATATTCAGCCACTAAAATAGAGTCACAAGTATTATATACTCGACCTTTGTTTAAGTTAACAAATCACCCTTGAAGCTTTGTTAAAGATATTTGACTTTAAAGAATATAATAACTTTTAAATATATAACATATATTTACTTATACATATACATATATATATATGTATATCGACACATATATATGTGTGTATATGTATATATATGTATATATATATATTAAGTTACATTCATATATATCATAAGCCAATAAAGTATGTATACATTTGATATACAAATGAATACAACCAAGATAGCAATCATATAATAATAACAATATATTGATTGTATGCATATATATATATATATGCCTCTATGTACATGTATATGTATGTATACATATATTGATACATTCATATGGGCATGTCTATTTGCCATCATACATGTTTATCGATACATATATACATTTGGATATATGTATATACTTTATATATATATACACACACATTTGATTCACACACCAAATTCATACGCAATTACTATTGTATTGATAAGCACATGTGTGTGATATGTCTATACATATACATATACATGTCGTTAGGTCCATTTGATAGTTTGGTGCACATAAAGAACTCATCCATAAGTGTGCATAGGTACATCTACCTTTGTGGGCTCATGTATGTGTTCCTTCATGCATATGGTCTATCATTGATATGCATGTGTGTACTTATACATATTTCACATATTTCCTACTCATCAATACAAGCATAGTAACAAGGAAAGAACTCACAAGCTCAAATAGATAAACATCACCCACTAATGTGTACTCAATAGTAAATAAGACCCTTACTAATGCAGACACATCAGCTAAGGATGACTTACCAATTCCCAACTCTATGTCTAGACTCAACCATTCTGTTGTGAGTGTGTGTAAGCTCGGATAGGTTACATTACTGGTTACCGGACCAATATCTTCTCATGAGTGATACTTTCCCTCCACCTGGAGGAATGAACCTGTCCTTGCAACTAGCTCAACACATTTACAAAGGTATTTAGACGTTCACAATAAATCCATATGCATCATAACTTTAGCATATTCATATAGCAATGAATGTAAACATATTTACTCTTTCAATACCATATTAAGAAAAATTTAACAATACTTTCACATATACCTATTGCAGTAGTCCACTCTTTTAGTAAGCATATCAAACTCATGATTGCATTTACTAGTTCCTATTTACCCATGAAGATAAAAGTAAATCAGTAATAAGAAGATGGGATGTGACAGACCAAGAGAAGGCTTGCAAAGATAAATGAATAAGTAAACTTTTGTTTGTTATCAAAGACAACCAAAAAAAATTATGATACTAGAAAATATGAAGGATGGACATAAACAATGGAGGAATAATTGAATCAGATAGAGAAGAATCGAACTTGGGAACTGGTTCCAAGGCCTGCGAAAAAAAGGGTGATAGGAGTAAAGTGGGTATTCATGAATAAGTTGAATGAAGAAGGATAAGTTGTTAGAAGAAAATCAAGACTGGTCTGCAAAGGCTATTCACAAGCAGAAGGAATTGATTTTGTGGAGACTTTTGCTTTGGTAGAAAAAATGGAAGTAATCAGACTGTTTATTTCTTTTTTTGCCCACAAGGACTTGAAGGTATATCAGATGGTTGTCAAACAAGATTTCTTGAATGGAGATTTGAAAGAATAATTATACATAGAGAAACCTAATGGGTTCCAGTCATTAGAAGAACCAAACATGGTGTGCAAACTCAAAAAGGAATTATATGGCCTCAAACAAGCTCCTAGGGCTTGGTATGCAAGTTTGGACAAGTACTTTCTTCAATAAGGCTTCAAAAAAGGTACCACAAATAGTAACCCTTACTTCAAGATTGAGGATGAAAGAATTTTGATAGTTGTTGTATATGTTGATGATATAATCTCTAGTGGGAATGATGAAATGTGCAAGAAGTTTTTTGAATAGATGTAGAAGGAGTTTGAAATGTCTATGATAGGTGAATTGTCCTTCTTTCTTAGTCTTAAAATTTCTCAGCTAGATGATACTAGTATCTTTATTTCTCAAGAAAAGTATGTCAAGGAGATGTTGAAGAATTTTGGTTTGGAATATTTTAAACCTGTGAGTACTCCAATGGTAACTGGTTGTCATTTGAGCAAAGATGATGAGTATCTCCTAGCTGATCAGACTCTATACATATCTATGATTGGAAGTTTGATGTATTTAACTACTTGAAGATATGATATCAAATACGTGTGGTATGTTTAGCTCAAGATTTCAAGCTAATCCTAAAAACTCTTGTAAAGGCAGTCAAGAGAATTTTTAGATACTTGAAAAGCACTATGGATTATGGATTATGGTATCCAAAAGGAAATGAATTTGATCAGTTTTTACATTGATGTTGATTGGGTTGGTTGTGTTGATGATAGAATGAGTACCAATGGTGGTGATTTTTTAGGAAGCAGATTGGTTTCATGGAATAGTAAGAAGAAAGATTCGATATCTTTCTCAATAGAAAAAGTAGAGTATATTGATGTAGCATCTTGTTGTACTCAATTATTATGGATGAAGTAAACATTAAAGGATATCAAGATCAAATATGATGATCCCATTCCTATTCTATGTGATAATACAAGTGTTAAATCAATATTTCCAATAATCTAGTGATACAATCTAGAACCAAGCACATATCAATTAGGTGCCACTTTTTGAGAGAGAAGGTTACAGATAAAGAATTCGAGTTGGAGTACGTACCTACAAAGGATTAGATTGCTAACATTTTCACAAAGGAACTTACAAAGAATACATTTGATTATCTCTAGTAGAAAGGGGTAATTTCCCCTCCTTTTTCCTACTAGATGTATAGTTGGTGCATCTATCAAGGGGAGTAATTCAATCCATATCCTTATTCCTGGACTAATGGCAGCTACCTCTATGGAGGAGTGGGTAGTGGTTGTTGCTTACAGGGGTAGACCGTAAGTTTTTTCAAAAAGGAGAGAATGTACATCAAAGGGGCAGAGTATGAAGAGGAGAAATTGTGCTTGAAAAGAGAGAGAAAGTCCATTTTCCCTTTGTCCTTGATGTCAAACAGGGGGAGAGAAATGTGCACCTGAGGGGGAGAGAGATTGTACACCAAAGTGGTGTGAGGATGGTTTTTCCATTGATGAAAAAGGGGGAGATTGTTGCAGCTTGATAGGCTTGGTTGCCATTTGATATCAAAAGTATATTTTGAGTTTGTTGTAGTTTGGTTGGAATTGATGTAAGAGAGTTGTTGATGTCAAAAGTGAGTTGTATTCTAACTATTTGGTTGTAAGTCTCTAAGAAATGCTCTGCATTTCTCCACTGGTAATGCTTTGCTCTTGTGGTTTGGAAGATAGCTTCTTGGTGTGTCAATGCATGTGTGATCCAAGTCTCAAATCATTTGAGTTAGAGGAAAGGTGTTTTGGAAGTGACAGTTTGAAGATTATGTTATTTTTGTGAGGATGCTCACAAAGGTGCAAAGTTTGGTTTTATATTCCTCTACATTTGCATATATGGTTGTGTATTTCAAAAGTTAAGTTTTTGGTGATGTGAAGGTGTTATATCCAAAGTTTCATATTACTAGTCCTTCTACAGAGAAAGTTGATGATGACAAAGTTCAAGACTGTGTCATCCAGTGACTATTTTTAATGTATATTAGCTTGCACCAACTTGTTGCTATTCGAATTTTTGATTTAGGGATTTATGAGAGTGTTCATGGATTCCATGTGATATTTTTCATTGGTCTGTAAGGTGTTGTCTAGTTTCTCTGAAATAGGCTATGGTCTGGAATGAAGGTGTTGTTGGGTTATGCTTTTTTTGGCCAACTAGGGTATGTTTAAGGTTTACACCGCAAGTTCAAGGTTGTGTGAAGATCATTGAGTGTTTGAGAGTGTTGTATGGGTCATTTTGACTCATCTAGAAGAAGCACAAGTAATTCTTTATCATTCATGTATACCGCCAATGTTGTGAAGGTCGACATACTTCATGTTTCATGTTTTCTTCTTAAGGCCAACCTATTTGTATTTACAAAGCTTGCAAATGATGTTCATTGAAGATCAAAGCTGTGAAGAGTGTTTAGGACCAGGTTAAGCATGTTTTGGAATTTTCAAGGCATGTTTTTCTTCCTAGTGTTGTGTGTAGTCCTTTTGGGTCTTTCCCTCTACGTGTTTCATGTTGTTGTTTGATCCTTAGCCGACTTGTAATTGTAATATTATTATTTGTAGGCTGGCATATGTAATGTAATCAATGTAATATCATGTATATATTGTAAAGCTAGTTGATCTAGGTCATGTATCAATCAAGAAGGTCATCAAGGATGTGTAATGCATTATGATAACTGTATAAGCGACTGAAAGAGAAATAGCAAAAGTTGTAGACCCTGTCCAAATTCAATTTGATCATATCTCTAAGACAAAATGAAAGTGAAGAGTGTTCCTAATTTTTTGTTGGAGGCAATGCACCAAAGGTAAAGCTTCTTGAAGGCTGAAAGTAGTGAACCAGTAAGCTACAGAGAAGACATTTCAAGAAGTTGCAGAAGAGTTGTTAAAGAAGAATTACAATAATCAAAGAGAAGGGAAAAAGCAGAATTACAATCATCAAAAGGATTGAGCCTAATTTTTAAATTCAGATAGTGGAATGACTATCATGTTGTAATCTTTTATAAGTTTGTTCTCAGTTTAGGGAGTAGTTACTTCATTGGGTTGTAGCCTTAAAATAAAGTATGTAGGGAGTTGTAGCTTCTTTGGGAGTGACCCTAAAACCTTTCTACAAGGAGTAGTAGCTTCATTGGGTTGTAGTCGTAAAACAACGTTGTAAATTGTTATTTGTGTGTGAGGCTAGATTAAGACAATAGCTCCTAGCAACATTTCTCAGCATGGTTTTTACCCTTTGGGGTTTTCCACATACATTTGATATTGTGTGGTGTTGTGCATTGTTTCTATCTTTCATGTTCTTTCTTATGATATAGAATTTGAAGTTTCTTTTGTTTTAGAAATTTGGAGATCTAATAGAATATTGATTCACTTGCCCCGGCCCCCTCTCACTATTCTGGTGTATGATCAACATAACCATAAACTTTATCAAAATGTCTGATATCACATTTCCACAAATTTTAGTCTTAAAGATTATTCTTCTAGAACCGTGAGTTTTACATTTCCATAAAAGTCAGTCTTGAGATACATGCATTATAGTTAATACACTAACAATTTACATGGAAACCTAGGTCCCTATGTAAATAATGCACTGGCTGTTTATAGCCATCATATTTTAGGACTCAAAACATTAGCTAACTATTGAAGTTCGTTTTAATTTAAGAACATTGCATGCTTACTGTCTTATGGGCTGACAAAATAGTTATCTGCAAATTTTGAGAAACAGAATTGCATGTTTAAAATATTAATCATTTTTACATCTAATGTTGGTTGGATTAAGAGGGAATAATTGCAGAGTTTGCACTGTTTCATTTACATGTTCACATTCGCGATATTGTCTATATTCTGTTGGCCTGGCCGCTTCAAACCTAATGTCAATTCGAGCCATTGACCATTCTCCATTTCTTGAATTTATGTTTGCAGGCCACACTAATCCAACATTTTCTACTCTCTCCTCGGGAATGCTCCACTTCTTATTTGGTTTTGTTTCCTGCGTGCAACAAAATTATTAAAAAATACTCATATTATAGAGAGAGAAAGAGAGATTAGATTAGAATAAAAGCTATTTACCTTATCTAATTCCAATTCCATCCTTGGCCATGTCCATCCAATTCCACACTGAGCTGGACCAACCAATGCAGACACCATTAGTCCTTGTATTAAGGGAAAGGAATAAATTAATGGCAGTTCAGAAGGAAAACTTTGAAAGACATTATACTACTGTTTACGCAGTAACAACAAAAATCATCAAATCAAGGTTCACATGAGAGCAAAGAGATGAATAGGTCAATTGAGACATCAATTTGAAAAATATTAAAAGAATTATGTTTTTTTTTTTTTGGATTAAATTGTGTTAGATTGTTTTTAAAAATCATTTTTCAAACATATTTCATGATTTCTTATCAGAATGAAGGATTCTGAAATATGATTCCAAATATCATTTTTAAAAATCAATTTAACACAGATTAATCCAAAAATATATATAAATCTATTATAAACTGTGAACACATCATATATCTAAATAAAAACATTATGAGATGAATCTCTCCATCTAATTGATTTATAACATTTTCTTCAAATATTAATGATTTAAAAAAATTCTATGTATGATATTTTTTACATTATACTAGATTATTTAATAATTTATGAGATAAATAAACTACTACTCAAGAATTATAGATGAGTTAAGATTAACTCTAAAGTAGAGAGCTTAAAATTTTATTTTCCAACATTTCAACCGTTCTGAATGTGCTCATCATCCAACAAGCAGCTTGAAATAATATTTTCTTATAGCTTGACCTTGGATTATGGGCTCATCAGCAAGAAACCTGAAATTGTTTTTCTAAGTTCTCTGCCCTGGATAAAAGACTCATCATCAAGGGAAAGGATTGGATAAATTAATTTTATATTCTTTAATGCATATCATTTGTCAACGCAGCTGTTAATTGGCGTTCACCATCATCTAGGAATCATAAATATTTCAATCAATTTTATACAATATAGACTGTAATTTAATCATTTGTTTATAAATATTCATATAATAAATAAGAAATAATTGTATTTCAATGTGATTTCTATTCACTTTTTTTGTTTTTCTTTTCAATTTTCAAAATAATGAAAAAATTGGGTACAAATAAGGAAAATTCACTGCTAGCAATTCACAGACGGTAAATTCATGATCAACAATTACGTGACACTGAATTGCTGATGGTGAATTTTACTTTAAGTGAATTTGTCATGACGGTAAATTTTTCCACAATTTTCCGTCAAATGAATTTGCCGTATACCATTCGTATAATATAAATAATCAAATATTTTATAATCAATATACTAATTGTTTGTATAAGAAACAACAGATTAAGCCCAACTTAATCTACTGTTCCAGCATTATTTACAACTTACCCACACTCTTGAATAACATCCCTTTAAGTGAGACGCAGGATTTGTAACTTTACCATTTTTGGTCTGAATGGGCATTGATGTAAGTGAAGTCATTGTTTTATTCGCCCTCTTACGTTTGCCCAGTCTCTCACTCCCCTTACGATTTTGGAACCAGTAAAACACATTCTTTGCCTGTATTTCTCCATATCTCATGAGACAATCAGCAATATGATGTATCTGCTCTGTATTTGGACTGTGACTGCCCTTCTTATATAACTCTTCCAGTACTTCCAATTGCTCCGCTGTGGGCTTCCATCTTGGAGCCGAATATCTTTCAATACCTTGAGCCATGTTCAATCATAATGAAAAAATTAATACCAGTTGCCTCATAATATACACACATCCGTTATGGCATAATATTCGTTTTAGTTATAAGATCCTTGGATTACCGTTAAGTAAAACAACGAGGCCAAAACAAACACTAGTATCTGTAACTGACGTGATGTGCAAGACTGTTGTTAGGCTGCCATTTGTACACATTTTCTCAACGCTTACACATTCGGATGAGAATAAGAAAACAAAACAAGAATTAAAAAACCAGAATAAGAATTATTTCAGGGGGTTTCTTTCATTTTCGCATCTTGGGAAGTGGTACGTAAAGTTTTGTATGTCATGGGAATGATCACCCATATCATTGCTTTTCACGAAAAGTTTTGTCCCATCGAGTTGTAGTCTTCCACATTGCTCGGCCTTCATTCGGAGACGTCGAGGGAATAATTGCAGATCAATTATTAAATTCCGCCTGTTATTTTTTTCTTATCTGAAAAGCATACGCTTTTAAGCTTAAGCTTCGAACATTCTTTGTATATACTTTTCGTGAAAGAATCCTAGTTATGTCCTAAATTTCACGGTCGATTCTGCCCGTCAAGCAATTGTTTTCGTTATGGTTATCTATTTAATTAATAAAAAGTAGTATACAATCCATATATATTTTTCAAAACTTTCTATGATACATTGATAAGTATGGTTATAAAGTGATCAAAATTAAGTTTTCAAAAATTTCTATGATACATTGATAAGTATGGCTATAAAGTGATCAAAATTAAGTCTAAGATATATATATATATATGATCTTTATGATACATTGATTATGGCTATAAAGTGATCAAAAATTATGTCTAAGCTTAAAACAATGAGTTAATCATAAAAAGATATGCTTACAAACATTTATTTTCAAGGGAATGATTAGTTAAAACTCAAAATAGTAATTTGAAACTGGAAAAGCTAACTTAATTATAGATGCAAAGATCATTATAGCTCTATTTAAAATCATCAAAAAATTAGTATAATATGAGAGAGGATCTAATAGCTAAGTAAGGTCTAATAGGTGTAAGTGTATTGGGTAGCTCAAAGAACCATTGCTTGTTTGGATTTTATTCATTATTTATGAATTTTATGATAAATAGTTATTTTAAGTCTAATTGTAATAGTGAAAATTGCACACATGTCCTTTTCTCTTGTGTTTTGGGCCCATCACAACTAGATTATCCTTTATACATCAACATGTGTTTATGATGGTATATTTCACATCAAATTTGGGAAATGGTCTTATCCTACCTTGATCCCATCATCACTCATCCCCATGAATTGATCCCCTCAATAAATCTATCATTCACAAGCTTGGTTTAGATCTATCAGTGCTAATTTAATCTAGATCATCTCTACATCCATGAATGAATCCCAAACATTTAAATTTTAAATTAGGCACCCTTCCCTCCATTTTATATCCCTTGTGATCTAATTAAATTGGACTATTCCAAGTTGTGAGATAGGATGGTTGGTCTATTTAAGGACTAGCCCTATCAAATGAATAATTTAGGAGCAAGCAAGTATAATCTAGAGACCATTAGGGAATAATTGAAACCTTCTTACACTAGCATTGCATCATCATCATAGAAGTATACTATATTCTTGTATGATCTTCACCTTAGTTCACTACCATTATGTAATAACCACCCCTTAGCTACTATTATTTTGTTACTCAATTCACAATAACCACCATCATGGCCATCACTCCACACCACCACTTGAAATCTTACAATAGAAAGTGGTAATCTCTCAATGTTAGGTTCATTCCTAAACCCATACTTAAACCTCGAGGGTTCATTCATGATGACCTTACCTACGTATCCCCTTTTGGAATCATAGGCTTTGTAGTTTGCACACAAATTATAGAGAAAGTTCATCCTTTCCTCTTGTATGAGATCTTGAATCTTGCTTTTAACTCATGACTAATAATTAAGCCTATGCATTTAAATTAATCATCTAGCTACAATAGAATGATAACATCACATTCTAATGCCTTGAATGGGTATGTTGGAGGTTTGCTAATATCCCACATAAAATAAAAGAAGTAATTTCTAAAGAAAGGCTTGAAACTAGATGGGAGCTTTAAAAGTGTAATAATGTTTAAGTCGCATTGGCCTTCTAAAAGGAAAATATCTATTATGTAAATCAAATATTTAATTATTTCAAATAATATTTATCCTTTCCATGTCATGGTAAGGGTGCAAAATATTTATTGTTTAGGAAAGGATATTATCTTTGCTAACTGGAAACAGGTGACATTCGGCTATCATAGAATTGAAGCAAACTAGAAGTTTTTAAATCATCATTTTGAGAAAATATTTATCCTTTCAATCGTTTCCCCCAAGGACACGAATAAGCTATCATACCATCATTCAAATCTTATCAATTTTTTGGAAAGAGATGTAATTATGGAAATGAAGGGCATCCAGATTGGCAACACAAGTTTTAAGTCTTTTCCAATCTCTTCAAGGATAATAAAAATGTATGAGCCTTCTCTCAAGTGCAATACCTTCAACATGTGGATCATTGAGAGAAGTTTCATGTGCCCTATAGTCTGGTAAGTCTCCACATCATGCATTATTTTACCCTAGAAGGAATATTTAATATTATTCATGATTATCATTTTTCTCTTCTCAATCACATTCGTCATAAAGAATCGATTAATACTCCCTTTTGTTCTCTTTCATCATTGATGTCCTACCTCTTCATCAAGGTTTAATTATTTCCCTTTACAAAAAAAATCTCACCACCACCTCCCAACTGGATCCTACCTCCTCTATTAATCCCTTAGAAATCAAGCTTAGTGAAAACAAACCTCTGTCATCCCCAAATACATGTCGTTCAAGTTTGAAAACCAAGTCCAAAAAGGGAGTCCTATAGTTTTTTGTCTCCTTGAATCCCACTTCTATCAATGTGTCGAAGAGTTCCATGGGCCACAAAAATGGAAAGCCCCTCCTTCTCTTCTTTATTCCAAAAAGAAAAGATGAGCCCCTCCGGCTCTATTACTATAGAGATTGGTGGTGAATTGGAGCCTTAATAGAAGATCTTAACCAATGGTGGGTCAGGTGAGAGGAGGTCTATCAGGTTATCATTTGCTAGTCTTTAGAACAAAGGTAATGATATCAAAGGAAAGAAGCTAGCCCTTGAGAAAGAGGGGTTAGGCTCCTTTGATGAAGAGTTTCTCCCTAATTATGAAGAGGATAGCCTCGATAATAGAAAACAAGAAGAGGAAGAAGGAGGAGAGGTTATCATGGAGGAAGAAGAGGAACATAATGAGGAGGAGGATATCTATGTGGAAAATAATGAAGAGGAAATGGATGTTCTTGATTTGGAGCAGGAGGATGGTAAGGACAATATTAATGAGGAGATGGAGGAAACTGAAAAATAGGAAGAGACTTACTCTAAGCCTCTGGAAAATATAAAAGACCAAACAAAGGAGCTTCATAGTTGTATTTGTTAGAATTTCAACCCACAGCTCCCATGGAACACTTGCAATAAATTACCTATCACAATAGAGAAGATCAAAAGCAAGATTTTGATCAATAAGTTCCTAAGAATTGTACTAATGCAAATAACCTAGATGAATATTACAAATGAATGTGCAATATTTATAAAAGCATTGCATAAGAAAACCCACATGTGAATTTGACAAGATAGGGACAAGTGTACAAATCTCATGCAATGAGACAACTTGTCCTAAATTTAGTCCAATCTAATAATAAGAATCAAACTAAAGAATAGAAAGAAACTCCTAAGTTTAGCTTAAGTGATTAACGTAAAAATATTCTAATAATTAATTGATGATTAATTAATTATCAGATAATGACTTATTTACTCAAACAACCCCCCCTTAAGATCAACTTAGGAAGAAACTAAACAACTGATAAAGGAAGCTAAATGAATTCAAAATGGGTCTCGGCTACAAGGCCTAATAAAGCACCCATGAACATATGTAATGAATGGGGTAGAGTAGAAAACATAGTGGGACAAAACCCCCCTAAAATGAGATAACCTATTGCAAAGAAGCACTGGAAGAACAATGTGGAGTAACATTGGAATCTTGAATCTAACACTTGCAAGGAAAGATAATTCTATTTAATATTGAAACCATATGAGAGTCATTGATTGAATCAAGGTGGAATCATGATAAAGCAACAATAGACCCAATGCCAAGGAACACTAGAAAACTCACAAACTGGCACAACCCTGGAATCTATGAAGCAATAGTAGATGACTAAATGATGTATAACTGAAATGAACTGCAAAGATCCAAATTGCACCCTCCCAATTGTTAAAACATCCAAGTAATCTCCAAAACACCCATCAAGCCAAAAATTGAAATAACGATCAACCTTGGATAGATACAAAAAAGTGCATGAATGGAAATGTAGATTTCCTCAATACCTTTCTAACGATGTAAGAATCATGAAAATCGAAGATCATGGAAAAAATTTAAGAGCTTGAGAGCCATGAATGGAGATCTAACTTCAAATAGCAAGAAATGCAACTAAACTATAAAATTTTCAAAAGTTAACAACACCATTGGATAGTTCTTGGAACTAGCTTTTCGGTGATATCTCGTTTGCCTGATATCGATACAATATGCTCAAGTTATGCCAAAAACAAAAGAAACTACTCCTTTAGGGAAAACTAGGGTTTGGAGGGGCCATATAGCTGGTGATGTCATGTTGACATCATCACTTCACAGGGTTAAATTTGATGGCTATCTGGCCGTCAACAGAAAAAACGCACCTGCCTACTAGAAAAAACTTTCTTGTCGCCTAAAACATCAAGGTTCGCCGAAATATTTTGCATGGAAATTGTGAAGGGGTTGGTTATTTTTTTCAATGATTGAATAATTTATGCCACCAAAAATGATTGAAGTGACTAGATTTTACTATGCACCGCCCGAGATTTTAAATTGCCTCTTGATTTTAAAAACTATCGGTCGACCAATGATGAAGTCCACCATCAAGGTCTAAAGCCATCGATGGTGTGGTATAACCACCAAGCGGTGAGAAAAGGTGGGCCCCTCTTCTACACTGCAGTACGCTTATAAAATCTAGTGCAGGGTACTTTCGTACCCTATGAAAAAAAGCATTTTACCCCTTTTTTTGATTTGTTTTTTTTGTTTTTTTTTACAAAACAAAAAAAGTGAAACCTTTTTTTAAAATTTTTGGAAACATAATTTTTTAAAAACCAGCATTGCAAGAAATTTGTACCAAACCATGAAAATTAATTGCAGGGGGTGCAGATCTGTATGGAGGATGTACAAATCGTATGAAATTTGCCTTCAAACGAGAGGGACTCAAGCCTCTGTTGCCACAGTGTTTGTCTTGTGCTCACCTTGTTAGAGTGACAGAGTAGTGGATTGTTGTAATGGAGTGAATGGTGCTGCTACAAATCTTGGAAACTAATGCAAATGGTGGAGAAAAATGCTCAAATGATCTTGCAAAACTTCTCTCAAAATTTTGCTTGAAAATTGTTATGGATGGAAGAGTGAAGATTATGAAGAGAAGGATGAAAAACGGCCATATTTGGGTCAGACAACCGAAGAGGGATGTTACTCTTCAACTTCCAATCAAAATGTAACGCCTCTGCAGTCTCCAACCGTAGGAATCTGCCAGGGACGTAAGCGTGTCGTGTGGACGTTTTTGCACTATGTGGGCATCCACAACAGAAACGCCCCCACTGACACGTGAACCAAGCACCAAGTGGAATGCAAGGAGTGGGTTTAAGTGGAATTAAACTTTTGCTTTTGATTTTCTAAAGTGTTAAGGGTCAAAATGGAATTTGTGTTAGGGGTGCAAATTCATGTTGATACATTTTTCCCCCACTTTAGCGAGCACGAGTACTGATGAATGCTTTGGTAAAGTATAGTAGTAAAGGAGTAACAGGGTAAGAGATGTATACCTGAACTGATGAGGAAGCAGAGCACACTCTAGCGAACCCAAAACTCCAAGAAAGGACTTCATAGTTTCGTGAAACTACAAAGCTGAAACATGAAAGTACCTTACACGTTCACGGTTCTGCAAGGGTGGTATCCTTCAAGAACTCTCACATGAAGGAAACCAGGACAAGCACCTTACAGCCCTGCAGACCTGCAAGGAAGGTATCCCTCAAGAACTCTCACATGAGGGAGACCAAGAAAAGCACCTCACAGACCTGCAGATCTACAAGGAAGGTATCCCCCAAGAACTCTCACATGGAGAAATCCAAGCAAAGGAGACTTCGTAGAGCCAGAGATGGAGACATGTTTACCCAAAGATAGAACACATCAGGAAGCGGTCACACATGCCAGTGAATGGATAGTCATGCAGACCATCACTAAGTTGTAAGACTTTCAAAGGGGTCCCTTGGGAACCCTTCAAAAGGAAGGAGGGTCCACTCAAGGGACGCGTTATTTTGAAAGGTAGGGTCTAGTTGGGTTGCCCCCAAGCTAGACATGAAGATGCAAAGACAATCTAGTCTGGTTGCCCTTGGACTAGACATTGACATGTGAAGTTGGTCTAGTCAGGCTACCCCCAAGCTAGATGGTATAGAACATTGTTGAAAACTTTCAAAGGGGTCCCTCGAGAACCCGGCATGAAGAGGCAAGGTCCTCTCAAGGGACACTCTGTTCAGAAAGCTTAATGTCTCCCTTTTTGAATCGATTTTTCATCAAGGAATCCTCTTGAAAGATGTTCACTTCATCAATGAATTCGAAAGGAAGGAGACATGCTCATGCAAGGGGAAGACTAAGACCATTCCCACTTCAGAGGGGGATTTCCAAGTCCTTTCTTTACGAACCCCTGATGAAGGAAACATGTTTTGTTAGGGTTCCAAAATGAGAATGCCATTCTAACAAGGAAGTGTGTGAAGGGTCTTCGAGAAAAGATTTGTTTGCAAACAAATGTGTTTTCTAAAGACTAAGCAATGTAGAAGGTGCATTTTCACACATGAAAGAGACAACTCAAGCAAAGAAGAGAGAAAGATAAAGAGCAAGTAAAAAAAAATAGATCACGCGTAAAGGGCACAGGGGGATCCAGTTACACAGGGTCAAATCCTCCTTTATTTATATATATGTAGGTAACTGTGGTAAGATTTGAAAGATCATCAATCCCCAACCAGATCAAGAAGAATGCACGAAAGACAAACTAAAATAAAAAATCGGGTCAACATGGAAGGAGGCCTAAATGCTCCCAACGCTTTGCATTGTCCCAAATTTACCAAAATTCAATCACAAACATGGAAGAATGATGACACATATAGAGGAAGATTTACAATGTAAATACCATGCATGTATCCATGCACCAACAGGGGTGACGAGGGTCATTCAGGCACATGTAGCATGATCACGGGGGAAGCACGTGTCATGACACATACACACATCTAATCTAAAGATCAAGAAGAGGGTCTCCCTCTAACACTGATCAACCAGGAGGTCGTCAGCTTCCCACTCTAGATCCTTGAAGGAAGGAAGACGAGCCTGCAATGGTGTAATGTTAAGGGGAGGAGCTTCTGATCCTCCCACAGCAAGGGCCAAAGCAAAGGGACCTGTAAGGTCTTCGTCGCTTAGCTCTTGTGGGTCCAGGGTCCATGACCTAGCGAAGATCGCTGACAGTGTTGGGACTTCGCCCACCGAGTTAAACATGCACTTAATAGGAGTGTCGTGTTTCACCTCGGTAGAAGAAGGAGTTTGTACCCGAGATTCACTGCTAGGCTCATCGAGAGACTTGGGAGCTGTGAAAAACTCGGGGGAGGTTGGGACTGGTTTCGTTACTAAGACAAAACAAGTCAACTTGGGGCCACCCTTCGAAGAGGGTGGGCTCTTCTTATGTCCTCCATTGTTGGAGGGGCCACGCTCGACCTTCTTCTTCCTCGAGGGAGGTGAGCTCCCCACAAATTAAACAAGGAGTGTCGAGGAAGAGGAGGAAAGAGCTGCAGTGGACACAACCGAAGTGTTAACCATGTCCACAGGCTTTGCGAAAGGCAAGACATCCAAGACGAAAGTCAACAAGGGCGGCTTTGCCAAAGGAGCAATGAACACTTGCACCCTTTCGGGCACATGTGCGCTCACAGCGGGAGCCGAAGGAGGTTCAAGGGCATAAGGAGGGAAAGAGGAAGACATATTAGGAGATGCAGTCTTTTCTTCCTCCTTCTTCTGTAAGGAGGCTTTCTTGGCTAGGAGAGCCTTTCGTCGGCACTTACGCTTATGTGCAAGGCGATTTCTACGGCTCTTCACATTGGAAGCCGAAACTTGTGAAGGGACAGAAGGATCCTGCTCAGCCATGGGAGTGTCCTCCACGACTATCTCTAGTGGAAGGGCAGACTCCTGAATGGAAGGAGGCGGGGCAAGCTCAGAAATGGCGGAAGGATTTGACTACCACTTTGGAGGTGGATCCTTTCCTTTTCGGGGGAACAGGAAGAGGTTGACGAGCGAACTCTCTCCGCGAACCTTTCTTTTTGTCATACAAATAGTACCAAGGTCCTGGGGACCCATTAGGGAGATCCGATATCCTGACTTTGCACTTTCGCCAAGGAAACATCATCGGACTTAGCAGGTGGAACCTGGTTTTGTTCATCCAATACTCTTCCCAAGAGAGTGGAGTGGATGAATCAGCTCAAGAGAGAGTGAGCTTCTCTTTTCCTTTTCAAGAGGAGGAGGTAGTTGGCTGATCTACCACGGGAAGGGTCAACTTTGGTTGTCCCTTGCCCCCAGTTTTGTACTTCACATAGTTCTTATAAAGTAGGTTTGTTCTTTGTGGGAGTGGACCAACTGGAGTGGGCCAAAAGTGATCCAATGAATATCCTCCACGGGACACCACAGGCCGATATTCAGTGTCATGTACTACATGCACGACACCTTCGTGGGAAAACTTAAGGCACTTATGAATCACAAAGGTGATCCCATTCATGGAAGCTAGCCAAGGTATGCCCAACTTCACTCTAAATAGGTCTAACTCAGGGATGACATCAAAGATTGTGTCTACACTCCTAGGTCCAACTAGGACGAATAATGTTATTGATCCGTAGGGTTTAAGAGAAAGTCCATCATATGTGTGGATGACAGAATTTTTTTTATTGTAATCCTCCCTTTGTAGGGATTTTAAAAGTAATATCTCCTCTGTGATGACATTCACCCTACTCGCGGGGTCAACTAGAACCCCTCCCTGTCACAATGTTGCCATTGAGGCGAGTGGGAATATAAAGCGGGGAAGGTTCTCTGTTTGCTAGAACATCTTGTGAGGTAAAGGTTACATCCGGTGAGTCAATTGTAAGATGAGTAGAGGGAGTAACAGTAACCATGTTAACATACACCTCAGTGTGAGAAGTAGAATTAGTGGGATCGATAATCATGTTAGTTGAATGTGACAAAAATGGGTCTGTGTATATCTACAACTCACTGTTAGCTTTTGTTATTGATTTCTCTGTATTGTGTTTACTCCCGTCAATATGGATAGTACCATCCTCGATGCGATCTTGTATCTCATGATGCAAGTGCATGCAACATTCGATATCATTTCCATTAACTTGATGGTACTGAAAATACGTGTTTTCTTCATACCAACTAGGGTATGGTTCTCTAACTGGTTTAGGAGGTGGCAAGGTAAGGATCTTATCCTTCACCAACTTCTGCAATATGGAATAATAGGATTCTGATAGGTTTGTAAATTTTCAATTGCGTCTGAGTTTATTGTTATCTATAGCGGCTACTACATTCGCAACAGCTTTACCTCTTCCCGAGATCGATACGATAGATATTCCTTCAGAATGGAAGCGTGAGGGAGGACCCCTAAACTGAACCACCATTTGTTGATATTCTCATACAGTTGCACACAGATGTGCGAAAGAGGGATACTTCATGAGGGCGAACTTCTCTTGCCAATCTCTCTATAAATTCCCTATGAAGACCTTATGTACATCAGAGTTAGGTAACGGATACGATATTTGTGAGAAGAGTGCTTGGTAGCACGCTATAAAGTTTGTAACATTTTCATTGTCTCCTTGTTTGCACCAAAAAAGGTCTAAGAAGGTCATCTTCAGTCCAATATTGGCTTGGAACTATCGCAAGAACTAGTTCACAAGCTTATCGAATGTGAAGATGGAATTATCGGGCAAAGAACATTACCAATCTAGTGTTGTCTCTTTGAGGGACCGGGGAAACAATTTAGCCATCAATGCATCATGATGGAAAAAATGTGTGCACAGGGCGTTAAAGGTGGACACGTGTGTCTGCGGGTCCCCTTTACCATCATATTTCTCAAATTTGGGAATCCCCATCCCTAGCGAGAACGGAGTGTTCAGAATTGCAACTAACAACGGGCTGTGTCGGGAGAAAGGTTTGAGTTGAGGCTTGGTAAAGGTTCGCCAGCTGGTTTTGCATCTACCCATATTCTGAAGGAGGGTATTCATAATAGGGTCATTACAAGACATAGGACCACCGAAACCACCGCAGAGCCACCATTGCAACTACCACCAGAACTGCCAATACCGCCACCACCGGTGTGACCTTCATCGATGCCACCACTGTGACCACCACTAGAGCCCCCACCAGTCTGACTTCCGCCGAAGTCGCCACCAAAGCTGAAGCCACCACCATGACTTCCACTGGCACTGCCCCTGCCAATGCCACCCCTACTTTTGAATTTTTCTCTGCCCATCATTCTGCAAAATCCTCCACCACCGGAGGCGAAAAAAGGGGTGAAGTGGAAACCTAAAGGATTCTTGTTTACTTTGACAGTATCCAAACTTTCAAAAGTAGACAGTAAATTGACCGAGGGGACCGTTCTAGCCATGTACATGAATGTAGGAAGCATCGACATCTCTAGCTATCTCTCGCATTCCTCGAAGAGGCCACCTCGTATCATGCGACCAAGACTCGAAGGGGCACATGCTTCGGCTAGAACAACAAGACTAGCCAAGAGTTCTACACTTTTGCGATCTTTTTTCCACCATGTCTCTTATTTCTTCAATCACCTTAGCAGCCCTAGCCAACTTCGGGTTGCCTTCCAGGTGATTTTCCAATGCTTCTAACCCTTTACCGAGACTAACGACGTACTCGAAAGGGATACGAACAGCCTCATGCTCATCTACGGATGAAGAGGTCGACGACATAGGAGTAGGAACGCAATCGGCTTCATCAAGAAACCTAAGTTCGCCTCGTGATACGTGCTCCTATGCAGACAGCCCAACCGTAGAACTAGATAAAAGTTCGGTAGTGAAGCTAGAAGAGACCTTTGTCTTGTCCATCGGAAGGTTTCAAAGACTTCTTCTAACAATATGCCTAGAGGTCGTAGACTGGATCGTGAAGCTCATAAACTTTCACAACACACAAGGGTGCCACGACCAAGAGGTATATGCGAAAAATTTCAAAACGTCGACAAATGGATAGACGTTTGTTCACGTCAGGTTCACCAAAAATGTGAGAGAGGGGGACCACCCACTCTAAGGCCCCAGGTCACGAAAGGCCAAGAGCAGAAAGGCTGCCCTAACCCACATCAGTTTAAGGGGAAATTACGATGACGAGGATGAGAATGATGAGGATTATGCGTCCTTCGATCACTCTGCAATCCCGAATGTTGGAAGGACACTAGATGAGTTAGCCTTTAGAGTCAGATTCGTGTCTCAAGCAGCTCTTTGTCTGAGGATGGAAGCACAGTTCCAAGACAACAATGTAGCCCATTGGCGTCTCACCGGTGCGCTAGTGTCCGTACGGCTAGAGAACCAAAAAGACAGAAATCTAACTCTGAATGGGAGACTATCAACCTAGTCTAGAGATGTTTGAAGTGATAAAACGAGATTAAGTAAAGAGAAATGCATATACGAATAGGATAAAGGAAATGTATTACCACCAAGGTGAAGAAGATGATCTTCTACAATTATCTCCTCTCCAACTTGCTTTAAGTTCTCTCCACCTACACACAATAAAGGGAGAAATTGTTGGGGCTATATAGGGGCCTGCCTCAGTTAGACCCCCGTCTTGGTGTTTCCACCTCCACGGACAGCCAAGTTTGGAATAGAAGAGATAAATGATAAAGAAAAGAAACTACAAGCTACGTCAACACAAAAACACTACAAGCGGTATGTGCTTGTAACTCAATCGAAAGCAAAAGGAGAGATTGTAGGAGCTTCCCGCCTCCGTCCAAAGCACTCAAGGCTCATGGAGGAGTAAACGAGAGGGACTCAAACCTTTGTTGCCACGGTGTTTGTCCTGTGCTTGCCTTGTTGGAGTGACGGAGTAGTGGATTGCTGCAATGGAGTGAATGGTGTTGCTACAAATCTTGGAAATGAATGCAAATGGTGGAGAAAAATGCTTAAACGATCTTGCAAAAATTCTCTCAAACTTCTGCTTGAAAAATGCTATGGATGGAAGAGTGAAGATTATGAAGAGATGGATGAAAAACGTCCATATTCGGGTCGGCCAACCGAAGAGGGACGTTACTCTTCGACATCCAATTGAAAATGTAACACCTCTGCAAACTCCTACCACAAGAATCTGCCAAGAATGTAAGCGCACCGCACGAATGTCTACACGTCGCGCGGGCATCCCCGATAGAAATACCCCCACCAACACGCAAACCAGGGGCCAAGTGGAATGCAAGGAGAAAAATTAAGTGGAATTAAACCTCTGCTTTTTATTTTCTAAAGTGTTAGGGGTCAAAAGGGAATTTGTGTTAGGGGTGCAAACTCATGTTGATACAGAAGGACAAGGTTTTATCTCTAGAAAAGTCTATAAGAAAATTCACTTCAATTATTGATGGGATCATGCATTAAGCTATTTTTGGCACTATTTTTAGCAAAACTAAGATTAGGAAAATCAAGAAGAAAATAAGAAAAAACTAAGAGGATGATACTCAAACGATGACCAATATAGACAACATTGAGGAGAAATACTAGAAGGAGGCTCTTGACAAGGGGTAAACCCATAATAGTGGTGTACAATTTTCATGAGGAAGGAAATTTTTAAAAATGCGCACACATTCAAAATTTCATGTTTTAAAGGGTTCCTTCAAACTAGGGGGTTCGCACGAACCCAAAAGAGGGGTTCGGTCAAACCCCTAGTTCAAGCGAACCCCCTTTTGCATGGTGGGTTCACTCAAACCCTGTAATGCCACGTTTCTCAATAGAAACGAATGGAAAATTCAAAAAAAAGGGGGTTTGAGCGAATCCTCCTTCAAACAAACCCCCCTTCACCCTTTCGAGCGAAGGGGGGTTCGTTCAAAGGGGGGTTCGCTTGAACCCCCCTTTTTTGCCCTTCTCCCCCTCTTCCACCAAATTTTCGTAGATTTTTGCCCTTTGAAGCTCGCCTTGAGGATGAAAATGGAGGAGACTTCACAAACCCAACTGGATGATGGTAGTCCTTAGAACGAGCTATCCAACGAATAAAAAATTTAATATGTTTTTGTTTTATTATGTATGTGTTTTTTTAGTTTTATTAAACATAGGTTTTTCACCGAAAATCAAGCTCTCTGTTTTGCACATGTGGAAAAATAGCAGATTATCAAAATAAAAAATTTAAAAATATGTTCGTGCTGGGTATTGATGTCCTTGATCCATTAAAAAAAAAAAAATGAATTTCGATACATAGAGAAAAAGTTATGTTGTATACAGTCCACCTATGTCTAAATTGCAATTGGTTTGACTTTGAAACTTGATTAAGGAAAAAATATTCAATAAAAAACTATGAGACCAAATGGAAGTGCTAGATATCGTAGTTACAAATCTAAATTCGAAAAAATGAGAATTTTATCCTTCATACAAAAAAAAGTTATGTTGTATACGGTGAGCGTCACTTTTTTTAAATGTTGTTTTCTGAAAAAAACCGATTTTCATGGGAGATGGAAAAAGAAGTGCAATCTGATTCCAAAAAAATTGAAAAAAATATTTTTAGAATCTACAGACAAAATGTGATGAGACTATAGTTTGTATCATCTTCAAATTCCTCATGGTTTAACCGCTATAGGTGCCCAAATGTGAAGATTTAGTTAAAAATAATAATTTCAGTGTCCAGTTTGGCCCAAAATTGTAAACCACTATTATGGGATCACCCCAAGCTAAAGGTTGATTGGGACTTAATTCGTACTCCTAAAGATTAATTGTTGTTTTCTATGCTATGTTGGCTTTAGTTTTTCTTTGTTTGTCTCTGGCCTACATGCCTCTTCTTAGTCTACTAGATTTTTTAATTTTTAATGTCTCTCTTAGGCTTGTGTGCCTCCTTTTTAGCGGCTTTTGTTGGTTGAGACTTGTTGGCCTCTATATTTTACTTTCTATTTTTTGGAACCTATGGGATCAATGGCCCTTCCCTTTCTTTAATATAAAAAACATCACATTCTAATAATTTTTTGTTTCCATATTAATCATTAGTGTACAAACACATACAAAACCCATAGGATCAATATCAATCAAAATCCAAAGTTCACATAAGGTGATTGACTTGAGCATACATCACTTATATAGAGGGTGACTAACTTATATGCACACCACAAGTACATCAATTATTATCTCCTAAACACATTATAGATACATAATTACTATCTCATATGCAAAACACACTAGTACAATAGTGACTAGTGACTCATCTTGATTCGTCTTTTGAGTAAAATTGTTAAAATTTGATTGCAAAGAAAGGAACTATAGTGATAGAATAGTATGGATTTGTAACATGTAAAAGATAGACTATGATGAATGAATGAATGGTTTTACCTGAGTAAAAAGACTTATCTGTGGTCAATTAATGAAATGGAATGATACATGAATTCAATGGTCGAGTGTAGCACACTAGAATATGATGCTAATCAATGGTCTAAAAGGGAGGGATACCCCTTTGATATGATGAGATTTTCTTCTGAGAATGGGTGCCAGAGAGTGTAGATTTTATTTCCCAAATCTAACCAGAGTTGCATTTCATGCAGCATGAGCTTGGCCAAGCTTTGCAGTCATTTTTATATATACGAAACATATTGTTATTATTTATCCTCTTTGATGTATTCAGTTACCTAACATGGAACTTGTATATTCTAATAGTATATAGAAATGCATGTAGTTAGGCATGCACAAATTCCACCATGAAAACTGTATCTCTTGCTAAGTGTTTCGTGCAAGGTCGAGTATTCTTCGATTGAATGAAGAATTCTAGGGAAGCATTGCTTGGTGGTTGGGTGCAAAAGAACGTCAATCATGTTCTCTTCCACCAATGGAGGCGAGCTATCACAAGAATCATATCAAAATTCTATTTTGTAATTGTATCATTGATGTAAAAGAATAAATTGATGTAATAAGAAGAAAACTGTGTAATTGAGAATTGACTTTTGAGGTGTTGAATGCCAAGTCAAAATTTTATGTGACTTGACATTTGGAAATGAATTCATATATTTCAAATTTATTGGTGAATTATGAACATAAAATTGCTAAATGGAATTAGCTATGGATTTTGTGTCATAAATATTAATATTCATAATGTCAATTTTTGGTTTATTGGTAAAAATCTAGTTGGGCATGTTGCATTTGGTATCAGAGCTCAAAGTTTAACTCTAGGCCTATGAGCCCATGATGGTTGAACTAGGGAATAGTAGACCCTTAACTAGATTTGAGATACCTAGAGAATGACCAAATCTGAATTGATTGCAGGAAATAGGAAGGTCCACGTCGGGAAGAAAGAAAGAGAAAACCAATAGGGCTACTAAAAAGAAAAAATTTATTGAGGAGAATCCAAAACCCGAAGACGAACCCGAGATTCCTGACGAAGAAAATCTAGCACATGCCCTCACACGTCTAAAGTTGGAGAGAGGCAAAAAGATAGAGGAGACCAAAAAAACTCCTAAGACTAAGAAACCCTTCGCATTTATAGATTGACCAATAGGATTTGGACCTAATGTGCCATTGTTGACTAAGGAGGAGAAGGAGTGCCTACCTACACATCTTACCTCGCCCAAGAGGGAAGATGTAGATTCAAATGAGGATCCTAAGGAATGTCCTCTTTCTGATAATGAGAGAACTGCTTAGACAAGAAAAACTTTTGTAAATAAGGATCAATGTAAATCCAAACTTAATATAAATAAAAAATTCTTTCATCGATCAAAGGCATAAAGCTTGAAGTCTTATCTTGTTGAGTTGAACGTGTATATTTTATTTTCCTTCCTATCTTGCATGTTGTATGGATTGTATTTTATAGATGCAATAGCATAAGGATAGAAACTTGTTCTTGAACGCTAAAAGCGACGGTGATGAAGGTCAATTTTGAGTCAGTATGGTGACCACCAAACAAGATGTGGGAAGTAGAAGATAGGAAAATGGGCCAAGTAAGAGGCTAGACCAAATCCTGGAACTCTTGAACCAGTAAGAATCCTGGAACTCTAGCCATCCCTTGTCCCATGATTTCCAACGTGTTTCATTATATGCACTCATCTCCTCTTCTCCCACTTAAGGCAATTGTATTCCCTCAAAATATGTTTTATTTGATGAAATCGTCCTTTTTAGCTACAATGATCTCTATACCTAACTTATAAATATGAATCTCTTAATGGATTTGAGAATTGGTACTTGATCACATGATCAAAGGCTCTTCAAGTATTGAGTGGCTACCTATTAGAGAAAATTCTAATTGTCCACCCTAGCACTATTGCTTTTATATCTTCTCTCTACCTCTCATCTTCCCAAGGCTTTCTTTCAACATTCTCCAAAATCTCATTCTCTCGTAATCAATAAATCCATCTCCCACATGTGACAAATTTACCATTATTATTTCCTTCCCTCAAACCACATCTTCCAAATCTTTATCTCAAATCCCATATTTGTTCTGGTAAAATCTAAAAATTTATAAATTCCCAAAGCATGATTTAAGGAGTTCTTGATTTCAATCCATCTTATAAAAGAGCTCTGAAGTGTCTTTCTTTTGAGAAAAACTAGTTGTCCAAGTCTATAAAGCATACAAAGATGAGGTCAATTCAATGACAAACAACCTTCAAAGAAGAGCTCAAATGATTGCAATGTTTATTGTCCATAACACAACCTCATCAAGTTGGATAAAGATGAAGACAAAACATTTCAACAAGGTTTCTACCACTCCCAAGGCTCTACAACTACTCCCTAGTGGTTCAATGACAAACATTAATCCCCAACATTTGTAAAACATGTTTTATTGTGTGTTTTTCTTCACTAAACTAGTCATCCTTCCAAAAGGTATACCCTTGTTGTCTTGAGAATCTCCACCTCTTGCTCATCTTCCCACCCCTTTATCTCCCTACATCCCCTCCTCTTGCACTCACAATTCATTCACCCTTCCTACCATCTTCTAAGTCCCTCTCTTAAATGCCTCCACCCATCCTCTTCTTATACCCCTCTTTAGATATCTTACGCTATCTTAATTATTATGATGATTCCACTAACTTTGAAAATCAATGCAATACTATCCAACCCAAGGCAAAGACCAATGCTTCAAAAACCCCTTTCCCCCACCTTCACTTTTCTAGGCATGTTACAAACAATGCTACCAATTTGAATGTTGTTAAACTTGGTCTATCTCAATTGGAAGCAAGTTTAAGGCAAACACCATTTCGGACACCAATGTGCTCTTGCCCCTCTCAGGAGGGAATGCATTGTGAATTTGATAATCCTCCTAACTTAGCATGCTACTCTTACCTACAAAACTCCCAAAATATAGCCTTCCCCTAGCACATATTGAACTACAACACTTGAGGAATTAAAATCTCAAAGAGACTCATTTATGAGTCCATCAAGCAATCAATTGAAAGCAAAATCTCAAAAAAAATCACTGGTCAACGCAAATAAGTGTGTCAAAATTACTTTAACTCATCTACAAATGTGAGCTTTCCCAAACCGTAAGTCCTTGTCCCCACACTATTTTTGGGGTATGAGAACTACAAGGGAAGTCCTCTAGCCATCCCTTGTCCCATGATTTCCAACGTGCTCCTTGAATGCCCTACATCCTCGCGATATCTAGTCATGCCTTTTTTGTCACTTTAAAAAACTCAAAAAGAAAAGAAAGGAGTGCAGGAGGATCTAAAGGCCCTCCATGCCCCTTATCAAGCACTAAACCTTCCATTTAACCAATCCATCATCCCATTGCGACTTTGTTTTGTAACCAATTACCAAAATCAATTTGCTGTTGCAGCTTTTCGAAATTATGTCCTTTTGTCATAATGAAAACAATGATTTTTTATTTAGTTATTTAGTGTTACTGTACTTGAATCAATCAACATTATACGTTGAATCTCGAATTTGGAGCATTATGTGAATATCTAAACTTTATATGTATATAGGACTGTCGTCACCAAATGTGTATCCTGTAATCTGTCTTGGAGAGTGTAGAACATAGATATTGAGTCATAATCTAAAAATATTCTTCCCGTAGTAACAAAAATTCTTCTCCGGAATAAATTAGCACATCAAAAGATATAAAAATTCAAAAAATCGGGTAAGGGTAAGGTTTTTTGGGAAAAAAAATTGCATTTAGTGTAAGGTTACCAGGAAAAACCAAAAGTCGCCAAAATTTTTGACAAACTCGCTCAAAATATTGGTGAAACCACAATTTATCGTGGTCTAGACGAGGTATTGGTGATTTTTTTGCACACAGTGTGCCGAAAATCATCAAAAAATCGTTTTGGTCACTTTTTTCCAAAAAAAAAAAACACGGTTCTTGCCTGTGAAAAATCAGCCTGCAACCCAATTCATGATTACTTGCAATTTTTTGCCATTTTATGCTTCTATGGTTCTTCCTTTAAATTTAATGTATTATATACACAAATTTGTCACGAAAATATAGTATTTTTGAGATTAAATCAAATCTTTATTCACAAATGGAACATAGTTTTGGGGAAATTTTGTGAAAAGTAGCCAATTGGGCACTATTAGCAACTGAATATTTCTAAATTTTAGAACAATTCACTTTCTTTTCCTTCATGTGAACCTGGAGCATGTTAATTAATGCCCATGGGTTATAGGCACATTCATTTATTCTGTGGATAGTTAAAGATGTTCAACTAGAAATGCTTAGTTTACAGGTTGCATTTCACTGGAAAGAATCAAGCAGCCTTTACTGTCTCTTAACAACACACTAAACCATGAAAAAAGATGATCAATCTGCACTTCAAGTGCAATAGGATATGACCCAATGCACTTTCAAAGCTCGAGAAGATATATGAGATGTCTAAACCATTCAATAAGCTCGAGGGCTCAAATCTGTACCAGCTGATTCCTGAACTCTTGCCACAAGTTTTTAGCACCTATTTTCTCATCACTATTGAAAAAATACATAACTTCATATTTGTCTGAGTGTTATTTAGAACTTTCCACCCACTGTATAAACATAATGGCCATCACGTTAGTTCTTAACAGTGATGTTCAAGTCTTGAGTTTGATTCCATAACAATCTTGTTTCTAAGGCTAGAATTTCCAAAATATAAGGAAGATTTATAACCAGGCTTCAATATTCTATCCGAGACCAGGTACTCAAAAAGCCTTGATCCTGCTGTTGTTTTGGTGACTAGTTTGATTTTTGAGACATTAAAGTTTGAATGATACACAAGATAAGTACAAATCACAGGGGCCCAAAGGACCAAAAGAAATATGTTAAAACTTAAATGCTTAGGTGGAACACTGTTTATTACCAGCTATCAACTGTATGCATCAAATCAGATAACAATTCAGCTGCTGTATAAACAATCACCAAAATTAGTTTAAGCTAAGCTTGGAAATATTGTATTAGAACTTGCAGCCCTGGATATTTCTAATATATCTTATTGGAGAATGAATGACAATTTACACACAAATACAGTTGTTTAAAAGTAAGGCATGACGTACAGAAAATAAGGGTGATACAGATTTAAAAATGCTCAATATAATACAGACAAATCTTGTAGCCATTGTCTCAACATAGAAGATGTAGAACGGTCCAATGGCTGATAAATATTATGCAACTTTCAAAAGATGGACTAAAGGATACCAACTGGTATATCTGAAGTAGTGACTGGAGGAATCTTATAAAAACATGTGATCATTGCATAGTTGTTACTCTCCATAAGCTACACGACCTGGACCCATTAGAAGCCAAAAAGCAATGGATGACCTACATCTTTGTTCCATTTTCCTGCGAAGATGTACTGTTCTTTTTTGAAGAATTACCAAATTGGGTTGAAACAGTTCTACCCATGAAACGACCAGCTTGAACTATGCCAGTGCCAACAAATCCAACTCCAGATCCAACTAGTGATACTGCTCCACCAACACCAGTTCCAACCAATGATACTGCTCCATCAATTGCATCTGCTGTGCTGTTAATGATACCTGCTTCCTTCATTTTTTTCTTTTGCTCCAGTATTCTTTTTTCTTCTTCTAATGCTGCCAACTGCTCCTCTTTGTTAAATTCATGATAATGAACCTGCATTGTCAAAGAGTCAGAAAAGCAATTTGACATGGGTTTGAGAACAAATTTTCAACTGGCTTATATTTGAACCAATGAAGAACCAATCACATCTTCATTACATTCAGAAACAAATATGACCTATAGATAGTGATGTATAGAGACAATGGTGGTTAATCAAACCCATTACCATGCCATTTTTGGAGAGAGGAATCGAAATTTGAATTTAGAAGATTAGTATTTTAGAACATTGATTTGAAATTTTGAATATTCATAGTGAAATCTCATATAATATTTTGAGAACTCTCAATGAAACAACAGATAACACAAAGCCATTCAAATTTCAAGCAGGGATGCTTACAGAAACGTCAATTTAAAATGCAGATCAAATTTCCAACAATTTAAAATGCAGATCAAAGTTCCAACAATTTCAAAACTCCAAATTCCAAAAAAAATGGAACTGATACATAATAATCAATAGTACAACTGAACTCTAGATGTGTTTATTCTTTATTGCCTATAAACCATGTCGCAGTTGCCACAACTCTTCCCTTTGTTTTTTTCAAATAAGTTTATGCAAAGGAAGCTGATACAGATTGCAATTCCCTCTTGAAAGCTCAAGAACATGCTCATGAACAAGTAAACACAAGACTGATCAGAACCCTATGACCAGGTGAGATAACCTGGTCCATAAAAATGGTAAGCATAATGCTTAGTAAAGCCAATGCAAGGTGGATTTTTAAGAATTAGTCATTATTGTCTATGTTGCAAGTTCTGGTACTAGTCCTGGTTCGGGTTTGTGGATCCCGTACATGGATCTGGCTAAAAAAAATTTGGGGTTGGGTTCGTCCATACAAAAAACATGTAAAAAACACACACACACACATATATATATATATGCAGCCTAGAAGCAGAATTAAGATTAGAATACCACATAACATCAAATAAAGACTTTATACACACAAAACTACCATAAACTTGAATGTCACTTAAAACATGCATGATAAACATTCATCATTCAAACTTCAAGTTCAATATTAAAATAATAATATCAAGTTCAACACTTTTAGTTTTAATAATCAAATGGATTTTCTAAATCATCAACATCATCATCATCATTGACATTGAATGATGTAGGAACATTAGATGAACCACAAGCAACACCAATGGCACTGCTAGTGCCACTTGCACTAAAAGTGTGCTGGCTTTTGGAAACCTCATATGCAATATGCTGGGAAGTGGAAGCATCCAAATACGTATGCTTTGGTTCTATATCCCACAACTTTGTGTCCCCTTCCTTGTAGTCATGTTGTTTGTACGAAAGGAGATGCAAGTTGGAATGCACATATACTAAGTTCTCTGCTCTTTTGGAGTGCAATCTATTGCGCAATTCTACATCAGGGATCGCCATGGTTTTCAGGAGTTGATCTTTCTAGGGTTTTAAATATGAAGTTATATGAAGATTTTTATATGGGTGTGTATAGGGGCGAATTTGCACCCCTAACACAAATTCCCCTTTTACCCCTCTTCACTTTAGAAAACCAAATTCGGAAGCTTAATTCCACATAAGCTCGCTGCCTTGGTTCCACTTGGCAATAATTGTCAGCGACACCCGCGCGGCGTGCAGACGTCCGCGTGGCGCGCTTACGTCCTTGGCAGATTCCTACAGCTGGAGTCTACAGAGGCGTTACACTTCCCATTGCAAGTCGAATTGTAACACCTTCCTTCAGCTAACCGACCCGAAAATGGTCGTTTTCTTCACTCTCTTCTTCATATTCACTATTCATTCACTCATTTCAAGGCTGGTTGATCTCTCTTAGCAACTCACAAGCTCTTAGCATTCACTTCAAGTATTCAAGCACACTTTTGCACTCCATAGCAGCAATTCCATCACTTCAATAGAGCAAGTGTACGACAACACCATCGTAGCAAAGGCTTAAGTTCCTTTCATTCTCTCCCCCATTAGCATTGAGTGCTCTTGGTGGAGGTGGTAAGCTCTCTACTTTCCTTCTCTATTACTTGGTTGAGTTAGCACATTACTGTTTTGTAGTGTTTTAGTGGCTTTTGCTTGCATTTCCTTCTTTACCATATTACTTCTACCTCATTGCAAAGTTGGTTGTCCATGGAGGTGGAAACACCAAAACGAGGGTCTGACTGAGGCAGACCCCTAAACAGCCCCCCAACAATTTCTCTCCCTTTTGTGTGTAGATGGAGATATCTTGGAGCGAGCCTGCGAACAAGCTTGTGTGAGATTGTTCTTGTCACCCTTGCCTTAATCTACTTGTTTTATCATATCCGTTTATATGTTGCTTATTTCATAATACTATTTTGTTCACTTAGAAATCATTAAATAGGCCGTTTGTTTTCTAGCGGTTACACCTTGTCTTTCTAGTCCTCTGGTCGTACAGATGCCAGAGCACCTGAGAGACGCCAACGTGTCGCACTGTCGTCCCAGAACTGCGCTTTTGTCCTATGACAGAGAGCTATTTGAGACACAGATTTGACCTAGAAAACCGACTCGCCTAGTCTCCTTTCAAGTATCAAGTCTACAGGGTTATTGAAGAATCTTATAGTCTTCATCATTCTCATCCCGCCTTTCCCAACATTCCCTTAAACTGAGGTAAGTTAGGGCAGCCTGTTGCTCTCGGCCCTCCGTGACCTGGGGCCTTGACGTGGTTGGTCCCCCTCTCTTACAAGGTATTTAGTTTTTTGGTGTGATGATTCTTTGGCTCCGTTTTGGTGGTGTTTGAAGGAGATTTGAAGCATTTTATAGAGGTTTGATTGCTTTTCCAGAATTCTGGAAATTACCTTTTTGACAGGGTCTAAAAGTGAAAACTATTTGTAGCTTTGTGCACGTTTGACCTATCATTCTGGGTATTTGCTCAATGGACTCCTCTCATCTTGGCACCCCGTTTCAAGTGCTTATTTGAATTATTTGCTGGAGGACTGATTTTTTAAGGGCAGATCACCCTATCTAGGGAGTCGTGCCATTTTGTGTTTACAGAGATAAGGGTTTGCTGATGTATAGACTTCTTATTCTGTTTTTTTGGGTGTTGAGTAGCTGGTTTATGGCATGGGAATCCAAGAGTGCTTCAGCATTTCACATATGTGGCATGTAGTGCAAGTTGATGTCAAGTTTTGTTGCTGTCTGAAACTACTATTTCCAGGTCTGAAATACATATTGTACTAAGTCTGATTTGGTCTGATAACATTGGCACTTATCATATGTTGTTATTTCAAAATGGAAAGCAATGTTCTTCTTAGTATTTTCCTTCTTTATGCAATATTCTCTATGTTTGACATGCATCTATGAAAAAACATTGAAAATAAGCAAACCAAACACATCAACAAACAATACAATCAGCATACAGTGATTTCAAGAAAACAAAATAGGGGTGGTCATTTCAGTGGTATCAGAGTTGGTTTTTCCTGCCAGCCTGTTGGTGTATGAACTTTTGTTGCAAACTTTCAGCAATTGCATATCATTTTTCAGTCGTGAATCATGGATGATAGAATGTGCAAACTAAATTTATATCAGTTTTGCAAATTAGGTATCGAACTCCAAGAACCACATCTGTTGAAAGGGACACTCCTTTGCACATTAAAATCAGAAAAATGTTTATCCAAGGTAAATCAGCCTCCCTCTAGCATGATGAAAATTTTGTTGAGACCATTGATTGACTCGTTGGGAAATACAGAGCTTTTGAAACACCCTGATGAGAAGGTCAGACTATCAGCTATTACACGCATTAGTGAAATCACACAGATAATTGCACCAAAAACTCCATACAATGATGTCATCATGACGACAGTTTTTCAGTTGATTATAGAAAATTTCCAGGAGTTAGATGAAATCAGCAGTCCCTTTTGCTAAGAGAGTTATTATTCTTGAGACAGTTGCAAAGGCTAGGTTGTGTGTCTTGATGTTGGATCTTGGTTGCCATGATCTTATTGTGAAGATGTTTCAATACTTCTTTTTAACCATCAAGAGGTCACATTCTAGTAATATTGTTGCTGCAATGCAAACAATCATGACAACAATCATAAATGAGAGAGATCGCATTCCTCAACCGCTTTTATCAGTTTTGCAATATTATGTGTACAAAGGTGGATGGATGATGTTAATGTTATAGCCGCAGGCTACATACTTCCCGCCTTATATTTGATAAACAATAAATTGCATATAGCCTTTGGCTATTTATTTATTGATTAAATCGATTAGTGGAGGCGCTTCACTTAGAGATAATATTTAATTATTGTGGCCGATTTCCTTAATGTGGCCGACTTATTTAATTACAAATTAAGGCCGACCTTGCATGATGAAAGGGTGCGACCTCTCCACCTATTTGTATATATGTGAGATCACTTCCATTCATTTGATCATCAAGTTCATTCAAGCAATTCGCATTCATAGAAGAAGTTCGCACTTAAGCAACAGATCATCATCTTGTTACAGCAGATCGATTTCAAGGAGTAACATATTCATTTGTATTTGCGCATCTAGGAGAGGCGCTATTATTCATTGTATCAAATTCGGCATCGTGTTGTGCCTGAGTTGTAAACAGATTTCTGCTCTTATTACTTCAATATATAGGCGATATATTTGCTGGGTTTTTCTCCCTCGAGCAGGAGGGTTTTCCCAAGGTATCTTGTTGTGTTCATTGTCTTATGTGTTGCATTTCTGCTTATTTAATTTCTGATCCTAAAACTAACATGGTATCAGAGCGGGTCTAAGAAAAGATCTGATCAGACTTTTATAAGCAACATTATCCCTCTCCACTATTCTCATCGGTGTGTATCTATCTTAACTACGAAAATGGTGATCGGTCTCAAGGTTGAAGATAGACTCGAAGGTGCATCAAACTTCATTTCTTGGAAGTTTAGAGTTCTGATTGCATTGCAAGAAAATGAGATTCTGGAGTTCATGGAGGGCAAAGTACCCGAGCCTTCCGATGAGAATGAGAAGACACAATGGAGGAAGAATGGCACAAAGGCCAAGAAGATATTGATCAATTCTATGAAGGATCACCTTGTGCCTATTATCTCCAAGTTGCAGACAGCAAGTGACATGTTCAAAACCTTGGAGGGATTATATGAGATTAATAATACCATCCGAGCTTGAGGCAACAGCTACATCACATCAAGATGGCGAAAGGAGATTCAATCATCTCTTTCTTCATGAAGATTACTGAGTTAAGAGATCAGCTTTGTGCCATTGGTAATATAGTTGATGATAAAGATCTAGTCATGTTGGCTCTTAACGGTCTTCCTCAATCTTGGGAGCCATTTATCCAAAGTATCAGTGGAAGATCGAAGCTACCAACATTTGATCGTCTTAGGGCAGATTGTATTCAAGAGGAATCAAGGTTAGCAGCAAGAGGTAATGGACGAAGCTCTCTCAATGAAGAAACTCATGTTCTTGCTGCTCAAACATCGAAGAGGAAAGGAAGAGAAGGAAGGAAAAGCAACTTCAAGAGGAACAGGGATAGAAGACCTAATGGTGCTCTTGAATCTAAGAAAAGAAAGATCTCTCCCACATACAGTGCTTCAGATGTGACAAGTTTGGTCACTATGCAAGAGATTGTGCAACAAGGCCAAAACAACATGCTACTACCGTGGATGTGGATGAAGTCTCTGCTCAGAAGGATTCAAGAGACAATTCAAGTGGATTTCTATTCATCTCAGCCCTATCTAGCAATGTTCCGACCGATAGCAGCACATGGCTGATTGATAGTGGCGCCTCTCGTCACATCACTGGATTTAGAGAACATCTTTCAGATTTGGTGGAGAGAGATACCAACATTCAAGTCCTTATTGGAGATGATGCATGCTATTCAGTGAAAGGCGTTGGAGCCTCCTCTCTTCACCTAGGTTTCGGCATCTCTCTTCATTTGACTGATGTGTTGTTCGTACTAGGTATCAAGAGGAACCTTGTATCAATTTCAGCCTTGGAGGACAAAGGATATCAAATTGCATTTTCTGAAGGAAAATTTCTTGCTTGGGCAAAGAACTCTAGCATCAAGACAGCCCGAGTGATTGGTGTTCGGCATGAGAGTCTTTATAGGCTTTCCATTCATCCAATGCAAGCATTGTTGCATGATTCCACCAGCCCAAGCGAGCTTTGGCATAGAAGACTTGCTCACCTCCATTTCAGAGCTCTTTCATCCATGCAGAAGATGGTCACTGGTCTTCCAAAACTCAATCAAGAGCATGAAGGTACTTGCCGAGGATGTGCATTAGGTAAGAATACTAAAGGTACTTTTCATAGTAGTGAAAGTAGATCTAAATGCATTCTAGATCTTATTCATTCTGATTTGTGTGGTCCAATGTCTGCTGCATCCTTGAGTGGTTTTTGGTGTTATGTACTTTTCATTGATGACTACTCTAGAAAGACTTGGATTTTTTTTTGAAGTCTAAGTAATCTGATGAAGTACTTAGAAATTCAAAGAGTTTAAGGCTCAAGTAGAGAATGTATCCGGGAACAGGATCAAAGTTTTGAGATCTGACAACGGAGGAGAATACACTTTTGGAGTCTTTCGTAACTTTTGAATTGAGGCAGGGATTAAGAGGGAGTTTTGTGTCCCCTACAATCCTCAACAGAACGGTGTTGCAAAAAGGAAAACTAGATCCATTGTTGAAGCAGCTAAAGCCATGATACATGACCAAGACTTGCAAATCTTCCTTTGGGCAGAAGCTTCTAGAACAGTAGCATATGTTCAGAATCGAAGCCCTCATCGCATTTTGGGAAATATGACTCCTGAAGAAGCCTTCACTGGAGTGAAGCCTGAGATTAGTCATTTGAGAATCTTTGGTTGTCCTATGTACATTCATGTGCCTAAAGATAAGAGGACTAAGTTAGAACCATTTAGCAAGAAAGGAATATTTGTGGCTTACAATGAATCTTCAAAAGCTTACAAGATTTACATTCCAGGTCAGAAACTGATAGAGATCAGCAAGGATGTCACTTTTGAAGAAGCTGTTGCATTCACAAGATCTAAAGATTCATACATGGAGATAGATAACGAAGATCAGGAGACTCCTTAGGACATGGACATTGATCATACTCCTGAGATTCAGAGGGAGTCTACTGAACCAGAAGAGGATGGTGATTCAATTGAGCCTTTGGAACCAACTAATGGGCCAAGAGATATTGTCATAGGTCGGAAAAGACCTCTATGGGCTATGCAAACAATGCAGGAGGCAAAAAGGTTTGCAGCTCCTAAAGGCAGATTCAGAGAAAGCAAAAGACCACAACAGTTTCCGAGCTATGTTGCATTGATGAGTCATATCATTGAATTTGAGCCTTCTAGTGTTGAGGAAGCATCAAGTCAGCAACTATGGAAAGATGCCATGGCTGAAGAATATCAATCTATCATCAAGAATGATGTTTGGGATATTGTACCTAGACCAGAAGGGAAATCTGTTGTATCTTCTAAATGGCTTTTCAAGATCAAGCATGCGGATGATGGAAGCATTGAGAAGTACAAAGCTATATTTATGGCTAGAGGATTCTCCCAGAAAGAGGGAATAGACTATGAAGAAACCTTTGCTCCAGTTGCTCGTTATACATCTATCAGAACCATTATAGCTATTGCAGCAGCTAAGGGATGGAAGCTTCACCAGATGGACATGAAGACAGCATTCATTAATGGTGTGATTGAAGAAGAGGTATACATTGAGCAACCTGATGGTTTTGAGATTCATGGGAAGGAGTATCATGTTTGCAAATTGAAGAAGGCTTTGTATGGCCTTAAGCAGGCTGCTTGTGCTTGGTATAAGAGGATTGATCGATAACTGATGAGCTTGGGCTTCTCCAAGAATGATGTTGATTCAAACCTATACTTCAAGGTAGTTAATGTTAGTTTTTAATGATCAGATAATCAGAAACTGAAAGTAATCAAAAAATGCTGCACATAAGACAATTGACACAGCAAGATACCCTGGGAAAACCCTCCAACCTGAGGGAGAAAAACCTAGCCAATATATCCCTTATATATTGATTGAATAAGAGCAGAAATCTGCTTACAACTCAAGCACTATAATGCCTATTTGATACAATAAATGATAGCACATCTCTTAGATGCAATATGCAAATAATATGATTCTCCTTGAAGTCGATCTGCTGCCACAGGTTGAATAACTGCTGGAAATGTGAACTCCTTCTAGGAAATACGAAATCAACTTGATGATCAAATGAATGATTGATGACTTGTATGTATACACAACCACAAGAAGGATCGCATCTCTTCAAGAAGGAAGTCGGCCTCATTAAAAAGAAGTTTTACTTAATCATCCAAGTCGGCCTTGAATAAACACGACTTTTCATGAATTACGAATTTCTTCAAGTCGGCCTTTATTAATAATTAATCATTAATTATTAATTATATAAATAATGTAATATAGAATGAGGCGCCTCCTCATTTATAATTCAATCGACCTTGGATAAATTTAAATAGCCAAAAGGCTATATTTAAATTTCATCTTTGCATGACGTGCATCTAGAAGTAGTCATCCAAACGCTGCACATCAACACTCCCTCTCAGCTAGGGAGGAATACTTCCAAGTCATATCACCTCATCGTGATGACAAACACCATGGCTACAACCATGTGTAAAAGAAGCATATCACCTCATCGTGATATCAACCATCATGGTCACACCCATGTATGGTATGTACAAATGCCCATCACTCAACGTTATGTTGTCACCTCATCGTGACGTTTCACCAAGGCTCTCCCAAAGGGTGTAAACACAAGTACAAGGAAATCATCACGGACTCTCTCACGTGATGTTGTCATGAAGTCACACACATGACATCCACCATGGCTCTCCCAGAGGGTGGAAGTAAGGGCTTTCACCTCAAATCTCAAAGAGAAATGCATTAACAAGGGCTTGCACCTCAAATCTCTCTCAAAGAGAAATGCATTAAAGAGGATCACCAATACTGAGACTCCTTCTTAGCTAGGGCTTGATTCTCCACCATACCAAGCTTGTCTCGAAAGTACACAAACTTTATCCTGGAGAGAGGCTTGGTGAGAATGTTTGTCGTCTGCTTATCAGTGTTGATATGCCTCAAATGAATTGCTTCCCTCAATACCATATCTCTGATATACTGGTATTTGATCTCAACATGCTTAGTTCTATCATGAAACATAGGGTTGACAGAAAGCTTCACACAGCTCTGGTTATCACAATGAATGATAGTAGGCTCCATTGATTGTCCAAACAATCCTTCAAGGAGTTTCCGAAGCCACACTACTTCTCGAGATGCCACACAAGCTGCACTATACTTGGCCACTGCAGTACTCAATGCCACAGAAGACTGCTTCCTGCTATGCCAGGATATCATAGCATACCCCAAACTGAAGCAACATCCAAAGGTGCTCTTCTGATCAGTAACACATCATGCCCAATCAAAAACAGTATAACCATGCAACTCCAAGTCCACACCAGAAGAATATCTCAAGCCATACCCAATTGTGCCACACAAGTATCTCAAGATAAGCTTTGCTGCAACTAGATGTATTTGCCTTGGTTCAGACATGAACTGACTAAGTGCACTCACTGCATAGCAAATATCTAGTCTAGTTTTGACTAGATACATCAATGATCCAATCAACTGCCTGTACATAGTAAGATCCACCAAATCTGAACTAGCTGTAGCCTCCTTTAACTTCTACAATTAGGTCTCCATAGGCGAAGACGTGGATTTGCAATCCATTATACCTCCAGTAATAATTTAAATCAACATAAAGAACCAAGATCAACTAGGTTACGATCTTCTTTAGGTTCAGTAGGCTCCCTCTAAATCTTCAAGCACTTGCATCAACTTCTTGACCTCATCATCCAAGATTGCCTACAACGCTTGCCTTAGAGAAATGGTTTCTAGCACACACCTCTGTAGAGATTCAGGGCTGTCCTCTTCGACCTCATCCTAGATCATTCTATTCTGAATAGGTTTGCGGAGCTACTAATGTTAAACCCAAGTTGACTGACTTGAGCAATTCTGATCTCAACTGCTGAAGAGGTACTTCAAGGATTTAGCATCTGACCTTGCAACACTGCAACCCTTACTTATTCTCAGCGAGTCATAGAACTCCCTCTGAAGGTTAATTCTTCCTCTCTGAAGAAATGTCTTCAACCATCTACACAATCTCTTGGCTGCAAGCAGTGTCTCCATTCCCTTCTTCTCTTGAAAGCAATCTCTTGGTTCGTCCTAATGCATATTAAGGAGAGATTACTAATAGTTCATATAACTCAACTATTCCGAAGAGAAATACCAATGCTGGAACTATCTCAATGTTATAGCATGAATTAATAACTACATGAGGAATTCATGAACATAAAATACTTATCTCATCAAAATCTCCTTAAATAATCTCAGATTCATTTGCTTCTCGATCCAATCTCTTTAAATATTTTGATGGATGCAATTACTGGACACAGTATGATACACTGCTCCTGCGCTCAAATCAGTCCACAACCTTCATGGCTTGAACATAGGCCCATGACTTAGAATTTGTAGAGGTGGCAAGGTAATTTTGAACATGGTCTTTCACCGTTCAAATGTATCGATGCACCCTGACCAGAAATTGGGACTCTTCCCATTACTTTTATTGCTGGAAGAATCTCTGCACTTTGCACTATGAAAAAAAAAAAAAAAAGGAACGCCTTTACAATATAGACCCGATGCACAGGTTGAGTAATTTATTTTCGTCAAAAGCTAAGACCAATCAACTTGGTTTTCAAGACTTAGAGTTTCCATTATCGGTTCTTCATATACAGCATTAACGGATCTTGACTTCTCCCTGATAACTCTTCAATGATAATTGCACCACAATGGCATGATTTCCTTATCTCCATGTATTCGCGGATAAGGATTGACGGTAATGTTCTTTAGGTTGAATGAAGTCTCCTCACAGCTTCATCCTTAACTGCAATGTAGCATATAGATATGTCACCATCTCTAATACCCATAGTCCCGATATTGTAATCTTCAAAGCACTCTATGATATGCATGTCAAGACATTTGTTCCCGAGAGAGGCTTTCGATGACGCGTACTGAAGTCTTTTGACAGCCGTTCAATCTGATCACCAGCCCGTCCGATTTGAACTACTACGGATTCCTTCAAGACGAATAGACAGAAGATGGTATGCGACCCTAGGATAGAAGCTATGCGATTAGTAATAACATAGTGCCCTCTTGAATGCCGACTAAGAATGGCACTCAAACAATGCCCGACCACGGCTAGGTGATTTTGCTCCTTCGACTCTCAAAGGCACCCGAAAAACATGAATGAAGTCCAGATTAAATTCGCTTAGCATCTGGCACTCACCATATTAAAGACAATTTTTATCGGCTTATACCTTTATCACTTTAAATTTGCTTATCTGATCAGATCTTGCATCAACCCGCTCTGATACCATGTTAGTTTTTAATGATCAGATAATCAGAAACTAAAAGTAATCAGAAAATGCAGCACATAAGACAATTGACACAACAAGATACCCTGGGAAAACCCTCCAACTTGAGGGAGAAAAACCCAGCCAATATATCCCTTATATATTGATTGAATAGGAGCAGAAATCTGTTTACAACTCAGGCACTATAATGCCGATTTGATACAATAAATGATAGCACCTCTCTTAGATGCAATATGCAAATAATATGATTCTCCTTGAAGCCGATCTGCTGCCACAGGTTGAATAACTGCTGGAAATGTGAACTCCTTCTAGGAAATACGAAATGAACATGATCAAATGAATGAATGATGACTTGTATGTATACACAACCACAAGAAGGATCGCATCTCTTCAAGAAGGAAGTCGGCCTCATTAAAAAGACGTTTTACTTAATCATCCAAGTCGGCCTTGAATAAACACGACTTTTCATGAATTACGAATTTCTTCAAGTCGGCCTTTATTAATTATTAATTATATAAATAATGTAATATAGAATGAGGCGCCTCCTCGTTTATAATTCAATCGACCTTAGATAAATTTATGTAGCCAAAAGGCTATATTTAAATTTCATCTTTGCATGACGTGCATCTAGAAGTAGTCATCCAGACGCTGCACATCAACAGTTAATGGTGAGGCATTAATCTCGGTTCTTTATGGATGATCTATTTCTTACTGGAGAAGAACATCTTATTATCAAATGCAAGAAGGAGTTAGCTTCTGAATTTGAGATGAAGGATCTTAGATACATGCATCACTTCCTAGGATTAGAAGTATGGCAGAGGCCTAATGAGATCATTCTAAGTCAAGGAAAGTATACTATAGACATCTTGAAGAGATTTGGTATAATGGATTGCAAATCCATGTCTACACCGATGGAAACCAATTTGAAGAAGTTGAGTGAGTCTACAGCTAGTTCGGATTTGGTGGATCCCACTATGTATAGGCAGTTGATTGGATCATTGATGTATCTAGTCAATACTAGACCAGATATTTTCTATGCAATGAGTGCACTCAGTCAATTCATGAGTGAACCAAGGCAAATACATCTAGTTGCAGCTAAGCATATCCTGCGATACTTGCGTGGCACAGTTGGATATGGCTTAAGATATACTTCCAATGTAGATCTTCAATTGCAAGGATATTCTAATTCTGATTGGGCAGGTAGTGTAGCTGATCGGAAGAGCACCTCTGGTTGTTGCTTTAATTTGGTATCTGCTATGATTTCCAGATGTAGCAGGAAGCAATCTTCAATGGCTCTAAGCACCGCAGAGGCAGAATATATTGCAGCTTGTGTGGCAGCCCGAGAAGCAATGTGGCTTTGAAAGCTCCTTGCAAGATTGTTTGGACAATCATTGGAGCCAACTGTCATCCATTGTGATAATCAAAGCTATGTGAAGCTTTCTGTCAATCCAATGTTTCATCACAGAACAAAACATGTTGAGATCAAATACCACTACATCAAAGATATGGTATTGAGAAAATCTATCCAGTTGAGATACATTTGTACTAATGAGCAGACGGCTGATATTCTCGCCAAGCCTCTCTCCAGAGTGAAGTTTGTGTACTTTCGAGATAAGCTTGGAGTTGTGGAGAATGAAGCACTAGCTGAGAGGGAGTCTCAGCATCAGTAATCTTCAATGACTTGTTTTTAATGCATCTTTCTCTGTGAGAGAAATTTGAGGTGTAAGCCCTTGCTAATGTTGATGTTATTATGCAGCATCGGGATTATCTTCCAGCCCGATATATGAAGAACAATTTAAATGTAGCCTAATGGCTATTTAAATTGCTAAGATATTAACCAATGAAGAGGCGCTTCATTAACTATTAGTTGTTTATTAACTAATATGGCCAACATTGAAGAGGCACGAATTTTTATGTGTTGCGACTTGCTTGAAGGAGGCCGACTCTTGCATTTTGGAGTCACGTCTTGTTGAAGGTGGCCGACATGATTGTGAAGAGATGCGTCTCCCTCTTCTCACTTGTATAAGTAATCGATCCTTCCTCATTATACATCATCCAAAATTCATTCAAGATAGTTCAATATTCATAAGTGCAAATAATTAATAGAAGAGCAGATCGATACATGTGTAGAAGGCTATGTGTATAATCCAGTGTTATCTTCAGTTTGTGGTGCTTCCTCTTGGCCTTCATATTGGGCCTCTTTTGTAAAGAGACATTCATTGTTATTCAATATATAAGTGATATATTGTTGCTAGGTTTTTCTCCCTCAGGTTGGAGGGTTTTCCCAAGGTATCTTGTGGTGTTCATTGTCTCATGTGTTGCATTTTCTGATTACTTTCTGTTTGATTTATCTGATCATGAAAAACTAACAGTTAATGCATCTTTCGCTGTGAGAGAAACTTGAAGTGAAAGCCCTTGGTTCCACCCTCTGGGAGTAGCCATGGTGGATGTCATGTTGAGAGACTCCATGACAACATCACGTTGAGAGACTCTGTGATGAATTCTTTGTACTCGTATTTATCCACCCTCTGGGAGTAGCCATGGTGGACGTCATGTTGAGATGACAGTATCACGTCGAGTGACTCCATGATGGGCACTAGTATAAATGTTCCTTCCATACATGGGAGTAGCCATGATGGACAATATCACGTTGAGTGACTCCATCATGTGTTCTCTTCTCACATATGGGTGTAACTATTGTGGCTGTCATGTTGAGAGACTCCACGACTTTGTGTATCAGGAAGTATTCCTCCCTAGCTAAGAGGGAGTGTTAATGTTATAGCCGCAGGCTACATAATTCCCGCCTTATATTTGATAAACAATAAATTGCATATAGCCTTTGGCTATTTATTTATTGATTAAATCAATTAGTGAAGAGGTGCTTCACTTAGAGATAATATTTAATTATTGTGGCCGATTTCCTTAATGTGGCCGACTTATTTAATTACAAATTAAGGCCGACCTTGCATGATGAAAGGGTGCGACCTCTCCACCTATTTGTATATATGTGAGATCACTTCCATTCATTTGATCATCAAGTTCATTCAAGCAATTCGCATTCATAGAAGAAGTTCGCACTTAAGCAGCAGATCATCATCTTGTTACAGCAGATCGATTTCAAGGAGTAACATATTCATTTGTATTTGCGCATCTAGGAGAGGCGCTATTATTCATTGTATCAAATTTGGCATTGTGTTGTGCCTGAGTTGTAAGCAGATTTCTGCTCTTATTACTTCAATATATAAGCGATATATTTGCTGGGTTTTTCTCCCTCAAGCAGGAGGGTTTTCCCAAGGTATCTTGTTGTGTTCATTGTCTTATGTGTTGCATTTCTGCTTATTGAATTTCTGATCCTAAAACTAACAGATGAGGGCATAAATTGAAATCATACTTTGCTAAGATGACAGCTGATCCAAAGAAAGACTTGCAAAAAGAGGAGTTCAAATCAAAAGAAGATGATGACAAGAATGCCTTACCTCATGGAATGCCTTACCTCATGGCAGGTGTTTGACAAACCCCCAGGTTGATTCCTTGGCGGCGCATGCATCTATACTTATTGAGGATGTGTGCTATGAGATTGACAGAACTGCAGTCTTGAATACTCCTTTAGAGCTATCCAGTGAAGTTGTAGACACTAGTTCCAAGGTTGGCATCGTTGAGATTATTAATACATCTTCAGATGACGAGCTTGTTGAAGGCAAAATGGATGAAGCTTTCGAAACAGCAAACAATGATGATTACAGTGATGGAGACATAGGTGGTTTTGGTTTTGACTTCCAAACCCTTATGTTGACAGTGATGATTACAGTGATGGAGAGAGATACTTATGTTGACATCAGTATTGGTGAGCTGGGAAGTGACTTATATAGAGAGACAACACCCCAAGAGAAGCACAATGACCACATATTCTCTGAACAAAGCAATCAGCATTTTAACACATGGGATCCGGGTGTGTTGACATCAAAGAATGATGAGGATCCTACATGGAATAAAATTCCTTTTAATTGTGATAATGTTCTGATTCTTGAGCACAATGCATGCATGGAAGATCGCATTGATGGTGTTGATTCTTTTCTTGGAAACAAACCTGATTCATCAACACATGAAGCTGATTCTGAGCAAAGATCCAGTGGCTTTGATGATTTGGATTAACAGTTTACTACTAAAAATGATAACGGTAAAGCTCAGGTGATTTGGGACAGCCTTGGAGTCATTAGTGATAGGAACAAAGGGCCGCCTGAATATAGTATTCATCATAGCAGCAGTTCATTTCCTTCGCATGAGCATGATTGGGAAAATCAATTTGTGGTAATTGATCATAGCCCATTGTTTGAGATGGGCATTGATATGGCATATGACAATCCACTCTTTGAGTTGGATGGTTGGACTACTCATGATTGTAGCATTGCATTTGGTGAAAGTACCAAGGTATGGGATCCGAGAGAAGATTCAGAACTTGATTTGGAGTGTGGTTTTCAGCATGATTTTGATTTAAGTTCACATTATGAGGTGATTGGCTACTCTCTTGGGAGACCACTAGATAAGAAATTTGTGGAGGAGACAAAAGAAGATTGCATAAGCAATGGTATGACACTAGGTGACGCAATCTCTTCATGGGATGAATTGATTCATGGAGACTTCTTCATTTTTTAATTTGAAAAGTTTCCAAATAATGCTCTTGAGCTTGTTGGAAGTTTCAGAACAACAGCAGAGAAAGTTGTTAGAGCTTTCGTGGAACATGGGTTTATCAAATAAGTCACAAAATCTTCCGATGTGCATTTTGATTTGGATGGCACTTGGAGATGTGTTGTGCACCTTTCTAGGCATGTTGGAGATCATTCTTGGTTGGGCATCCATGCTTGGGATCCTCAACAAGGATTGATGAAGTTAATTGAAAATGGATGGGGAGATCTTTGGAGATCTAAGGATGAAAATTTTAGAATTAACGATGTTGTTCCTATTTTTACAAACCATTTGGTAATTCTATTTGCTTATCCACAAATGGACTAGAGAGAAGTTTTAATTAAGAATTGGAATAATGAATGAATGGTTACTCTTGGGAGTGTTACTTGGCAAAGAATAGATCGGAATACCTATGTTGAGCTCGTTTTTGGATTGCAGGTCAGTCACTTCACTGTTGGGTTTGTTTTCATTCAAGGGAGTTGGTGTCTTCCTCTTTGTCAAGGAAGTAGTAGTTTTCAGTGGGAGATTGCTTGGAGGTGTTTCCCAGCCACTTCTGAATTATTATGATGGTGTTGTTGTCCTTTGCATGGAGCATTAAAATCAGATTGCTTTTCACCGATTTCAGTTTTGAGCAGCAGACATTATTGTTTAATTCAGACCTTCCTAACTCAGAGAGCTCATCTTGTGAAGGTTTGTGAGGTAAACTTTGATAATTTACACTCAGTGTGGGTTTAGGACAGCGAACTTTGGTATGCTTGGGTTCATCATTCAATGACCTTTGGGATTGGAACAATAAGTGTTTTTACTAGTCTTCATGGTTGTATCAGATTAGTACATAGAAGACATGTTAGATCCATATGGTGTCATGTTGGTGAGTTTGTTCAGCTCTTGCGAAGGATTGTTTCCCTTTTTGCAAGAAGATTGGAGGAGTTCGCATCTGCAATTATGACTTTGCATAATACCTTGAGAAGGTATATTGAGGAATATGGTTATGGGTTGCACAGATATTCCTCCAGTTGCCCAGGATCATGTTAGGTACTGGGATTGTAGTCATGAACACTACCGAGATGCTTCAATGGGAGATATTTCATGATACAAGATTCGGCCCTTCAAGGGAAGTGCAACATGAGCACGATGAATTGTCAGTTATGATCAAAGTGGTGCGCAGCGATAGCATGGTGGACATTTGCAGAGATTGACTTGGGACCCCGGGATTGCACTAAAGTTCAGTTGGTTTCAATCGGTTGTTATCGTGGATACCTTGGCATTGCTTGAGGACAAGCAATCTTTGGGAAGGGCTGACTATAATGTCCCCATTTTCGGGTTCTCTTGCTTTGCAGTTGGAGATGAGTTTTTTGGTATACTAGTGGTGATGGCTATTTTTAGTAAGTTACTATTTTTAGCATTTTACTATCTTCAGTGAACTTACTATTTTTAGTAAGTTCCAGTTGAGCTTATTTTGGGCCAGTTTGGAGTTTGGCTCACTTACTATTTTTAGTAAGTCCTATATTTGGTAACTGGTTTTGGCTCCTATTCAAGAACAATGCAGGGTTTCCATTCTTGGGAGGGGGTGAGCTCTCTCCATGGTCAGAATTATTATTGGTTAATTTGTCACTTAAATATTAAAGTTGTTTTTTTAATAAAGTGAGGATATAAGCATGGGTTATAAAAATGGACCCCTTGGCCTAGTTGATTAACATTGTTTTAAAAAAGGGGACAATGTATTTCAAGTGTACACCTAGAAAAGAGGTTTATTTATCATTTTTTTAGGCTAATGTTATTCCTCATAAAGGAGGACACCTAGTTTGGGCTTAAAGTTAATTTTAAATAAAAAATCAAAAGTGAAATTTTGGAAGCAAAAAGTTGGACGCCCCTCTTGCAGTAATTTGATGTCATTTCATAAAGTGAAATGAGAGGGAAAATATATTCAAATTCAAATGCAAGTTGCCCTAATTCTTCCCCCACTTTATAAATATGAGTTTGAACTCTCATTTGGGTATGGAGGATTTGACAACTTAAGGAGACTCTACTAAATTATTTCCAGATTTCAGTGGTGAGAGATCCACCCTAGCTGGAGGGTGTGATTCTACATTAGGGATCACCATTGTTTTCAGGAGTTGATCTTTCTAGGGTTTTAAATATGAAGTTATATGAAGCTTTTTGGTATAGGTATTTAGTTTTTTGGTGTGATAATTCTTTGGCTCCATTTTGGTGGTGTTTGGAGGAGATTTGAAGCTTTTTACAGAGGTCTGATTGCTTTTCCAGAATTCTGGAAAGTACTTTTTGACAAGGTCTGAAAGTGAAAACTGTTCGTAGCTCCGTGCACATTTGACCTATCGTTTTGGGTATTTGCTCAATGGATACCGCTTATCTTGGCACCCCATTTCAAGTGCTTATTTGAATTATGTGCTGGAGGACTGATTTTTTAAGGACAGATCGCCCTATGTAGGGAGCCGTGACATTTGGTGTTTTCAAAGATAAGGGTTTGCTGATGTATAGACTCCTTATTCTGCTTTTTTGAGTGTTTATTCACATATGTGGCATGTAATGCAGGTTGATGTTAAGTTGTTGCTGCTGTATGAACTTTTCCAGGTCTGAAACTGCTATTTCCAGGTCTGAAATACATATTGTACTAAGTCTGATTTGGTCTGATAACATTGGCACTTATCATATGTTGTTATTTCAAAATGGAAAGCAATCTTCTTCTTAGTATTTTCCTTCTTTATGCAATATTCACTATGTTTCACATGCATCTATGAAAAAACATTGAAAACATTTAAACAAGCAAACCAAACACATCAGCAAACAATACAATCAGCATACAGTGATTTCAAACAAGAATAAAAACAGCAGATATGGATTTTTTTAGGCCATTTTTGGGGACAGCAAAAGGGACGGCTATATAAAAAATAGGGAAAGTTTTAAAAATATTGGAAAATTTCAAATATTCATCTGATAACATTGATAACATCATAACAATGATAAGGCATTCACCATATTGACATATACATTATAGAATCCTTAATACACAACAATAGAGCTCACATGAAAGTTGAACAAATTAATAGTAATAACTTTAAAAGCTTGGAAAGTAAAGAAACCATAAATTTCAAATAGATAATCAAATTAACCTTTGAAGAAGTGCCTACCTTCTATTTACATATCACTCTTGCAGATATCAAAAATGCAATGTCCAACTTTACAAACATCAAAACAATGTCTAGATTGTATATAGATGTACACTATACACCTTTACACGGTTAGCTACCAAATTCTCAATATTTGAAACAAGCATTAAAGTAGTTAAATTTAACATGGGATTACAATAATGAAGACTGAAATTGTAAACATGGCAATGCAGCCAAGAGCCAACAATAGCAGCAATACTGCTGTTGCCACTTCCACCTAACAATGGAAAATAAAAGGAGGCTTCCTGAAACTTGAGGTGAACCCCAATAGTTTTTTATTCTTCCTTTGTACATGTCTATGGTGTATCTTTTTTTTCTGGCTATATTACATTTAAGTTTAAACCTTATATAAACTCTTCCACAACTTTTATCCCATGGTTCATTCAAATATTATGGTTTTGTCCAAACGCAGAAGCAATGGCATTGTCATGGAACAAATTCCTCTAGAAAATCTTAACTAAATTATACATTGGTTGATTATCTAGAAAATCAAGCTTAAATTCCTATAGAAAATCATTACTAAATGAAGGTATGGTTATCTCTACCCTACATGTTAAACAAGAGAAAAATTATTGGGTAGTTGATAGTGGTTGTTCACATCACATGATTGGTGATAAAAGTAAGTTTGTTAAGCTTGAAAAATATGATGGAGGCTTGGTTATGTTTGGAGATGATACTGGTGCTAAAATTTGTGGGATAGGTTTAGTAAGTTTTGATCTTTTCTAAGAAAGAACTTCTATAAAAATCTTTCCATAATCAAGCTCTTTATCTAGAAGTTTGTGTCCATAAACACAAAGTCAAGAAAGTATTGACAGATAACAGTGCAGGCTTAAACATTTGTACCCTAAAATTAGTAAAAAAACTGGGATATTTTCTAACCGTGTAAATTTGAAATAAATCATAAAACTTAATAAATCATTATTTTTTTAAGGTTAGGTTTTTTTTAATAAAACTTGAATACGCCAGTAGGGGACAACTTCATCAATAATTAATTATTTAAGTTTGGGGTTTTCTTTTTATAAAACTTAGCTACAGCAATAGGGGACGATTGGCTGTCCGCGGGACGGCTAGGGGATGTCTAAGACGTCCCCAACCGTCTCGAGAATAGTCAATCGTCCCCTACCCAGCCCATGCCCATCCCCACATCCCCGAGACATTTCTTGCAAAAAAATTAAACGGGGACGACTAGGGGATGTCCCCAAGCCATCCCTGCATCCCCGGAACATCCCTAATACGAATACGTCTGGAAAAACCTAGGGGACCCATCCCCAAGGAACATAGGTTTTCCTTCATTTATTTGGAGCCACAACATACTTTAACCCATGAAAAGTAGAATTCATTTTCTATGATTGCATAAAGAGATCGTGGCAATGATAAGGAATGGAATTTAAACATGCACACTAATGGAAGTTGCTTTGTAAGGAGCACCTCTCATTATAAGATGGCATAATTTTATCTATAATATTCTATGGATATGGTGAGAGCACTATGTGTTTAAGTCCATACTTTGAAGTTTTTGTGAATGCATTGTTATAACTTGGTTGAATGGTTCACTTGAATCATTGGGCATGTTATGTGTGCCATATTCAGAAAACACCATGCATATGGATTAACAAACTAATTATGATGCATGCCTACAATGGTTTCACACCATGCCTTCCTAGATGCTTGACAAGCCTTCCATTTGTAAAGTATGTGTGCATGTGAATATTTTGATAGGAGGCTACACACAACAGTACAGGGAATGCGTGAATATATTTACACAAATTTAATGGTATGCACTGGCCTATGTCAACATATGGACTGTTTTTTGTTGTGAAGTGCAAAAGTGTGATTGTATGAGTATTGATCTCCTTGTGCCCCTTTGATGGATTGAAGATTAATACACATTTGCATAGGTACAAGAATTTTATTGTGTAATTTGCATGGTTGCTAGAGGCATTTTGTGGCTTGGTCACCCATTGCATTTGATTCCTAAAGCTAGTTTTTCATTTGTTTGTGATGAGAATGTGCTTCCAAATTGCATACTTTTTATAGCATTCTAGACTTGTTTGTTGTGCATGTATTGTGGTAAAATGTGCACAGTTTGTATTTTAGTTGCACAGATTTGTTCAAACATGCACACATGCATGCCATATTAGAGGTAGTTTTGATAGTGGATCAGGATTTTGTTTGACAATGCATGGGAGATTTTTGTCGGTGATATCCTCAATAAAATAATACATCCAGGTCTCAAAGGGTGCTCCCAAAGGGTTGCCAACTATCCTGTTAAGTAGGACAATAATATCCCCGTAATCTTCCTTGAAGTCTGTGCGCAACAGCTTCTTCGGCATCTTTTTGGCTGACGCTCTCGGTTTGTCCAGCCAAGACTTATTAATGTTGGCGGCACAAAGGTCAAGCTTTTCATCATACAGCCTCTTTGCGTCCTCCTTGGTTTTGTAGACGGTCTTGGGATATGTAGGGATGCCAAAAGCTTCCTGTATGGCCAACTCTCCTAGATGAGCCAGTATCCTCCCATCCGGTGCAACAATCCGCCTTTCTTCAGTGTCATAGTGGAGGGCGCATTCTACCATCAACTCAGCACATTCAATCGCAGGTGGGAATCCGGCAGCCTGAACAATCCCGTTTCTCATCATTCTTCTGGCAATACGTGTTGGCAGGAATCCGTCGTGCCCGTACATCCTTTGCTTGAATTCTTTGAGGTTGATATGCCCAAGGTTGGTGTCCGTAATATTTTTCCATATTGACTTTATCTTGGACTCCGGCTGTGACCCCTTGTTGGCGAACTTCATGAGTGCTTGTCTGGACGGCTCTCCTTGGTTGGTCATCCACCTGCAAGTATAAAATACTTAACATTAATATGAGACCTTTAAAAACTCTAGTTATTTCGAGATGTTTATTTGATAAAATTGCACTTTCAGCTTGCTTAAAATAAAATTTCTGTGAAAAAGCAAGCTGAAAGTAAATAAATAAGCCAAGCATTGAATAAATCTCGTGCCAGAATGAATGCGGAAAGTTAGAAAAGAGTAGAAAAGTATTGCCAACGAATTTCCAAACCTCTGAAATTATCCTCTGGCTGCAAATGAAATGAAATTTCTGAAAATATGATCACAGAAGTGTGCCAATCTGCTAAGAAGTGCGACTTTCAGCAAATTTCTTTCTAAAAAAAATCACGTCCTCGCGTCAAATTACTTCTTCCACTGAAGAATAATAACATTACCCTCAGTATTTTACTCTCCAAAGATTACTTCTTGCAGATTTGAGAGAACAAATTTCTTCTCAGTCGAATTTGTGAAGAATGAGTTGTCGAAACTCATTTTATGGCTGAGAAGTGCGATTTTCTATGGCAATTGCTTTCTTTTCTCTCAGTTCTCTCAATTTTTAGAAACATTTTTCTTCCTCAATTGGCAAGTTTCTAATTTTTACCATGGCGCCACCTCTATCTGAGATCTTCAGATTTCTTTTAAAATTCGCCTAAGTGTTGGAAAACATTATTGAAAAATATTAAATTAATCATTAAAAATGATTTTCCAATACGTTTAATCCTCGAATCATGGCAAATTTAATTTTACCTAAGGCGAAATGATTTAATCTTCCAAGTAATCTCCAGATTTTGAATATTTTAATTAAAATTCCCTAAGTGTTGGGAAATAATTAAAAATATTAAATATTAAAATTCCAACCCGTTTAAAATTGATACATAGCCAAATTTGTTTGTCTATGGCCAAATATTTTATTTTCCAATCGTCTGTCTAGCCAAAATGTGCTTAATAACTCGTCTGCCAATTTTCAACTCTCTAAGCGGACTTCTGGCTTCTCCGGACGTTCATACTTAGCCAAAAACTTCATTTTCTCTCTCTTTCTAGGTTGGGCGGACTTGGAGATTTCTCTGCCATTTTGCCATTTTTTACTCATGCCGTAGGAATTTATTCAAGATGAGAGGGGCGGACTTCACACTTGCCTTGCCAAACATTCTTCATTTCTTGCCAAAGAATTTTATTCCGTTATGCCGAGGAGTGATTTTCGTGCTCGCTTAGTCCCTTCTCTCTCTAGGCATTTTTTTATTTTTTCATGCCTTAGAAAGATTTTATTTTCCTAAGTTGGGCGAATTTCTTCATATTCTCCTTGCCAATGGCGCATTTTATCCTTTCCTTGTCCAAGGGCAAACTTGGCACTTGTTCATTCCACTTACCCTTCTCTCTATGGCGGACTTGGGCTTCTTCCTTGCCATGGGTGCACATTGGTCTTGCTTTGTCCAAGGGCGGACTTCACCCCTTGTCTTGCCACTTACTTGGCTTGGGCGGACTTTGGAGGCTTGCTTCCATTGACTTTTGGGGCGGACTTCACACTTCCTCAAGCCATGGGCGGACTTTGCCCTTCCTCAAGCCATGGGCGGACTTGACCTCTTCTCTCGCCATCCTTCTATCCTTCCAAGGGCGGACTTGACCCTTCTCCTTGCCATGGCGGACTTCATGCTCCACCAAGCCATCCATCCTTCCTTCCAAGGGCAGACTTCAGCCTTGGCTCGCCATTGCCTGCCTTTGGCATGCCAAAGGCAAAGGCGGACTTCATGCTTGGCCTACCATTCCTTCTCATGGGCGTACTTTACCAGACTTAGCCATTTTTGCAAACTTTTCACCATTTACCTTGATTTTCATGATGACTTCTGGAGGCGTATTGATTTCATGCTCAGTGGGATCCAAAAATAGAAACTTTCCAAAAATAGAAAAAGCAAAAAGCATCCCTAAAAAATAGGAACTCCAGAATGGCCTAAAAATGCCAAAAATCAAAAAAGCAGAATCCCTAAAAAATAGGAAGTGTCAGAAATGACCGAAAGCACAAGCGATCCTCGTCTTCAAGACCTTCTGAGCCCTTCCATGACGTTTAGGCACACAAACGGGTTCAAAATCTTAACTTGGCCGGAGTGACTCTCAAAAATTTATTCAAATTTTGAACTCTAAACTGGGAACGCAGAGGGCGAAACCAAAACTTGGGGGGTCCCCATTTGCAATGGGGTGATGTGTGAAATAGGTCACAACACGTAGTACGTTAATATATACTCAGTGAGGCAAACAATCCTCAAGCAAATCTCCTTTTATATCAAGGGTATCCTTCCAGGCAAGAGTTTAGGATTAAGATGCATCTTTATAGAATGTTCTATGAAGAGGTTTTCCTACCCTCTGGATGAAATCTTCAAGGGTCTTATTAATATTTTATAATTTTTATTGGGGAACATTTGGTTGGATAAAATGTTCTAGATCTTTAATGGTGTAGGGTTGTCACAACCACTTAGGCTTTCTCCTCCACGAAACTCCATTTGTTCATTGTCCCTTCCTATGATTGGATGCTTTTGAGATCATCTTCTTCGTACCTTGTTTTCTTACTTGATTGTCCTTTGCTTTCACCCTCAGGGGTTGCTCCTATCTTGTTGACCTAGCCCTTTCTCTTACACTGATGGCCACGTTCCCATGGTCCATTGCATGTGAAGCACAACCCCTTCTCTTTTAGATCTTTCATTGCTTGACACATATGTCCATGATCTTGCTTCCTGTTACAGTAAGACAATGTTCTTAGTGAATCGTCCCTTCTCGGCCTTTCTTCCTCGTGAGGGGGCTTGGATGATGAGGTAAAGTTCTTGGGTTTGTCCCTCGGCCCATTTTCTTCATATTTCATAGCCTTCTGAATAGTTTCATCTAGACATGTGGGTTCTAATGCACTCACCATACTTCTGATTGATCCTCTTAGACCCTCTTTGAACAAATAAGTGAGTCTCTCTTGGGCAATTTCAGGGACCATGACTTCTAGTTTCTGAAACTCGGTGGCATAACTTTATATAGTGCCTTGTTGCCTTACTCGTGTGAGTTCCCTAAAGTACCATTCTAGGTGCCTTTGGTCGAATCTTTTGATCAACCTTTGAGTAAAGTCATCGTAGGTCGTTACTTGTTGATGGCCTTGAGTTATGAGACTGTGATGCCACCAATCATGGGCCATCCTAGTTAGGTGTAAAATGGAAAACTTGATGGCATTTGCTTCAGTCATTGGGCTTAAGGATAGATAGGTGTCTAACTTTTGAGCCCATGATCGTGTGGTGGTCTTTCCTTCTCTGTCAAAGTTGGGGAGGGTTAGTTTGCTTACCCTATTCTTGAGATCCTTATCGATTGGTTCATTTCTCTCCCTTCTAGAGGTTGCTCTTTGTTTGGCCTCACAATAGTCCTTAAAAGGCACAATCTCCCTGATTTCAAGCTCAAGCCTATAATAGGCTGCAGCGATCTCATCTACATCCTCTACAGGGGATCTGTTGATATTGCTTTCTCCCATGGTTTCTTCACTTGGCAAGAATGGGGGTCGGGTGGGTCTAGAACTTGTGGCTCATGAGGGTGTGGGATAGTTGTTTTCGGAGTGATTAGAGTTTGCTTCCTTTGTATTATTGCTACTCAAGTTTTGGAGGGCCTGAAATAATGCTTGGCAAGTTTTCTCATTTTGTTCCATTAGGGCTTGGGTTTTCTTATCACTATTCTCCATGAAAGCCCTAAGTTCATCTCTTAATGGGTCACCCATGAGATCGTTTCCTAGTGGCAGGTTTCCATTATTTTCCACAGGATGGCAAAATTTTTGCTTTGATACCATTGTAATGTCCCTTACCTGATTTGCCCTATAATTTGCCTGTTGATTAGGTTTAGGGTTTCCTCTTTCCAGATGAAAGTTCTCCTAATTCAATAACCCTAGATTTGAATCATGTATTCAACATATTAACAACATATTTGTTAGCATTAATATCTAGATATACAAAATATAAGCATAACCATCAAGCAATAATGAATACAGGTGAGGAGTGGCATGGGTAGATCTGCTCGAAGCTATCCATCTAAGCTCAAGAGCACAAGCGTCCCATCAGGATAGCCCACCCCTTGGCCCCAAGTTGAATGTCCCAACTAAGACCATTCCATCCTTGGAAAAGTCGTGCTTAGTGGAAACACTTGTACCTGCTTTCTCTACCCACGTCATCGCCTCGAAAGACACTTAACTTACTAGGGAGGGTCGACGGAGCTTATAAGTGGCCTAGGCCTACCACCCCTCCATGGTCGTAGCAGATTGTTAAGTGGGACCCCCACCCCTCCATGGCCGCAACAAATTATTAAGTGGGGATTTTAGGCACCACTTACCTAAAGCCTACCTCCCTAGTAAGTTTAAAAACACTGAGAAGACAGCCTCAAATAGTCAAATGCATTTACATTCACTAATGATATGCAAGAAGGCTGAGCACTAGTAATTCAAGTCTGTAAATAAGTTCATGCACCCAATAAATGACAAGAGGTGTATATGGCATATTAGTTCTTATCTCTAATATGAACTTGTAATAAAAAGCAGCAGGATAAAGCTTTAGAAAGAGTCATATGGAGTTTGCAACGATCTCTAAGATTAATGATTATCAACCAGATTCGAATGAGTCAGAGGGGCTCATAATTTAGATGTAGCAAGGCTATAATTGAACAGGCCTTTTACTGTATTCATGGGGAGCAGTTTCAAACCACAGTGCAATCACAGGCAAGTTCTTTTGTTGAGCGACTACATATCCTAGTATTTGGAATGCTAGTATTAATATCTAAGTGATTTCACTCACTTGAGCGGCTGTATCTTCTACGTTATCTGCTTCTTACAATTTTTGTTCTTGTTCCCATGATGATGCCCCCTCTATTCGGTTTTGGCTTGTTTATTTCTATGTTTTGGAGGATTGTGACCACCTCCTGGGTCGCAACTTGGCAAAGAGACATTGGTTGGCTTGAGACGTAGCGTTTCCCACCTTCCACACCATTTGGAAATAATTAAGATGTCTTTAGTTTGAGTTTGTCTGACTAACAACTATTAATATTTAATATTTTGGTTTTTATCGGGAGCTGCCTTCTAACCTCACCAACGTCAAACCATATCTAAACCCGTGGCTGATTTGTATGAGGGGTGTCGATGTCCAAATTATATAATGGCTTCTTCATAGTTATCAACCCAATGATCCCTCAAGACATCTCACTGCCCTACAGGGCCCATGTCATTCTGACATATAATTATAAAGGCAATTCGATTCTTGGTGCCTTCCCAATGCCTGGGCTCATATATGGTTATTCTAATGTTTCTTATTTTATATTTTATATTATTGTATGTTATATGTTTCTTTTTATTCTAGTACTATATTTACATATTGATTTCATTATTAATATATATTTTTTAGTATTTATTATATCATTTAAGTTATTAATATTTATTGTAGATTGTTGATATTGATATATATTTATAATTGCAATATTACCTTATGGTAATTATAATTATAAAAGTACTTATATTATAGTATTTATTTAAGATATTTAAATTGCTAGCTTGTTCATATCTTATAATTACAATGATAAAATTATCTTTCGGTAATTAAAATTATGATATGATTATATATTTATTTACTTGTTTTCCAATATCACTGATTTCAATGTCATTGGGTCAAGGACATAACAAGCAAAAGTAAGTACCCGTACCCAATTCGGCAACTTAGGATAAAAGTAGTGGAAGAGTTTATATAAAGTTTAAACTGAAATGTGATATAGCCAAAAAAAGGATACACCATAGACACATACAAAGGAAGAATAAAAAACCATTGGGGTTCACCTCAAGTTTCAGGAAGCCTCCTTTTATTTTTCGTTGTTAGGTGGAAGTTGCAACAGCAGTATTGCTGCTATTGTTGGCTCTTGGCTGCACTGCCATGTTTATGAATTCAGTCTTCATTATTTTAATCCCATGTTAAATTTAACTACTTTAATGCCTGTTGCAAATATTGAGATTTTGGCATCTAACCATGTAAAGGCGTAGTGTACATCTATATACAATCTAGACATTGTTTTGATGTTTGTAAAGTTGGACATTGTATTTTTGATATCTGCAAGAGTGATATGCAAATAGAAGGTAGGCACTTCTTCAAAGGTTAATTTGATTATCTATTTGAAATTTAGGGTTTCTTTACTTTCCAAGCTTTTAAAGTTATTACTATTAATTTGTTCGACTTTCATGTGAACTCTACTGTTGTGTATTAAGGGTTCTATAATGTATATGTCAATATGATGAATGCCTTATCATTGTTATGCTGTTATCAATGTTATCAGATGAATATTTGAAATTTTCCTATATTTTTAAAACTTTCCATCCCCTGTCGTCCCCAGAAATGGCCTAAAAAAATCCCTCCTGAAAACGCATCCCCCCGTCCCAGAAACTTGGTGGAATATACACTTGTTTTGTTTAAGAAAATCAACATGGCAATGTACAAATCAGCCTCTACCCCATACCAAACACGAGTTAAGTCAACAGCTAAATGTTCTACACCACAAGTTGATGCTACTTTGTATAGGTAGCTCATGGAAAATATATTATATTTGATTAGATCTTTCCTTTGCAGATGATCTTGTGTGCAGATTTATACAGGAGCCTAAGAAGTCATTAGGAGGCAGCCAAGAGAAGATTGAGGTAAATTCAGGGCAATACTCAGATAGGTATTCTGCACCCTATAATTGGTGATAAGTACTTAGTGGGTTATGCTGATGCATATTAGGTATACTTGATTAGATCTTTCCTTTGCATATGGTCTCGTGTGCAGATTTACACAAAAGCACAAATAGTCATTGGGAAGCAGCCAAGGGGAGATTGAGGTACATTCAGAGTACTACTCAGATTGGTATCATGTACTCAGAGTTGGTGTTAAGTACTTGGTAGGTTATGCTCGTTGTCTACAACTGAGGTAAAATATAGAGTGGTGAATGCAATACAGGAAGTGGCTTTGGACCCTGAATTGCTAGGAAAGCTTAGCATTCCATGCGAGTAGTAACTATTCTTTTCTACAACAATTAGAGTGTTTTGCATGTTGCTCATAATCCAGTTGCACATGCTAGGATGAAGCATATTAAGGTTCATCAGCATTACATAAGGCCATGCATTGAAGAGGATGTGTTAGATTTCAGATTTGTGCAGATTGATGACCAGATTTTGAAAACCTTCACAAAGCCCCTTCTCATGGAGAAATTTGTCACATTGTAGGAGCTAATGGATACTTGGAGAGTGGTCGTGAGGAGGAGGGGAGTTGAGGGTGCCAGGGGCAGGGATGGCAAGGCCTTTCTTCCTGGAAGGTTTGGCTTGTTAATAACACCTTCCTTTGGCCCTCAGAGCAGTGTTTTGCGAAGGATGTTAGAGAGTAAAATCTACTTGAATTACTTATTTTTAACTTAAGCATTCATATTCATATTTTCTATAGTGGTTCTATTTAGTATTTTCTTTTGGTGTCTCTTGACAGCACTACAAATTTGTGATCTTTCTTTATCTTATGGTGTTTTATATGTTTGAATTTTTCCCATTATGGACCATTATCATTAATCTCACAAACAGGTGGATTTTTGAATTTTGAATTTTGATTCTAATATGTAAAAGAGAAATTTCTTAGGCATAGAAATGTTATAATACTCACTAAATATTTTTGATAGATTTTGAGAATATATTTCCACAATATTTCAAACTGTAATAAACGAAATCTGTGAAAACTCATAACTATCCTTTGCTCAATAGAACTTTTTTTAATAAATCTTCTATTTGTTTCAAATTCTCTCTGAGTATAGAAAATCCGCAAGAAGATACCATTGTATCAATCAAGTCCAATATGTATTGAAAATCAGGAATCCACTCCTGGGCAAGATGATAGATGTTCCAATGAAATTGCAATCACAGCAAAATGTCACATTTATTAATTTGAGGGCTTCAGGGTCCCATCTATCAATTATCCATTCACTGGGAATGGTTTTGGGAAAATAAGACAAAGATCTACCCTGCTTCAAGCATATGGTACCATCAGATTATTCAGATCCACATTCTCTGCCTGTTTATGTCTTTATGCATTAGCAAGAAAAGAACCAAAGAATGGTGCAGCACTGACCTTGATAGTAATTGTTCCTCTATCCTTTTTATCCTTGATCTTATTAGTTTCAAGAGATGGCAAGAGTTTCAAGTTAACCTCCTTTGATTTCTCAGGTTCCAATTCAAGCAAAGGATATTTAACAATACCTAGGCTCTTATCTTGACCAATATCCTTATCAAACACCTGCAAAGTCAATTCAAATACTTCAATCACTGCCTGATGCTTTAACATTATCCTGGATTATTGAAAAAATTTGGCACTCAGAATAGTTAACCTGTCTAGTATCTAACAGACCTAAGCAGCAAGAAACTCTAGAGTCTTAAGGCTTTAAGGCACTGAAAGGCTGTAAAACATCACATCTAACAAATTATTGAGAAAAAGTGAGAGTAGTTAAATGCATTCACGATTCAATAAATCAGAAGAAGACAATAACACTGCAATGAAATGATACTGGTTTATCAAGTACAATACCAATTTAGACATATAAAAGAAAATAGAAAAGCTGAATGTCTCTATATAGCCTCTGAGAGAGTGAGAGAGAGAGGACCTCAAGAATAAGGGATTGAGTTTCTTTGTCTTCAATATCTAAAGCAAAGCTTTCATTCCACTCAGGATTGAGATTGTTCTCAATCACTTTTGTCTTCACTTTAAAGAGAACCCGGACATGTAAGATGACATATGGATCAGATTTTCCAATCATCTCCATGTTTTTTAATGAATTGGCTCTTACTACTGTCACATTAAGCCGGCCTTGTGGTTTAAGCTCAAGTTCACTGCATTATTCCAAAACAAGCCAAACAATCATTTTCAAACCAATAATATTCACATAAAAAAAATCAACTGCTTTAACTGCAGAAAGTGTTCCAGAACATAAAATTAACCATAGGCATTTACAACCAGTGCTAAAGCATTATTTTTATAAAGTGGCCAAAAAGGCAAGCAATACGAATCACCATAATTTCTATAACACAGGTCTTGGAGACTAAGTTATCTTTTAGTAGCAAAGAATTATATTATTGAAAAAGGGCATTGAGTACATTTATTGCATTTCCACTTGCTGCATAAAATCAGTTTGATTCCTACCCTATAGCAGTGTTCCAAGCAAAGTTTCAGTCAATGGACTGCACTACACAAGTGGCAGTGTTAGTTCTATCCTACTCAATGTGCATGACCATTTTGATTTCCATCCTCACAAAATTATTTTGAAACTGCTTTCTCTTTGAAACGATTTTCATCCTTTATTGAATGCAGTCTACAATATACATCATTTTACACTGCTCTAACTGCATTGCCATTTTGACTTCCTCACTCTCAAAACCTTTCCCAATTTAATCTATCCTTTAAAACTGTAACTGAAAAGTTGCACCATAAATTACTTACTTTCTTTGTGATTCGGTAGAGGTGCAGATTTGCAGTCAGTGCCTCTGACATATGTGGCTAAAAAGTGATTGGAAAATGGAATATCAGATTTCATTCATAAATTGTTCAATTACAATTTTTCTTGATGCTTAGACAGTGAAGTATAAACCCACTATCAGCACATTTCTCTAATAAACCATAGGTGGCTTAGGCATATCTCCCTATGAAAGAAGTAATTGCAATAAAAGTATATGACAGTCTAAAAAATATTTAAATCTAACCCTATGGCTAAGAATTAATAGAAATCTTTTCCTCATCTTTGATGTCCAAAGACAGGTCCTCAATGTCCATGTCCACATAAACAAGGTAAGGAATACAATATGTTTATTAGCTTTATTAAACAAGCCATGAAAATTCCTTACATTCCACAGCTTTAAATAAGCTGGCCATGGAATAGCAAATCCACTATTCATGGAACATACATCATAACTTGAGAGATAGAAAAACAAATGTGATTGAACAACCTAATTAGATTGGCTTTCATCCAAACAACCTAAGGTATCCTAAATGCTCTATAATTTATCTAATATTCTATGAATTTTATAATTCATCTAATACCCCCTTAATGACTAAGCCAAAGACAATCCCATGCTTATATGTAAATTTTACAAATTTGTCTCTGCAAAGGGATTTTGTCATTATGTCAGCAATCTGCTCCTTTGTAGGACAATAGTAAAGATGAACATCTTCATTATCAACCATCAAATGTAATAATAATAAACTTCAATATGCTTTGTTCTCACATGATAAACAAGATTCTTCAGCAAGTTGAGCACGCTTTGATTATTACAAAATAGTGAGGTCAATACTATTTGATCAAGTTGAAGATCAAACAATATCCTCTACATCCATACTGCCTCACAACCTGTACTGAAAGCTGCCTTACATTCCATTTCAATGGAATATAATGCAACTATATGTGGCACCTTATTCTGTAGATAAATTACTCTGGATCTGATCCGGGTCCTAGGATGGTACCTAATGAAGATACACACTCGGCAGACCAAGTTTGTTATGGTGGAAGTGTAAATACGAATAACATAGACCAAGAACTATATTAGAGTGTAGATGGCTAGGGAAAGAAGTATAACATAACAAGATAGACACTTCAATGAGAACTGTAATGTGAGATTTTATTATGTAATAATTAAGTACATAATTGGAGAGGTTGGATGTATGGAATGCCTATGCTTTCTTCTTATCTACCACTTAGCTAGCTCAATCACTAACTTGTTAATTTCTTTACTTCTATTAAAAGAATGGTATTATATATTATTATAATTAAGGAGGATGAAGGAGTGGTTAGGCAGATACAAGATTGCTTGCAGCTCTGACAAATATTGGCTTTATCAATAAGATTCCACTATGTTGTCTGCCCCGGGATAGCATTGCCACCGACTACACAAAAAAAATGTCAAGACTCAAGACAGACACCATCAAATGTCAAGACTCAAGATAGACACTATCAAATGTATGTAGTAAGATTTGTGATGAGTTATTAGAATATTAGACTAATGATATAATAAAGTGTATGTTTATACTTGTATGTAATAGAGTTGTTACAAGTCATTAATGAGGTTGTTGAACTTCCAATGATGAGGTTGCTGTAAGTTATAGTCCTTGAATCTAAATAATGTGGTACTCTCTTCGTGAGAGACGCACCTCTTCTCTCTCTTTGCTTTGTTCATAATATCATTGATGTCAACGCCACTATTTGGTCTTGTGGAGGAAGTTTGTAAGAGGTCACAAGCCATTTGCTAAGGTTCGAAAATTCTGAAGTTGAAAGTCACAAAACATGTGGTTGAAACTTGAAAGTAATGAGTTGAAGGTTGTCGCAAAAGCAATAGTCACAAGAGCAATAGACAATGCAGGAAGTCGTGGAAAAATCACAAGTTAGTTGTTGCATGCTAAAATGTTGAATTGTGGGTGCCAATCCCTATCACAGGTTTGTGAAACAAAACATGAGCTGAAGGTCCCAACTTGCAAAGAAAGATGCACCTAGCGAACAGGAAAATAGTTAGTTGTGAGCTATGTTATTGGTTCAGTCCCCTAAACCTGCAGGGTCGAGTCTAAACTGGCCCGGATATAGATCAAGGTTCGGTTCACAGGGGGATCTGTCCAAGGTTCTCACAAAACACTTTGAGTTTGTTGAGGACAAACCCAAGCAAATTTGTAACAAATTTTGTGATGTTTTCCGTTGTTGCCAACGTGAATCTGTTAGTTTTAGGATCAGAAAAGAAAGCAGTCAGAAAATGCAACACATGAGACAATGAACACAACAAGATACCCTGGGAAAACCCTCCAACCTGAGGGAGAAAAACCCAGCCAATATATCTCTTATATATTGATTGAATAAGAGCAGAAATCTGCTTACAACTCAGGCACAACACAATGCCTATTTAATACAATGAATTATAGCACCACTCTTAGATGCAAGATACAAGTGAATATGTATATCTCCTTGAAGTTGATCTGCTGCTTCAAAATGACGAACTGCTGTAGGTGCGAACTTCTTCAGATATGCAAAAATGATAATAATAAACTTGATGCACAAATGAGTGATTACCACTCATATTTATATTGGCTGGTATGAGAGGATGCGTCCTTTCATTAAGAGAAGTCGGCCCATTTAGAGAGACGTGTCTCTTTAGACAAATCGCGCCTCTAGAGAAAGTCGGCCCATTTAATTAATAATTAAATATTAATTATTAATACCATAAAAGATGCAAGGTAAATGAGGCGCCTCCTCATGTTAAATATCTTATAATAAATTTGAATAGCCAAAGGCTATTATTCAAATTTTTTTCTCTAAGTTGTGCCTAGATGTATTTCTTCAGGAGCTGAACATCAACAGAATCCACCACGTTTCTTTTGTGAATCAGGTTTAAAATATTTGAAAATCTCTCTCTGTGGTCTGAAAATAATAAAAAGATAAATAGACATAATAAAATTGTAGCGTCTAGTTGCTTTTGTGGTCCAAAAATTAAAAATATTAAAAGTTAGGGAATAGGAATTTTAAAGAATGTAAATAGCTAAGTGTCGTAACCCTAAGCAAAAACTATTCAAAAGTGCCAAAATGTATATTAGAATGTATATAGCTCATGCACACTTCTAAAGTTCTGGTACTTAATTATATAGTATTAAAATTAACTAAAAACTATTCTCTTAATATTAATAGGACGCTTAAAAACTATTCTCTTAATATTTATATAGTTAAGTTTCGTAATTTTTATAATTGATGAGAAATCAACTATTCTTTATTTGTGTTGTATTTATTAATTTTTTATTATTAAGTTAATAACAATTACGGACCTAATCAAATATAGTTAAAGAACAGGCATTTTGAATAAATTAAATAAGTTATTAACATTATTACATTAGTAATAATTATTATTAATAAAAAAATAGTTATGTGTTTTAATTAATTTTTACAATTAATAATACATATTGATGTTAACTTTTGTTATAATTTTATTATTATTTTATAATATTATATATTAACTTTATTAATATTGTGTATAAGGCTTATAAATATAATTATATATTAAAATATGTATATTTATCTAATATTTATGATTTTAAGATATAAGTATGTATATATTTATGATTTTAAGATATAAATATGTATATATTTATGATTTTAATATATTTTTATATTGATGAACCCAACACAAACCCAACCCCAAAAAATTGTTTGGTTGAATCCGCAAACTGAACCGATGAACCCGAACCCGAACTAGTACCAAGACCGGTAGCATAGGTTGCAAGGGAAAGGAAAAATCATGAACATCTGAAAGAGTCACGAGGTCACACAAGTATTGTTTGCAGTCACAGTTAGGGTGTTATGGTAGATGTGAGCATGACATTTGCAAAATTGTGGCCTATTTTTATCTAAAACAACTTCAATTTACAGTTTGAAACTTCATTTCCAATCACAAGTCACAGACAAAAGGAGGGGCAACATCTGACAGTCACATTGTGTGAAAAATAAGGGCATCCAAACTATCCACATTGTGTTAAAAATAAGGGGTTTGTTTTCTGCTTAAAAACAAGAAAATGCATTTTTCATTGTTTAGTTGGCTCTAATCTGCAACAAAATGTGGTTTTTCAAGGGTGAATTTTAGAACACACATTTGCAGTCACCAATATTTGTTCAACTTTTTGACTTGTAAATTTCCTACATAATCTACACTAGCTATGGCACCTTGTGCAATGGGTACGCCGAAGAGGTGTGGAAGGTGAATTAGGGAAATTTTGGTTTTTTTTTTTGCACACATTTGTGTAGTCAATTGATAGGTAGTTTGGAAGATGATTTTAATATAAGTATTAATTTTTTTAATTTTTATTATAGAATAATATTATTATATATTTAAAATTAATTATTCGTTATATTTTATAAGGGAAAGGATGTCGTAATGTTATGCTAATTTATACTTAATTACAAAGGGTAAAGGATGTAATTTAAAACCTAAATTTGGTCATTGTTTTATGTATTAGCTATTATATTATTATATTATATTTATTATTTATGTATTAACTATTATATTATATAATATAACATTATATATTAAAAACCAAATTATTTTGTAAACTAATTAAATATTTATTATTTATGTCATTATTTTATGTATTTATTATTATGTTAATATATTTATATCATTATTATATTATTATTTTATATTTATTATTTATGTATTAACTATTTATTATATAATATAACATTTTATATTAAAAATCAAATTATTTATTATATATTTAAAACTAATTAATAAAATATATATATATATAAATTTTTGTTAAATTATGAGAATTTTGACCTTTTATTTTCATTTTAATAAACATTCTTAAACTCTCCAGATTATGGTGGCTATAATTTTCATTTAATTTAAAATATAATTAAAATAATAAAAAATTAGATTTTAAATTTAAAATGTAAAACAAACATTTATTTTTTCTTATTTTTAAAAATGATATATTAAAAAACCCTTAGTATTCAATTTTACTGTATACATTAATTTGTTAACTAATATGATATGATAACTATGAAACAGTGAAAAATGCGGGCAAAGCAGTAAAGAACGGCGATCTAATTTTTAGTTTAATAAACATACTCGGCAGATTTCAGAGTCACTGCATTGACTTAAGCGCGCGGAAAAACAGACGGAAAAATGGTAACGTCGGAAAGCAGAAAAAAACAGCTGGCAAAAAAAATCGAAAAGTGAATAAAAATAATGAACGGCGGAGAATCGATTTTCTGTCAACCACGCTGTAAAACTCTATCTTGACTGTCGAAGAGGAAAATGAACTTGAGAAGTTCATATAGGACATGCCTTTGGCGTAAATATGTGAAAAATATCATTTATTGTTTATAATTCCTTTGCAAAGAACAACAGTTTAAACCCAGGTTAGGTTTATAGGTGTTTGAGAAACATCTATAAAATATTGGTGATGTTTTTAAAATCTAGTGAGTTGAGGTTTTCAAACAAAAATTTGAAGGTTTTTGAAGTATGAAAAAATTATAAGGATTTGGGTTTGTATGGTCTTGTTGTGCAATGCCAAAATTTAGAATCTTGTTCTGTCAAATAAGCATAACTTGAATCTTGTTCAGAATCATTAAGTATTAAATGTGTACTCAAATTATGTTAGGCACTGAAATTAGGCCTGCAACCAACCCAGAAGACAATAACAAATGTCATATGGAAAATTTCTTATTGCTAAAAGTTATTTGTGTCTAATACTTTAATCCCTAAGGTTTGTAATGATACATCTGCTAGTGCATTGTGGAGTTCTTTTGAAAGATAAGTACCAAACTTCTGAAAAAAGACTGGGTCCTATATTTAAAAAAATTGTTGTTCTCTTCTAGATAGTGACAGGATGGGTCTTTGTCAGAGCATCTTCTAAAACTCAAAGATCTTAGGGATCAACTCATCATGGTCAACAAACCAATGGATGAGAAAAATTTGGTTGCTGTGATTATCAACAGCCTACCGCCCTCCTTTGAGACTTTTCTGGAGGCTTTGAACCTATTTGATTGAAAGCCAAACTCTAACCTTTGATAAGACAATTCATATATATTGCAAAAGGAATTTTGACAAGAACAAATGAGTGGAATTACTTCTAGGAGTTTAAAAAGTGCACTTGTTGCACAGTTTTAGGGTACAAACTACAGTTCTCCTCCTACTTCACAACCATGGAAAAAGGTACAATGTTTTTACCATTAAACATTTGGGCATGTTATGAAAGATTGCAAAAATAGATGGTATGATCTATTTCACAAGGCACAAAATGAATTTAATGTGGCGGCTACTATTGAGGAAGACCATGATGAGGAGTTTGCATTGATGGCTTTTCCAATCAGTGTTAAAATCAGTTGCTAGTTCTTTGATTCAGCTACACATTTCACGTATTGTAAGAACTGATATGTCATATTTATTGTTGATGATTAGGGAATATGTTTCACTTGGTGATAGCAAGTCACATATGGTTGAAGGGGCAGGTGATGTGAGAATTGTACTAAATAATGGCATCAAACTTTTAACACAGAATGTTAAGCATGTTCCAAGTTTGACAAAAAATTTACTCTCTATTAGTCAAATTACAAATAATCTTAACATGCTAGTTCAATTTTGTGGAACACATGCATTGTTTGTTATATGAAATAGGATCAAATAATTGCTCTAGGCATTAGGTGAAACAATGTGTACAAAGCCTTATACAAATTTGTTGTCCTACTTTGCATGCTACACATGAGAAAACTTGTTCAGATCATAAACATAAGAAGGTCAGCATAAAAGCTGGTAATATGGTGCCATTAAAAGATGTACCTTCCAATTCATGGGGTATTCTATTGCCTCAACCTTTGGCTGGTTTTTTTCATTTGTATATCAACAATGCAAAACTAAAGGTGTCCCCATTCCGGCTAAGTTTCAGCCTATACAAAGTTTTTCTGTAGTCAAGACTTTGTCTTCACAATATTCCTTTGTAGAGCTTCAGAGGCCCTATTGGTATTTTGAAGGTAAGCATGATGATAGCTTAAAATCTTTCTAGATGCAACAGTGTAAAGATTTTTACAATCAAAAGTTCATGATTGTTAATGATGATGACTTTCCAAAATTAGATGTACCACCTAGGACAGACAAACCAATTGAAAATAACAAAACATGTTCACTTTGTGCTTTTTGCATATCTTTCTTAGGTCCCTGTTGTCATGAAGGTTGCCCGTGCAAATATTTCTCACTATTTCTGCACATCTTGGGAGCCATGTTCTAATTTAATGACTCAACCTTTGAACCCTTCCAATTTAGTCATTAATGAGATAATAAAGTGTGTATGTTTACATTTGTATGTAATAAGTAAGGTTCTTACAAGTCATTAATGGAATAATAAAGTGTGTATGCTTAAATTTGTATGCGATAAGGTTGTTACAAGTCATTAATGAGGTTGTTGGACTTTCACTAATAAGGTCGTTGTAATTTTAGTTCCTGAATCTATATAATACAGTACTCTCTCCATGAGAGACGCCTCTTCTTTCACCTCTTTCTTAGACTATCATGTTACTACTACACATTCTACAAGTGATGACTATGTTGCTGATAGAACTACAAGAACCACATGTAACTGCTAACAGAGTTATGCACTCCTAAGTGTCCCAAATCCTCCAAGTTCAATTGCCCCTCCTTAAGAAGTAATGGACCCCATTACATGAAATCAAAATGACATGTGGAAAGTTATGAGCAATTTGCATTTCTATGTAAGGAATATGACTCACTTTCACGATCTAGAAGAGAGGGATCTCTTGATGGTATGTCCATTACTCTAGTGTAGATAATTTGATCAATCTCTATTGGTGCAAAAAAATCAAGATTGAGTTTAGCTAGTTGTAGAGTCTTTGTAGTGTTGGAAGTGTCCACCAAAGTTGGTATTAATGGCATAAGAGTTATGTATTGAAAACAGGAAGCAAATCAAGCTAGAAAAGAAGATTAAGCTCAAAGGCATTATCTCCCACTTGCCTAGTGATGGTGTAGGGCCCATACTGAATCGGATGAAGCTTACAACAAGGTCATGTCAATCATTCCTTCTACAAATGTAACCAAACCAGTTCACCAGCTTGAAAGGTGTGTGGTGTGTGATGTTTGTCAAGGAGATTTTTTCAAAATTAGTACTCGTACAAAACTTTACATTTCATGTCAAATTTATAGTCAGTATCCTTGTCAAGGTAGTCAATGTTAGTCATGTGGTCATTTTCAAGTTATCAAGTCATGGACTAGGTTGTCTAATCACCATGTTAACATATCATTTAGGGATACAGAATGACAAGTTACGATAATTCAAAGCTTTTGGTGCTTGAAGGCTCAAACATTGATGAAGATTGGAAGGCAAGAACAACAAGACAGAACAAATTTTGAATGTCTTTTCAACACTCTATCCAAAGAACCAAATGTGAGCAATGGCACTATAAAGGAAAGTATTCTAATGGCAATGGTTTAGTTGTCACACCTTTCTAGTGGCTTAACCAATACAAAAGAGCAACTCAAGTGGCCATGGCAAAAGAAAACTGCAACAAAGGAAAAGAGGAAAAACATCTAGAGTCCAAATTGCATCTATATGTTGGCAACGCCAATGAGAAAAGTCAACCAAATTGGCTCAATGGCTGAAAAAATGCAGCCAACAAGCAGTCAAGTGTTGAGTGAATTGAACATTTTAATTGGCTCAACCAAAAAAAAAGTGCACCTTGGATGGTTGAGCAGCTAAAAATCCCTGACAAGCCAAAAATAAGAAATAAAGTGGTTGCACCTTAGTCTTTGCATCACCATCCTAAAAGCGCAACTCAACTAGCTATAGGGTGCAAGAGGCGCAATCGGCATTAAAAGGTTTAAAGTGCTTAAGTGAAAGTTGCACTTGCTCAATGGCAATGCCACTCTAAAACAGCAATTATGCTTGCATTCAGTCTACAAAAGTGTTCAAAAAGTGAACTGGTAGAAATGTGATGTTTATTACTCAAGAAAAGAGTACATTATATAGTAGTTACAAAGCACTGTAGCAGCACTATAGTCATTTAAGAAATGACCTACTTCTACCTACCTACTACTGTTGACCATTAAACAAATGTAGAATATAATATTCTAACACCCTCCCTTAATGGTCAATCATCTATCTAGCCTACAGAAAACAATCTGCAGGTCGTTTGGTCACAAATTCTTCAGAACACTCCGCTGCTGCTGAGACCCTCCCTGGATCTGCAGAATGTGAATGACCAAGAGAACCAAAAAACGTCGTGAAAAAAACAGAGAAGGCTGCTCCCTTCTTTAGAATGCTCTGCAACGAGAGACAAGAGCCTGCCACCGAGATGAGTCTGCCACCAACCCTCCCAGAAACTGCAAAACTACTAACCAGAAGTCAGCACGAAACATCCAACCTGATGTTGGATAACAAAGTTGTCCCTCCTTGAAACCAAAGACACGCCGAGAACAGCTGCCACGATTTTGAGGATAAATCGGCAAACCGTCGAAACTTTTGCACAGGAGCATGACGCCCGAGAACAGACTGCAAGAAGCCAGTGGTGTAGATGTTCGCCCTAGCAACTCCAAGTGTGACAAATACAAACTGCAACCAACCACGAATTTTGAGGAAAAAATCGCCAAACCCAAGATTACAAATCATCATTTTTTCGGAAAAAACGGTAAAAACCAGATATCAGAGAGCCCTCCCGAACAACAGAAACCCCGACTAGGGTATATAGGAAAAACTCTTAATTTTTGAGGAGAAAATTATAAACCCTCCCAAAATTTTTTAAGGGAAAAGATTAGAGAAAACCCATACAGACTTTTTTTAAAGGGAAAAAAATATTAAAACCCATACGATTTTTTAAGGAAAATATTTAAAACCCATACAAATTTTTAAGGGGGAAAAATTTTAAACCCATAACCAGATTTGTTTTTTCTTTTCAGGACAAAAAACATTTAAAAACCCAATAATCTGAAGAGTACCCAGAAAATGTTGCTGAAAACCAAAAAAAAAAAATTGAATACCCAGAAAATTTCGTCAACACCCATTTGCACAGATTTCGAGGCACGGAAAATGATGCACCCAGAAAAATTGAAGACCATCCCAGTTGACATCTCAAAAAATCCAGAAGGAATCTGCAGTCGAAAAAAAAAAAATCGCCTTGAAACAGAGGGTCAAAACCCTAGACGATCTGGCAGAAACCCTAGGCGGCCATGGACGCTCAGAAAAGTTGCAAAAAATAGCTCGAATTTGCACGAAATCCAGCCAAGCAGAAGGTGGAACCCTAGGCGTCTTTGTTGCAGGCAGAACCAACCACGTTTGAGCACAAAAGACACCAAAAACGAGCTCAAAAACGTCTGAAAATCTTCAGAAAACGCATCAAAACAGGCTGAAAAAAAACGCGTGAGTTGGCAGGAGCTAAAACGTGGCCTGAGAAGGTTTAAAAACAAGCACAAATTTTGAGAAACGACTTCCTAGTCGTTCCTAGGAGAAACACGCCCTCAGCAAGAGAAAAAAACATGCGCTCAGTCACAGAAAATCGCAACCATAAGGGCATAAAGTCTGAGAAAATCGCGTCCAGATTTAGCAACAGGGGGGTCAATTTTTAAATGAGAAAAAAACTCATAAAAAATCCAAACAAACGATTTTTTGTTTTTCACAAAGCCCTCGATTTTCTTCTGTAAACAAGCTCCACGAAAGCCAGAAGAACAAATCCAGAATTTTTCGAAAAAAAAATAGATTGAAATTATTTCCGAAAAAAACTTTTACTGCTTTGATACCATGTTCAGAAAGTGAAATGGTAGAAATGTGATGTTTATTACTCAAGAAAAGAGTACATTATATAGTAGTTACAAAGTATTGTAGCAGCACTGTAGTCATTTAAGAAATGACCTACTTCTAACTACCTACTACTGTTGACCATTAAACAAATGTAGAATATAATATTCTAACAAAAAGCACAACCACCTGCTAAAGAATAAAACATGTGTTAAAATCATGTTTCCTTAGTGTCAATGTCACTCGAAGTTTGTGACCGTGATGGAGACAATGGTCAAAAAGCATGACAAGGTGTTATTCGGCCTAAACAACATCAAAAGCCACTAAAGAAAGGCACGATCAAGTTGGTGATGGTGATCAAAAAGTGCAACAAGATTTTAGTCTGCTAAAAACTAAACTAAATGCCTGCTTTTAGTTTTAGAAAAACAAAAAACACTTAAACATCACAGTTCCTCTTATCCTAGTCAGCTAGCTATGGAAAGAAAGCAAGAGTTGAGGCAATCAAAGCCTATATAATGGAATGTTTAGTTATTCAAATCATAAAACAAACTTTCCTTCAGCTGTTCAGAGCAAAGTACAGTCCCATTTTCTTGTTCTAGCAAGTTTCTGAAGGAGAATTCAAGGTGCCAAAGTGGGAGGTATTCGAGTTTAAAACTCCTAAATCAGAATTACATAAGGTTGCAGTCACATGAGCATGAGATCAGCTCAGACTTCATCATAAACTGCAGCTTTCATATACCAGAAAGAACTGAATTTCAGAATCAAGTTGATCATATCAGACAAATGAGTAAAAGTAGTAATATGAAGAGTTTTCCAGCATCTATTTCAGCAACAGCTGCATATTTCTCTCCATTTGTTTGTGCTATCTCATTAAGAAAATTATTTTCAAAGTTCTGATTACACAACAAACAGCAAGCTCTTCTTTTCGAATTTCTTATTCTTCAAAGTCACAAAGAACAAGAAGTCACCGTCGACAATGGAGTTACATAGACATGATGGAACCCAGAACACACCTATCAAACAGTTCTTACCATATCAATGACACCATGTTGGGTCATATAAGTATCCTAGATTTGAAGATGAATGAAAGGGTGAAAGCTGGAGGCAATTTGGCAGTCAAATTAGTAGAAAGTGGGCATATTCAGGCCCCTTCTTTTCCCCTGGCAATTCAGTCCCTTAAATGGATCTGAAATGGATCAGTTGTGTTGGTTAGAGGACAAGCAATCTTACTAAGTCATTCCTAGTGCATAACACATGAAGACAAAAATCGTGTTATGGGAGAACACAAACATGACCAATTGAAGGTATCATCCAAACTCTCAGGGGGACTTCCTAACTGCTGAAAGCTAACACTAGCAGGTTTGACCACAGTCAAATCTGTTAGTAACAGCCAAACCTGAAAGCAATGTATTTGACCACAGTCAAACTTATATAGTCAAAGATTGTAGGAAGATCCAAGAACAAAGATGCGGGTGTTACTGGGAGCTTTCAGGGACATCTAGCTTCTTCAAAATTATCTTGTAACCAAAGGGGAAGCTATAAAATTCCATCAGTAAATTGTTGAACGAGTCTCATTCCTATTGTTGGGTTGTAACTATGGATTTGAGAGCAGTCTAAAAGCTTGAACAAATGTTAGTGCACTGGAAAGACCTCGAAGCTAAATTGTCGGTTCAGCTTTAGGCTCAAGTGCATTCAAGGTTTGAGTACACAATAAAGCAAAAAAAAAATCTCAGGTTTGGGTATGGGTATGTATGTGTGTGTGTGTGTAACTATATATAGTAATACTCATAATTGCCAAAAATGAAAAAAACAAAATACCTCATAATTTGCAATAAGTAAAATACTCACAAATTCATAATTCATTGATTCAACATTAAATGTCAATACAAAATGAAAATTACAATGAATAATATTAATCTTCATATTCCTCTTCATTGAGAGCATCATGTAATGTCCCCTTTTGGGAGTTACCCTAAAACTTGCCCTACAATCACAAACTTCATTAAAATAATAATTGTAATATAGCTAGAGATATAACTTACCAATTAAATGCCCTTTAACAAGATATATCCTGATTTAGGTCTTGCAATCATATCAGGCAATATTGCATATGTATATATAATTCATAAATCCGATTATTTCTATTAGGGTTAATAATCGTGCATAGGAGTACAAATAGGTAAAATCATCATAGCTCATTAGATAAGCCAGGTTACATCTATACTCATTTATACTATTCAATCACAATAGGTTTGAATGAGGGAGAATGATACGTTGGCCCAAAGCAATCACCACAATAAGCCCAAAAGCGAACACTCACCCTCTTGGCCCCAAGTGGTAGGCACATTGGACATCTAGCATGGGGTGGTCTACTTAGTGGGGTGTTTGTATCTGCCCTCCCTATTCATATCTTCTTACTCATCTTCTTATGACTTGTGATTTCTCCAACAATCAACCATCGTAGAAATTGGAAAGGAAACCACAATAGGGTGCTTGAAAACCTTCCTATCTAAGCCCAAGAGCAAACACTCACCCTCTTGGCCCCAAGTGGCAGGCACGTTGGACATCCAGCATGGGGTGGTCTACTTAGTGGGGAGCTTGTATCTACCCTCCCTATTCATATCTTCTTACTCATCCTCTTATGACTTGTGATTTCTCCAGCAATCAACCATCGTAGAGGTTGGAAAGGAAACCGCAATAGGGTGCTCGGAAATCCTCCTATCTAAGCCCAAGAGCGGACACTCACCCCCTCGGCCACAAGTGGCAGGCACATTGGACATCCAGCATGTAGTGGTCTACTTAGATAGTGATCTCGTATTTGTTCCCCTTCCTTGCATTCCCTCTTCTCCTCCACATGATTGCATGTCAGGTTATTAATGATTTAGAATATGCATTTCACATTATCACACCACAGTTATTGATTTTGTTCTTCATACTCATATTAAAGAGTCATTATTACTTATAAGACTCAATAATTGCTGCAAGCATCATTATTGCATAATCGTGAATAACACACACACATACATATATATATCTCTATATATATATATATATATATCGAATTGATTTTCCAGTAATCATTTAATATGAACTTATTTATGATGATGTGCAACGTCTGGATGACTACTTCCAGATGCACGTCATGCAAAGATGAAATTTAAATATAGCCTTTTGGCTATTTAAATTTATCCAAGGTCGATTGAATTATAAATGAGAAGGCGCCTCATTCTATATTACATTATTTATATAATTAATAATTAATGATTAATTATTAATAAAGGCCGACTTGAAGAAATTCGTAATTCATTAAAAGACATGTTTATTCAAGGCCGACTTGGATGATTAAGTAAAACGTCTTTTTAGTGAGGCCGACTTCCTTCTTGAAGAGGTGTGATCCTTCTTGTGGTTGTGTATATATACAAGTCAACAATCATTCATTTGATCATCAAGTTCATTTCGTATTTCCTAGAAAGGAGTTCGCATTTCCAGCAGTTATTCAACCTGTAGCAGCAGATTGACTTCAAGGAGAATCATATTATTTGCATATTGCATCTAAGTGAGGTGTCATCATTTATTGTATCAAATCGGCATTAGAGTGCCTGAGTTGTAAGCAGATTTCTGCTCTTATTCAATCAATATTTAAGGGATATATTGGTTGGGTTTTTCTCCCTCAAGTTGGAGGGTTTTCCCAGGGTATCTTGCTGTGTTAATTGTCTTATGTGCTGCATTTTCTGATTACTTTCAGTTTCCGATTATCTGATCATTAAAAACTAACATGGTATGAGAGCGGGTTTGAAGAAGATCTTGATCAGATTTAGTCTTGCAGTGATACCCTTTATTCTCCTCATCCTTGATCTCTTCATCAAGATGGTGAACGGTTTCAAGATCGAGGATAGACTTGAGGGAGCATCAAATTTCACATCTTGGAGATTCAGAATTATGCTCACTTTGGAGGAAAATGAATTGGCAGAGTTCGTGGAAAGCACAGTCCCCATGCCTACGGATGAGGAAGAAAAGGTTCAATGGAAGAAGAAAAATACTAAGGCGAAGATGTTAGTTGATTCCGTGAAAGATCATATTGTTCCAATCATCTCTAAGTTGAAGGCAGCAAAAGAAATGCTTAAAACTTTGGAGGAGATGTATGAGATCAACAACACAAGTCGTGCACTTGCATTAAAGCAACAACTTCATCATGTTAAGATGGCGGAAGGAGAATTTGGCATCGCTTACTTCATGAAGATTTCCGAATTGAGAGATCGGCTCTCTACCATTGGTCATATTGTTAATGACAAGGATTTGACCATGTTGGCTCTTAATGGTCTTCCTTCATCTTGGGAGTCTTACATTCAAGGAATCAGTGCGAGATCGAAACTTCCCAAGTTTGATCGTTTGAGGGCAAATTGTATTCAAGAAGAGTCTAGGTTGGCTGCGAGAGGTATTGGTCGAAGCTCTACAAATGAAGACATTCATGTTCTTGCCACACATTCCTTGAAGAAGAAAGGGAAAGAAGGAAAGAAAGGATATTTCAAGCGGAATAGGGATAAAGGTTTTGATGGTGCTTCCGCATTCAAGAAGAAGTGGGACCTCTCTCATGTTCAATGTTTTAGATGTGACAAGTTTGGTCACTATGCAAAGGATTGCCCAACCAGGCCTAATCAGCATGCTTCATTTGCGGATGTGAATGAGATCTCTCCTCAAAATGATTCTAAGGAATTTCTATTCTAAGTCATGGGTCTGTGTTCAAGCCGTGAAGGTTGTGTACTGATCTGAGCGCAAGAGCAGCAAATCTTACTATGTCCAGTATTTGCACCCATCAATATTTACAGAGATAAGTATTCATTGCTCTAGGCTAAAATTCAGCTTGCTAAGTTGTGCAAATCTGACCTTGGTTATTTGAATCATGTGTGTTTAGTAAAAATCGTGGTTTCTCTTGAATACTGATCACTGGGAAAAGATCCTTTGGAGATACCACTATTCCTTGCAAATTGTGAAGATCTCTGAGTGTGACTCTGAGATGAAAAGAGAACTGCAACTCCGTTGTGATTAGATGACCACATCGATAACATTCTCTTTGTGCATGAACTATGTTGGTACCTTGAGAAGCCTAATTCTATGTTGTATATGCTGGCTACATAATATATAATCTATTATTATTATTAATCCTTAAAATGTAGATTGGATCGAGAAGCAAATGAATGATGATTCATTTATCTAGGATTATTTATGGAGATTCTGATGAGATAAGTATTTCATGTTCATAAATTCCTCATGTAGTTATTAATTCATTTTATAACATTGAGATAGTTCCAACATTAATATTTCTCTTCGGAATAGTTGAGTTATATGAACCATTAGTAATCTCTCCTTAATGTGCATTAGGACGGACCAAGAGATTGCTTTCAAGAGAGGAAGACAATGGAGACACTGCTTGCAGCCATGAGACTGAGTGGATGGTTGAAGACATCTCTTCGAAGAGGAAGAATTAACCTTCAGAGGGAGTTCTATGACTCGCTGAGAATAAGTAAGGGTTGCAGTGTTGCAAGGCCAAATGCTAAATCCTTGAACTACCTCTTAAGTAGTTGAGATCAGAATTGCTCAAGTCAATCAACCTGGATTTAACATTGGTAGCTCCGCAAACCTATTCAGAATAGAGTGATTTGGGATGAGGTCGAAGAGGACAGCCCTGAATCTCTACAGAGGTGTGCGCTGGAAACCATTTCTCTAAGGCAAGCGTTGCAGGCAATCTTGGAGGATGAGGTCAGAAGGTTGATGCAAGTGCTTGAAGATTCAGAGGGAGCCTACTGAACCTAAAGAAGATGCTAGTTCAGATCTAGTGGATGTAATGTCCCTTTTCGGGATAACCCTAAATATTGCCCTAAAATCACAAGCTTAATATAGTTAGGGTTATAACTTACCACTTAGATCCTTAAAGGGAGATAAACATTGGTTTATATCCTATGATCATGTTAGAGATCCATCACTCAAGTAGCCTGACAATTGGTACTCCATATTGAACATTGGAATTGAGTATGACTAAACCTATATTAGACATCATAACCATCATTTTCCATAATTGATCTCCCCTCTCATGTTGCACCATGGTAGAAAGGTAGTATTACAATGGTGGATCTCATGCTTGAACTAGACCTAGAGGTAGTACCCTAATTAATTAGGCAGAAACGCCCCTAGCCCTCATGGGCTCCTCATGTCCCACACCCGGGTGGCGTATCTAGTGGAGACCAACCTAGACCCAAAGGCAGTACCCTGATTAATCAAGTAGAAACCCCCTTGGCCCTCATAGGCTCATCATGTCCTACCCTCGGGTGGCGTATCTAGGTGGCTCCGTTACACGGATTCCCCCTCTTGTGATCCTACTTCCCTAGCATGATGAAACATGGACATAATAACACAAGGCAATGACTGATTACAGATATGCATATTAGAAGTATATATATATATTGTATGTAAAGATCTATATGTACATTATTATTCCTACTTGATTTACAATAATTACCCTTGCATGAATATATATACATATATATGTATGTATAGATATATATTTTATAATTGCATATACATATACATATCCATATACGTGTACGCACACACACACACACACACACATATATATATATATATTTAGACTTCCCAATATATTTTTGTTAATAACATTTTAAGTCCAATAGACCTCTCATAGTTGCTGATCCTTATATTCTCATTCATATGTCTGCTGTTATACTCACAGTTAAGTCCAGATTTCTTAACCTTTCTTCATATCCCCTTTGCTTGGAACCCTTCCCCATTTAAATATCATTGATTAGACCAAGGGGCATGTCCTTCGGTGGCAACCGCATCACTTCAAGGGAGCACACTTCTTTATTTATACTAATTGCTACCTTCACTTAATCGTGGCTTTTTAATTACTAGTGCATGGTTTCCCTTATTGGAATTTAATTATATTTATTCCCTTATTTGCTGTGATAGGAATTGATGCCTTAAACAAAGTCATCTCTTTGTTGATCGGTGCTTATTAACAAGGATTGCTTATTTGTTAGTAGTTATTATGATCGCTGCATTGTTGGTGTTATTAATAATCATGATATTTTTTTCTTTTTAGTCTATGAAACATTATTATTATTTATAGTTTCTCTTTTAAGTTATCAATAATAAATTGTAATGTATTTAATTGTAATATATTTATATATTACATTATTTAATGATATTTAAGTTGTCATATTTATAAATAATATTTAGATTTCTAATATTTAAATGGTGATTATTTGTATCTTGATAATTATAATAATGATGTTTTAAATGACAATTACTTATATTTATATTTTGATATCTATTCGATTTTGTTATTTGTATTTCAATATCTCATATTTAGCATTACAATTTCGAGTAACGACAATATTATATTAATATTTATAATTATAATATTATCTTTCATAATTATAATTATAATAATGTTTGAATAATAATATTATCTTGATAATAAAATTGCTTATATATATTTCTTTATTTATTTTTGCGTTTATTTTCATTTCAATGTGTTACAATTTTGGGAACATTACAGTCCACCCCACCCAAGATTGCTTGTCCTCAAACAATCTCTTTAAACCAATTTGTGGCGAGAATGATCCTCGGGTTTGCTTAACTTATGCCTATGTAATCAATTTTGTTAAAACTCGATTCATATCAAATTTATTCAAGGTACCTAACATTGAAGTCCCTTTGCACATCAACTTGATTTGCGAAATCAACTAAGGTTCTATTCTTAATTGGTTTCTTCAATCCCTTTTATATCCCAAGTTTTGAGGGAATCCCACCTTTTCGCTTTGATAGTTACTTGTCATTATTGCATTTGGATAATAATTCAGTTTTAGAGAAGTTAATTTGTTAGTGCTTCCCAACTCAAGAGGTACTTTGATAGACACTTCTTATACTATGTTGCAATCATAAACACCCATGGAGTAATCTTTATTGAAGGCACATCCGAGATGAAGCAAACACATGGATATACTTAATGAAGCATGCACATAAATACACATAGTATATGCCGGAATACATGTGGGTTACAAAGTATACCAATAAATACACATAAGTCTCAAAGTGTGAATGCACGCAAGTCGCAAGATATACACATGGATACAAGTAAGTCATGAGGTATACACATGAACACTAGTCACAAAGTATATGCATGATCACACATAAATCATAGTGTACAACACAAAGTATTCACTTGAATGCACTTGAATACATGTAATACATAAAGTGCACATATAAGGAATAAAGCATACACGCAAATACACATAATACGTGAAGTATAAATACACGTAAGTCCCATGGATACACATACACATACGAGTACACACACGTCATAATATACACGCTATAACTTAAAACCATATAAAAAATTGAAGCAGACAACCAAGTAACTCAACCAAGCAAATAAGTAGCTCAACCAAGCAAGCACACAAGTGAGTAGCTCAAACACATAGGCAAGTAGTTCAACCAAGCAAACAAGTAGCTCAAGCAAGCAAGCAACCAGCTCTAGCACGCAAGTAAGTAGCTCAAGCAAGCAAACAAGTAGCTCAAGTAAGCAAGCAACCAGCTCAAGCACACTAGCAAGTAGCTCAAGAAGGCAAACAAGTAGCTCAAGTAAGTAAGCAACCAGCTCAAGCACGCAAGCAAGTAAGCAAGCAACCAGCTCAAGCACGCAAGCAAGTAGCTCAAGCAGCAAACAAGTAGCTCAAGCAAGCAAGCAACCAGCTCAAGCACACTGGCAAGTAGCTCAAGCACACAAGCAACTCGCTCAAGTAGACAAGCAAGTAGCTCAAACACGCAAGCAACTAGCTCAAGTAGACAAGCAGGTAGCTCAAACATGCAAGCAACTAGCTCAAGTAGACAAGCAAGTAGCTCAAACACGCAAGCAACTAGCTCAAGTAGACAAGCAAGTAGCTCAAACACGCAAGCAACTAACTCAAGTAGACAAGCAAGTAGCTCAAGCAACTTGATAGACAACATTCCTCACATTTTCGAAAGAAATTATAAAAACACATCTTGTTGAAGATACATAAAGTACATGCACAAGTACATCAAGTCACAAAACATATATATGAATACATGTAAGTCATAAAGTATACACTTGAATTCAAAGTCACAAAGTGTACAAATACAACGTCATACACACTCATATATATACAAGTAAGAGTATACACTCAAATACAAGTTCAATCACAAGTCATAGTGTATACACTTAAATACAAATACAAGGCATAGAGTAGACACTCAAATACAAATACAATCATAGAGTATACACTCAAATACAAATACACTTGAATGAAGTGTACCATCAAACAATTGGGAAGGGGGATTCGATGCATCCCATACTACACCGTGGATCCGTCCACCCACCCAAGGTCATCAAGTATATACATGAGTATGAAGTAGACACACGAATACACGTAATACACAAGTATTAACACGAACATAAATTGGAAGACATTAATTCAAACACAATTAAAATCAAGGTAGCCTTTCTTATTAATCTATTGCTTCTTGCAAATTACATGTAACAATACATTCAATTTGTAATTCTTAAGCAAATCAAATAGATACAATCTGGATAGCAAGTGGAGAAGATGACCCGGATAACTGGTTGAAAGCGTTTCCGATGACACTCAGAGATAGTGCCATTGACTGGTACTCAGAATCGGACCAAGCACAAAGGGCATCATGGAGATTACTCAAGAAGGCCTTTCAAGATGAATTCAAACTCCTGAGGGATGACAGTGAGATTGTAGCAGAAATCTACAATACCAAGCAAGGGAAGCACGAGAGTGTGCGTACCTATAATTGGAAATTGAAGGATCTGATTGGGCAAATTGGAGACACAACCAGCGGATGGTCTAAAGAAGCGATGGTTCATCGAAGGCTTACTTCCGTCGCTGAGGAAGAAGATGAAAGTCATGCCTCTTTCGACGTACGTTGAAGCATACAATCGAGCAATGGATATAGAAAGTGAAAACAAAACATCCTCCCAAGGGAAAAAGAAGACAGACGACGAGGAGAGTACAGACGACAGTGATGGTGAATCCAAGACTATACAAGCACTCAAGAAAGATATGATGCGAATGATGAAAGAATTGAAGGCCGACAAAGAGAGTACGAGAGAAGCACAAGAATTGTGGTGTACAAAGTGCAATGGGGAAGGTCACACAAAGGCGAACTGCCCGAAGAAGTTATTCTGCGATATCTGCCAAGTTATGGGACACTCCATCAAGGAATGCCCATACAACTTAAAAGCCAAAAGTGCACAAGTACTCTTCACTCAAGGAGAACCGTCGACACCGCCGAACACACCACCAAAGCCCCAGTACAATAGCAATGCATCCCCTGGAGGTTACCGAAGCAACAGAAGTCCGAGGAACAGAACACAATACAACAATAAAGGACGGCCCATGATCCAATGCCGGAAATGCAACGAATGGGGTCACTTCGCCAAGGACTGTCAAAACGGCCAAGGTTCGGGAGGAAGATTGTGTAAGTGGTGTGGACCAGGCGACCATGAAGATAGTGAATGCCCCAAGCAAAAGGGTATCAATATGCTGGAAGTAGAAGAACAAGAGGTACTGGCGATCACCAGAGCGCAAGCAAAGAAAGCAAACTACCCAAATCCACATACGGAAAAACAAAGGATGAAGGAAGTAAAAGCCGAAGTGGAACTGGAGATGGCAAAGGAGAACAAAATATCTTTGGAAAAGCCAAAAACCTCTCAGGGGTCAGAGGTGGAAACCAACATCGTAGGGCAAGTACTGCAGACCACGGTACTGATCAAAGTAACTGACCTTCTCTAGACGTTGCCACAGTTGGGAGTGGCAATGACAAACGTCCTCGGGCATGTCAAGCAATCACAAGCGGAGGACCGAAGGCAAGAATTGGTACCAGATTCACCACCGTATGGTGAACAAACCATTGATCCCGTACTACTCACGGGGAATGTCGGGAAGATGCCAACGGTTGTGTAGATGGAGATCGGAGGGAATATCTTGACAAATACTATCTTCGATGGAGGATCGGAAGTCAACGTACTGCCCGAAGACACATGGAAGAGCCTCGGGAAGCCTACACTCTGGCCACCGACATTTCAACTCGTCGGTGCCGATCAACATGGTATCAAGTCGTTGGGAACACTGATGGCAGAGAAGGTGATGATCGAGACACAACAGTTTTTGCTAAATTTTGTCATCATCCCATTACAGAGGAAAGCATACGATGCACTGCTTGGGAAAGGATGGCTGATAGCCGCCAAGGCAAATCATAATCGGAAGAGGAACACACTCTCAATCGAGAACAACGGGCGGAAGTACATCATCGACTTGAAGAACCAGGTCGTGAGCGAAGAATTGGCTTCCTCCGGGTCAGAATTGGATGGAGGTGAGTCAATGTGGACGAAGGAAGGAAAGCTATGGAATCAAACACCAAAGGCGTACTTGAACTAGAGAGTTGTTTGGAGGACGAGACAAGCTCGCTGAATGGCTTATTTCATTGGCAGATGGAAGACTACGAAGTGTTCCACCGAGAGTGTAACATGCTACAGATCGGGGAAATCAAGGAAGGGGAAGAGAAGGGAGCTTCTAGCCAAACACTTCCAGCCAAGCATGGATAGTACAAAGAAAGAGTATCAAAATCGAACAATATGCCAACCCACAAATCCAAAAAGGTACGAGATGAAAAAATTGTGTTGGAGCCAAAAAATGAAAAAAATAAAGTAGAAGAATTAGAAAACTTTAAAAATGAAGAGAGAAAAAAGTGACAAAGGAGAGGAAAAAGCCGGGGGAGAGAGAAAATAAAGAAGAAAAGAAAAATACCAAAGGAGAGAAACGCCAGAGGAGAGAGAAAATAGAGACGAAGAGAAGAAAGTTGACAGAGGAGAGAGAAAAGAGACAAAAGGAGAGAAAATAAAGACGGAGAAAAGAAAGTTGACAGAAGAGAGAAAAAAGACAAAGGAGAGAAAATAGAGACGGAGAAAAGAAAGCTCACAAAGGAGAGAGAAAAGAGACAAAGGAGAGAGAAAATAGACAGAGAAAAGAAAGTTGAGAAAGTTGATAGAGGAGAGAAAAAAAGACAAAGGAGAGAGAAAATAGAGACGAACAAAAGAAAGTTGACAGAGGAGAGAAAAAAGCTGGAGGAGAGAAAATAAAGCCAAAGTGAAAATTGACAGAGGAGAGAGAAAAATGCCAAAGGAGAGAGAAAGTAAAGCCAAAGAAGTGAAAATTGACGGAGGAGAGAGAAAAAAGCCAGAGGAGAGAAAGTAAACCCAAAGAAGTGAAAACTGACGAAGGAGAGGAAAAAGCCAGAGGAGAGAGAAAGTAAAGCCAAAGCAGTGAAAATTGATGGAGGAGAGAGAAAGTAAAGCCAAAGTGAAAATTGACGGAAGAGAGAGAAAAGGGCCAAAGGAGAGAGAAAGTAAAGCCAAAGAAGTGAAAATTGACGGAGGAGAGAGAAAAAATTAAAAATTAAAAAGGGAGATTAAAAGATGGAGAAATGAAAATATAAAAAAGGTTAAAATGGCAAAAGCTTTCATAAACATAAGAAAGAAAATCATACGCCATATTGGAGAGACAAATATCACGCAAGGCAAGAGGAAGCCCGTACGAAAGGGACATCACAGGACGGAGAGTTACCAAGAGCCACACAAGGGAGGAGTTCAAGTGTCGTACGAAAGGACAGGAAGGAGATTGCAGTACGATCAAGGGAGAAGTTCGCCATACGAAATTTCAAGCAAGGTTTGGTCATTCGAATCCCAATACTAAGCATTGTTGTACGGGTCAAAGTTGCCAAAGGCAGTCCTCAGAAGGATACCGTACGAGCCTGGAGGAGGTTGGAAGTCGTACATTAGAAAGTGGACAGAAAAATTGCTTACACCAAGAAGGCCATATGAATTAAAGAAGTTGAGACAATCGTATGAACTGAAAACGTTGAAAAGGTCATACGAATTGGAAAAGTTGTGGAAGTCGTACGAATATCACTGCCAGAAGGCATACAAAAGTTCTTGCCAGAAGCGATACAGCATTACTTGCCAAGAGTAGTACGACATCCCTTGCCAGAAGAGGTACGGTATTCATTGCCAAGGTGTTGCGTACAGATTGAATAGAGCGGATTGGTATGGCTGGCAAGAGATTCGAGGCATTCATTCCAACATCACTTAGTACGGTTGGCAATTGATTTCCAAATCAGCAAGGTACGAAAAATTTTAAACATTCAATCTCTTTACATAGTACGGCAGTTGCCTCAGTTCAGCATTTCAAGAAATGCACTGCCAGGGTTGGCAGTTTCAGTTTCACCCACACCACCACCACCAAATTCGACAGTTTTGGGAGATGCAATGCCAAGGTTGGCAGTTTCAGTGGCACAACCAGGAGATGCACCGCCAGTTCTAGCAGTTTCAAGGGATACGCCGCCAAGTCTGGCAATTTCAAGGGATACGTCACCAGATTTGGTAGCTTCAGGGGATACACCGCCAAGATTGGCGCTGCCAATTACCTCGGCACCAACCACATTGCAAGACACGCCAGACATGCCAGTGTTGACACCGCCAACACCGTCCAGACAACCATCAGGCGCACCGCCAAGAGGACCGTCAAGCACACCGCCAAGAGGACCGTCAAGCATCGCCAAGACGGACACCATCTATGCAACTCACAATGACAACATTAGCATCAATCGCACCAACAATGGTGTTAATGGCCAGAGGGTTGTTCACAAGATCCATCGAGCCGCCAGTCCCCAGTCCCATTGACTCGACTGCCAACTCCATCGACGAGACCGCCAGGAACACCAGGAGTAGTCAGAGAGAGTGGTCTCAAGCAGACATTGGCCGTGAGGTACCCCCGTCTTTGTTTTTCGCCGTCTGGAAGACGACTACTTTTGTGGGGGGGATGATGTAGTCAGTCGTGAGCCGATGTAGTCAGCTGTGAGCCAATGTAATCGGCCGAGAGTGTATTCGATCGACTGTGAGTCATAAGTAAATAAGACATTAGTTAATATTAATAATCCATGTACTTATGTACATGTCATGTTGGTTAGTTGTCTCAGGAATTAAGTTCCTGATGAAGCAATTAGTTATAAGGAAGGGACGTGACGGTTGGTAACTCAACCACCACCAGCATACTATATGTACTTGAGTCATGTAGTTGGGAAACATGATGGTTCTACTATGCTATGCTATGTTGTGTCTGGAGACATTATGATGTAATTGCCGAATACTGAATAAAGAAGTATATCTATGTTATGTGCAATTGCCATGTGATTATTATATGTTGTCAATGTTATTTTATATCTCCATTTACTCTGTATGTCATTGTACCCGTAGTGAGTAAACAGAGTTCGCATTTCCAGCAATTATTCAACCTGTAGCAGCAGATCGACTTCAAGGAGAATCATATTATTTGCATATTGCATCTAAGTGAGGTGCTATCATTTATTGTATCAAATCGGCATTATAGTGCCTGAGTTGTAAGCAGATTTCTGCTCTTATTCAATCAATATATAAGGGATATATTGGCTGGGTTTTTCTCCCTCCAGTTGGAGGGTTTTCCCAGGGTATCTTGTTGTGTCAATTGTCTTATGTGCTACATTTTCTGATTACTACAGTTTCTTACTTATTTTCCCTCCATGATCTATTCTTTTATTCAGACTTCTCCTTCATTTCTATCCCTCTGATTCCCTCCTCAGTAAATCTGCTGATCTCTCTTTTTATATCTATTTTGTGCCTCTTCACAAAGGAGGCGATTATTCACAAGGAGTCGGCCTCATGAAGGGTCGCTGCTTTTCCCAATTTAATCGCTGTCTTAAATTTAAATTATAATCACTCCACTCATTAATTTTCGCTCCCACCCCCCATCATTGGATCGATGTCCTTAGACTATTTCATATGTACTATTTATGCCTTGACTAAAGGAGGTCGGCCATAATAATATATTAATTAGATTTAATTTCTATTTTAAGGCAGCGCTAAAACAATAAGGTCGGCCATTATATAGCAAGGGTGTAAGGGGATTTGAGCACTGGTATATGTATAATAAGACATCACACATCATAATCAAAATCACAATTTGGTTCATTTGAGCCATAATCAGCCACAGTGCTTCTCCCAATAGCCATGTCATACGTAGAATCTACCTCATCTAAAGAGACTATGCCAAGTTGTGCAGTGTTTAAATCAGCACACTCAAGGGTTGGATCCTAATTTCTCATTGCCCCCTAATTGTTTGCCTTATGTGACAAGAGATGTAAGTTGGAATGCGCAAAAACCAAATCCTCGGCTTTTTTGCAGCCAACTGGTTGCATTTTGCTGAGTGGATAAAAGGCTATGTGCTCCAATTCTGCGCAGCCAAAGAACTTGTAACCTATTGAAATTGCATACAAACTCAGTGCAGCATTTGTAATTATGAAATATAAATTATAATATATAGCAGGGAAAGAAAAGAAAGTATGTTAAGAAATGAAAAATGAATGATAGAATTCTTATTGCAAGAGGTTAAAGGTAAATAAAGCTTTGACCATGGATGCACCACCATTGATGGGTGTCTTTCTTGTACTTGTCTCAAAGAGCATATGCATCATAGTTCCTTGAAGATATAAAATGGCACCATTTTCACAAACCTTGGGTGAACCCCAAGCTGTCCTAGCCCAAAAGTAGAACCCAAATCAAATTTGACCAATATGGCAACCTTTTCAACAAAACCCGATAACTTAGCGTCAAAGTAGTGCCTTTAAGTTGTTTTAGGTGTTTGGACATTAATTTGTATTGTAAGATGTTTGTGGAAGCCTCAACAAGATAGTAGGCCTTGTAATCAGCAGTCTCAAGATAGTTTCATAAGGGAGTTTATACCACTCTTCTAAATTTTTCTCCCACAGTAGATTTCTTCAAGTCAATCTTGTGTTATTCTTCATTTTCTTGTTGTTTTTGCTCTGTACTGTTTATTAGCTTCCTTAATGCTGTTTGAATAACAGAACTTGATTTCTAGCACTCTTAGGACTGCCTTATGTAATTTTTACTTTAAAAACAGCAAATTTATCAATCTTTTGTTGATTGAAGCATTTAGGGTTCATGTTGATAGATCAAGGTGTGGAATATCCCCCCTAATAATGAATCAAATAACAAACTCACTGTTCATGTACCAAACATCATAACTTGAAAAATAACAAAATGAACATAGTTGGACAGCCTACTTAGTTTAGCTTCCATCCAAACAACCTAACGTATTCTGTATACTCTATAATTCATCTAATAATCTTGAGCAATCATTTGCAGTGAAGCTCATTGTTGGTCAGCTTGTCTTATTGATTGGCGTGTTAGGATGTAAAAATTGTTGAGTATTTTGTCATTGATGTCAAGTTGGTTGTGCTTCTTGCCTACTTGCTTGAGCTGGTTGCCTACTTGCTTGAGCTGGTTGCTTGAGTGTTTGAGCTGCTTGGTTGAGGTGCTTGCCTGTCTATTTCACCTGCTTGGTTGTGTGCTTGAGCTACCTGCTTGTATGGTTGATCTATCTACCTGTCTGTTTAAGCTGCTTGTTTGTTTACTTCATCAGCATCTCTTGCCATGTTAGCATGATGACTCAGATTTCCAATCGGCATGTTTGGTCTGCATTGAAAAGACAGCTTCAAGTTGACATTGAATCTTTTGTTAATGCCTATGAGGAGCATATCGGCATCTTTGTGTTATGGGCGGTGTTTGAGTTTAATATCATACCATGAGACGGCTTCAGATTTTTTCAAGCAGTATGGATGAGGTGGTGTATGAATTCCTTTTGCATATATCTGTATTGAGCTTTGAAGACTACGAGGACAGTTCTAATATTATCTCCTTGGCTTATTGTTTTGGCATGACTTAATTATGTGAGGTGGCTAAATGAAACAAAACTTTGTATTTATTCCCTCTGTATTGTGACGGCTTGCTGAATTGAAACACCTCTGACATTCTCTATTTCTGGCAGTATTCTTTAAGAATTTGAGGGCGGCTCCCTTTGGTATATACGACTTCCTAAATTCCATCGGTTTTCTTTAGAAATTATTGAGCATGCCATATATCTTTTAGGCAGCTCCTCTATTTCTAGACGTCAATGATAATTTATGTTTATGTGTTGTGTCAGTTTTGTCAGTGTATTTTGAGATGACTTGCATATTCCTTATTTAGTAGCGCCTGAATTTGGATGTCGACCTATTTCATTGATATTGGAATAGCAATTTGTAACACCTTTTGAAGACTTGTTGTAGATGGTCAACTGTCGGCTATCTTCTTGGCATCGTGTGTTTTTATTGTGGGTGTGAGGAGAATTTGAGTGCTGTGTGTGTTGACAGGTGCGACACCCTTTGAGTGGACTGGCGTCGTTTTTTTTGGAAGGATGAATTAATGAGACAGCTAATATGAACCTATCTATATGCGACGGCCCTGTTCTCTATCATTGGACATATTTTCTGAGCATAGTTGTGAACTTCAAAAGGTGATTTATGTTGGTCATGGAGTTGTGATTAGACGTGATTTATCATGAAGTTGCGATTAAAAATGTTCGGATATATATGAAGCGGCTTATGAATATGCAATGACTAAAATTTAAGGGACCAAATTTGAAAAGCCTGAAGTCATGTGAATTAATTTTGAATCGGTTGATGTCCTGATAGCTTTTGCATTGTCCTGAAGGTGCTGTCGTGTTGTGTTTGAGGACTGAGTCACTTTTGCAGTCCACGAATTTGCTGTGGAAAGATGTGGTGAATATACTCCACTACCTTATCTGCAGGTTGAAAAATATGGCACGAGTTGGATAGAAGTCATTGAGGTTTAAACTTTAAACATATTATTATTACTACTCTCCACAATGACTTTGGTGAAGAAGTTAATATGATTGCAGAAATATGAGTAAATGGTTCTATGAGATCTTTTTCCTAACTGCGTAGAACAACTATATATGGTCGATGCCTTGCTGTGGATGTGAGAGAGGACTAGATATAACCTCAACTGCGTACATCTTTTCTGTGCAATGAAATCTAAGTTTGTTGTTCATGGTTTGTTGTGTTTCTTCCTTTTGGGCAGCTAGAAGTGTTACATATTATCTGGAGTGTGCTTGATGATTGAGTGACTATGAATATGATATTCAGACCTTATGATTACAGTGAAGAACAAAATTTAGTTTGATTATTGGAATCAATTTTTGGAGCAGAGTTTTCCTGTTGAATACCGTTCAGAATTTCCTTTAGGATTTTGTGTTGATCAGAACGTGGATATCTAAGTACGAAGTTTGGAGTATGAGCTAAACGTTTTCAGTGCTTGAACAGTGTTTTGAATTAAGGATTTGTGAAGTCTGAAGTTGGTGCTTCAGATGTACGAAGTTGGTGCTTCGGAGAGTTGGTGCTCTCAGTGGGTTAGTGCTCACTTATGTAATCAGAGTTGGTGCCCTTGGATGATAAAAGCAATATTTTGTCATGGTTTTTTACCCGAAAGGGTTTTCCACGTAGTCCTGGTGTTCATATGTGTTCTTGGTGTTTTATATCAATTTCTAATTTATATGGTTATTTGGTTTTAAGGTCTTAAGTTTTGAAATACTGATTTAACCCCCCTCCCCCACCTCTCAATATTTCCTGTGTGCTTTTCAATTGTTATCAGAGAGAGGTTCCTTCGGAAATGAGCTTAAATGCTTGGAGATAGGTTTTGGTTGCACACATGGGTTCGAATGGAGATGAAGATATTGATGATGAGCAATATGATGAAGCTGAAGTTGATCTTGAAGCAGAACTAATTAGTGCCTTGAGTGAAATCAAGAGACTTGGAAAGAAAAATCAGAACTTGAAGTTGTTGTTACAAGAAGAAAGTGATGCATAAATGAAGACATCTCAAACCCTTTAAGAAGCAGAAAAATTGATAGTTGATTTGAAGGTTCAGGTTGAAGAGGGAAAGAGAATAGAAGAAGAATAAAGATATCAGCTTAAGGTAAAAGAAGAGAATGTAGAAAAACTTGAAGCTACAATTGTTTCATTTAGAAATTTAGACAAATAATCAAAACAGCTGAGTGAAGAGAAGATAGATCAGAAAAGTTTTATGTCCCTGGAAAAGATCATGAAAGCACAGAAGGCTACTTACTAGTGACAAAGGTGGAGTTGGTTTTGAAAAAGGTCAATGTTCCATAACTATAAATGAAGGACAACAAAAGAGTTGCGCTGATAGCTCAAAGGATTCGCATTCAAAGATCAGAAATAACACTTTTAGAAGACCTCCTATTCCAAGACAAGATCAAATGACCAGGTTTAATGATTCTTTCTTTTATGGATATTGTTTTTCTTGCAATCATTTTGGACACAAGGCTGCAAATTGTAGAGTTTATGCCAAAAATAATTTCAGACATGTGAATAAGAATTCATTTGCTCCTAGGATGAATTACAATGTCATATGTTACAAATGCAATAACTTTGGTCAAACTGCAAAGACGTGTAGAAATAATTTTGCAAACTCTTTCAAGCAAAACAAAAAGAAAGTGCAATAGGTGGCTAGAAATGAAGTTGTTAAGAAGGTTTGGAGGAAAAAGAATGAGGTTGAAAAAGTTGGATCTAGTGGAGCTGCTACTAGTGTTTATGAACTTGATGATTTCAGAAGAAAGAAGTCAGAAATGACTTCACTCCATCCTTCAGAAGGTGTTCAGACTCGGGGGGGAGCTTTCACTGTTATATCTTATCATCCCTGTTTCAATTAGTAAGTTGGTTCTGGTATGCAGGTATTCTTGTTATGTTTTAGGGATTTTGGAAATGAGTTTTGAAATGAGTTTTTTAGTACCTCTTAGCTTGCAAAGTTGCTGATTATTCATCAAATCCTCATTATCTTTTAAGTTGGTTTTCAGATTTTAATGTCATGTCATCAGCAAATTTATTCATTATGCCATGACATTGGTTGTTTAGTTTGTCATTCATGTCAAAGGGGGAGTAATGAGCCTGGGGAAGCAATTTGGTTTCACTTTTGGTTTCAGTGCATTTCAGGCTTCTTGAGGTGTTGTCAAATGCAGTATTGGTTGTGATTTCAAATGGTGTTGCCATCAATGACAAAGGGGGAGATTGTTGAGTATTTTGTCATTAATGTCAAGTTGGTTGTGCTTCTTGCCTACTTGCTTGAGCTGGTTGATTTAGTGTTGGAGTTGTTTGGTTGAGGTGCTTGCCTATCTACTTCACCTACTTGGATGTGTGCTTGAGCAACCTGCTTGTATGGTTGAGGTATCTGCCTATCTGTTTAAGCTACTTGTTTGTTTACTTCATCAGCATCTCTTGCCATGTTAGCATGATGACTCAGATTTCCAATCAACATGTTTGGTCTGCATTGAAAAGTCAACTTCAAGTTGAGGTCGAATCTTTTGTTAATGCCTATGAGGAGCATATTGACGTCTTTGTGTTATGGGACGGTGTTTGAGTTTAATATCATACCATGAGGTGGCTTCAGATTTTGTCGAGCAATATGGATGAGGTGGCGTATGAATTCCTTTTGCATATATCTGTATCGAGCTTTGAAGACTATGAGGACGGTTATAATATTATCTCCTTGGCTTATTGTTTTGGCACGATTTAATTATGTGAGGCGGCTAAATGAAACAGCATTTCGTATTTATTCCCTCTGTATTGTGACGGCTTGCTGAATTGAAAGGCCTCTGACATTCTCTGTTTCTGGTAGTATTCTTTAAGAATTTGAGGGCGGCTCCCTTTGGTATATACGACTTCCTAAATTCCATCGGTTTTCTTCAAAAATTATTGAGCATGCCATATATCTTTTGGGCGGCTCCTCTAATTCTAGACGTCAATGATAATTTATGTTTGTGTTGCATCGGTTTTGTCAGTGTATTTTGAGACGACTTGCATATTCTTTATTTGGTAGAGCCTGAATTTGGATGTCGGCCTGTTTCATTGATATTGGAAGAGCAATTTGTAATGCCTTTTGAAGACTTGTTGTAGATGGTCAACTATCGGCTATCTTCTTGGCATCGTGTGTTTTTATTATGGCTGTGAGAAGAGAATTTGAGTGTTGTGTGTGTTGACAGGTGCGATACCCTTTGAGTGGACTGGTGTCATTTTTTTGAAGGATGAATTAATGAGACGGCTAATATGAACCTATCTATATGCGACGGCTTTGTTCTCTATCATTGGACGCATTTTCTGGACATAGTTGTGAACTTCAAAAGGTGATTTATGCTGGTCATGGAGTTGTGATTAGAAGTGATTTATCATGAAGTTGTGATTAAAAATGTTTGGATATATATGAAGCGGCTTATGAATATGCGATGACAGAATCTTAAGGGACCAAATTTGAAAAGCCTGAAGTCGTACGAATTAATTTTGAACTGGTTGATGTCCTGATAGCTTTTGCATTGTCCTAAAGGTGGTGTCATGTTGTGTTTTGAGGATTGAGTCACTTTTGCAGACCATGAATTTGCTATGCGAAGATGTGGTGAATATACTCCACTACCTTATCTGCGGGTTGAAAAATATGGCACGAGTTGGATAGAAGTCGTTGAGGTTTAAACATATTATTATTACTACTCTCTACAATGACTTTGGTGAAGATGTTAATATGATTGCAGAAATCTGAGTCAATGGTTCTGTGAGATCTTTATCCTAACTGTGTAGAAGAACTGTATATGGTTGATGCCTTGCTGTGGATGTGAGAGAGGACTAGATATAACCTTGACTACGTACATGTTTTCTGTGCAATGAAATCTGAGCTCGATGTTCATGGTTTGCTGTGTTTCTTCCTTTTGGGCAACTAGAAGTGTCATATATTATCTGGAGTGTGCTTGATGATTGAGTGACTATGAATATGATATTCAAAATTTCAGAACTTATGGTTATAGTGAAGAACAGAATTTAGTTTGATTATTGGAATCAGTTTTTTGGAGCAGAATTTTCCTTTTTAATACCGTTCAAAATTTCCTTTAGTATTTTGTGTTGATCAGAACGTGGATATCTGAATACGAAGTTTGGAGTATGCGATAAAAGTTTTCAGTGCTTGAACAGTGTTTTGAATTAAGGATCTGTGAAGTCTGAAGTTGGTGCTTCAGCTGTACGAAGTTGGTGCTTCGGAGAGTTGGTGCTCTCAATGGGTTGGTGCTCACTTATGTAATCAAGGTTGGTGCCCTTTGAAGATAATAAAAGCAATATTTTGCCGTGGTTTTTTACCCAAAAGGGTTTTCCTCATAATCCTGGTGTTTATATGTGTTCTTTGTGTTTTGTGCTGATTTCTGATTTATGTGGTTTTAAGTTTAAAAGTTTTGAAATACTGATTCACTCCCCCGACCCCTTCCTCAATATTTCTTGTGTGCTCTTCATGCTTATGGTGTTGCCTCATAAGCATATATGAGCATATGATGTCTTAAATAGTCTTATACTGATTCACCGCCCGCCACCACCACCACCCCCTCTTAGTATAAGCGTGTGCTCATCAACTAGATCATTATACTAAGTCATCTATTCAAACAATTTAGGATAGCACATTCTAATTTCTTCATTGTTTTCATCTCTTTTCCAATAATCTATGATCTACAGACGTATGTCTTATCCAATTTTACATATGGCTTATACCACATTGGTATTGGAAAGGATTGAGCTCCTTCCCCATTTCCATTTATTTACAGTAGCAATTGTCTTCAGAAAATTCAAATTAGGACATCGAGAATTTGAATACTCACAGTATATGAACATGTATTGCATATTAATTTAAACTCCAACATTAGCTTAACCTTTACTGGACAAACTACATTAAACCACGGTACCTGAACTGGAATCCAGAAGAATTATTTTTATTATCTCCTAAATTTTGACGTTGTTTTCCAGCTTGAATCTCAATAACATTAAACTATAGTATGTGGACTAAAATAGCCACACTAAAAATACAGATTCCAGATATATGTAATCGAAATGATTTTAGCCTCTAACCAAATAGAAAGAAATATTAAGTGTTCTGCTTCTTTTTGTGAAGGAAAATGAATAAAGTGAAATCAAAATGCTATTTCATTTACAATAGCTTTCCTTATTCAACTCAACAAATCAGAAGAAGCACTAAGTTAGTCGACAGGAATTGTAAAACCTGACAAGTAAATCCTACCTTGTATCAACAGGTACACCTCCAATTGGAACAACAATTCGGTGAGGCCACTGGAGAGTATCTGAAACAATTGAGTTTACTGTGTCCTATATAGAAAAGAAAACAAACATTCTTTCAGCTTAAGTCAAAGGATTAAAGATCTATTGAAAAATGTTTTTTTTTTCTTTTGAGTAAGCCAAATAGAATGAAAACAGCTCTATAAAAGAACACAATTCAAAGACTTGTCAACATACTTACATCTATCATGTCTGATAGACCGGGAATAGCTGTTAAGCTCCCTCCAATTGCTTTCAATGTATAGTCAATTTTAGGCTTCGGCTGCAACACAGTTGGAAAATATGAGAATTAAAAACTCTCATTCTTTAGACAGAAAGTAAGCCAAACGGCTCTCAATTTGATTCAGACTACATTATTAGTTACATGTATGAATATCAATTTTATCATATGCTTTTAGCCTACAAGGGATTATGGAGTTTTTCACTTCAACGGAAGCCAACCTCTAAATATGTTGAATTCAGTAGGAGAGATGATCTAGAAAATAAATAAATTTGTTACAAGTAATAGATGGTTTCACATAACAACTCCACCCTTGGCTAATGTTTTTGTGGAAGATAATAAAGGTTCAAAAGATTGCTTAGGCAAAGGAGCTAATAAGCCACCACCATCTGCCAGTTATTAAACTGGAGAGAATATATCATCAAAGTCGCAACAAAATATGCACATGGTTACTTTGTACACTTTTTCCAGCAGATGTCACTTCTGTAGCAGTTATATCTAAATTGCAAGATTTAAAAAAATCAGTAGCAAAAAACACACCAATTGCTTTGAGCTGACATAAGATACTAAATTAGCAATGCACAAATTGCAATTACTTTGCAAAACAAAACTCGCAACCAAACTCTTTACCTGGAAAAGGGAATAGGAGAAAAGATACATTTGCAGAAAGTTGTAATCGGAGATGAATAAGTAAATCTCATTTTTTGAGGAAGGTAATTCTAAATAAATTAAGCATGCTATCAAGTGTGCATTTTGGAAGGACGAAACCTTAAGAGAGTAAACCTTCATCCCATTCCTATGAGTAGTTGATGACAATGAACATTGAATGGGTTACATTCGAGAGTATGGATAAAGCCAAGGAAGAGATATAGGAGGCTCTTGAAAATCACATGGAGAAATGCAATTATCCTCCAAACTGTAGAAAATGGGGGAAAATGCAATGCTACTGTTTATGGTATTTAGATGAATCGGCAGAAGTTTATAATTACAAACACATGGAATTTAAGGAATGGTTACTCGATGCAACAAACAGATAAGATAGCCCACAATTTAAGAGGACTTACAATCTTTAGAAGTGGAGATTATATAGGAAATTCAAATGAACAAAGAAAACAAGGATATAGCAGAATTTTGATGCTTCTAATGACAAGATAGAAGCTTGCCATCCGATAAGTGAAGAAGAGTTCTACATATCTTGAAAAAGAAAAAAATTGAGGAACCCACATTTCCATTCATGTTCCTAAAAGAAATCAGTGTGTTGAAAGTCAGCAAGTCTTTGTGAGACTGTATGAAAGACTCGTAGACTCAGCTGAGCCTGCCAAAACACAGAAAATCAACTAAAACTCTTTTTTTTAAGACAAAAACAATTCTATTGTATTATATTTTTTTCAAATTGCCCATTTTCAGCCAACTTTTTTCACCGAGTCCTAGTCTAAACCCCAACACGATGGAAGAAATTAACTCAGCAAGTTGTAATTCTCCAAAGAAATAGTATAATTTTTTGTTAACACGCCCTTGAAGATAGAAAAATTCAGTTTGAGGTTTGCTTGCAAAAACATCATGAAAATAAAATTGTGTATTAGAATGATTGTGATGTCAATGTATTAAATTTCTATACAAAAAATATTGATGATAAGATGCTAGATCGTGTAGGTATTTTTCGATTGAGAAAATCCTGAGGATGATTTCATATTGATCTTTTTGAATTACATTGTCCATTAGTATAAAGTGTCATGTCCCCTTTTTCATGCAAAGTTAATCAAAAAACCCTTAGCCTACTGTTTTATTTCCCATAGGCTATTGGTGATATAAGGGAAAATAACTTTATATTATATTCTTAGAAGTAACTCATGTTTTATTATTAAAAAATAAAAAGTTGTGTTAAAAAGAGAGAGCCGATATAGTGTCACCAAGACTAGGAGCCAAAAGTAATGTTATTTAAAAGGCCTTTCCAAACACTTTGAAAATAAAGTTTTGGAGGGAAAATGGAAAAAAATAATAGTATTACGTTCCTTCAAAAAACCTATAAAAGAAGAGGTTTGAGAAAGAAGAAGGTATGCATTGTATTGTCATCAAAACTCCATTTTTGAGATTAAACCACTGTGTTCGTCTTTCTATCTAATGATGAAAAACCTTTTGGCATCAAGATTGGGAGGACGAAAACCCTCTATGTTTCCTTGTGGATTTGAGGATGAAAACCCTACTATCCATCCAAACAATTCCATACAAGGATTAGCATGTGTGTTGAAAAGTTGCAAAAGTATTTCTAATTGAATCGATTTGCATTGGAGAATATTATTTGTGGCCATTATTTCCAGCCATACCAATCCTAGGCCTGCCATATATTTTTTGAAGTGAGTTTGGGGTTTTTAGGGGGACTGTATTGTTGCAGCAGCAGCAGCCATACTTCTACATGAGGAATCACAGCTTTCTTCAATCTTAAAAGATTGTTGTACTCCTTAATGTGAGACAAAGTCTGACACAAAATCAGCTTTTTCTGAGGATTTGCCAGCTTTATGAGATTAATCAGCTTTTTGGGACAAAAATCTACTTTTTTTGGAGTCTTCAAGTTTGTCGTACATTTCTGAAGACTGCTGGGTAAAGTTTAATAGTGATGTACCTTTACACATCAACCCATCTTGTTGTTAACAAAACCAGATTTATAATTGCAAATGGAACACCACACATATACACAAAAGACAATGAGATTGTGTGGTTCACCATAATGGCTACATCCATGGGAAAAGCAGGGGAAAACTCTGTTTATTGATTCTGTTCATCCAGTTACATCTACAGCAGCTTTTGTATTAGCAAGCAATCATATCATACATTATCCACACATTTTTTGTACTTGAAAGTCTCCACAAAAAGGAATGCCGGGAGACCATCGATAGAGGGAAAGCTGAGGAGTTAAAAAAGTCTACAACCGTTGGACTTCATTATCCAACAATCTCCCACTTGACGTCCAACCACTGCTACAAAGAAAGTCACTAAGAGATGTTGCCCCACTTTTCCAAGCTTATTGTCACATCTTGACAATGCCAAGAGAAGCCCTAAGCCCTGCAAAACTCAAGCTTCTCCCTTGAAACTATCTTCGTCAATGCATCAGCTGGATTCGATTTTCAATTTGCCCTCTTCAAGAATACTTTGGATGAAATGATACCTCAGCTCAATATGCTTTGTCTGATTGTGAAATGCTGCATTCTAGGCCAAATGAATAGCGTTTTTGCTATCACAAAAGAGAGTAAAAACATGCTGTTTGCATCCCAATTCACCCAATATATGCTGCAACCATATCATTTCCTTAGCACCTTCAGTGAGAGCAATGTATTCAGCTTCGGTAGTTGAGACTGCAACTACTTGTTGCAATCTAGAAAGCCAACTGATCACTGCCCCAGCAAAAGTAAAAACATAACCAGTAATTGATCTCCATTTGTCCAAATCACCGGCCATATTGGAATCAACGAAACCTTGCAGCTATGCATCTTTTCCTCCAAAGCACAAAACATAGTCAGAAGTGCCTTTCAAATATCGCAAAATCCATTTAACCACTTGCCAACGAATTTTACCCGGATTGCTCATGTATATGCTGACAACTCCCACTACATGAGCAATGTCGGGTCTAGGGCATACCATCACATACTTGAGGTTCCTGATAGCAGATGAATAAGGAATTCCTTTCATATACTCTTGGTCTTCTTGTGTCTTGGGACACATCTCGAAGGATAAGTGGAAATGATCAACAAGTGGTGTGCTTACAGCCTTTGCACCCTTCATGTTAAACCTGTCCAAGACCTTATTAATGTATTTTTCTTGTGACAATCAATCTCTCTTTTCTGCCTATCCCTGATTATTGTCATACCAAGAATCCTCTTTGCTGCCCTCAAATCCTTCATTGCAAACTTGTGAGCTAATTGTTGGTTCAGGTTACTAACAACACTCATACTAGTGTCGATTACTAGCATATCATCAACATATAACAGCAATAAAACAAACTCACCATTGTCCAATACTTTGTAATAGACACACAGATCAGATTCACACCTGGTGTAGTGTTGCTCAGCCATGAAGGAATCGACTTGAGATACCATTGTCCACGAAGCTCGTTTGAGACCATACAAGCTTCTCCTCAATCTGCAAAATAAATTCTCTTGCCCTTCTTTTTCAAAACCTTCAAGTTGCTCCATATACAACTCTTCTTGTATGTCACCATGAAGAAATGTAGTCTTAACATCAAGCTACTCTAATTCGAGGTCATAGACATCTGCCAAGCCCAAGACTGCTCGGATGGTAGTCATCTTCACAACAAGTGAAAAAATTTCATTGAAGTCTACACCCTTCTACTGATCATAGCCCTTCACCACCAATCTCGCCAACTATCATTTCTTGCCTCCCTCTTCTTTTAATTTGTACACCCATCGATTTTTAATGCTTTCCAATTGGGTGGAAGATGGACCAAGTCTCATGTGTGATTGGCCAATAGCAAATCCATTTCTTCCCTCATAGCATCCATCCATTTCTCACAATTTATGTCTCTGCAAGCATCTCTAAATGTTACGGCCTCTACTTGATCAAAAACTAATAGATGATGCACAAAATCATTGAATTTAGTAGAAGGTCGACACTCCCTGGTCGACCTCCTCAATTGAGGAATTGATTCCTACGAAGTTCCCTCTAAATTTCCTTACTCTTCATTATTTGTATGCTGCAAAGATTGACTAGGCCCTTGTGTAGAGGTACCCTATGTCCCCAAATTCTTTGAATGCTGATGTGATGAGTTGTTCAAAGGCCACAGGTGTGGAGTGGGTGGAAAATTAGAGGGCCGCAAGTTTGAATGTGGAGACTGCGTGGAAATTTCAACACCACCCACAGCACGTTCCAAATGAGGCACAAAACATGAGGTAAAGGGAGCAGGCTGTGAAGGAGACCACGTGGGAGGTAAAACTCCCACTTCTTGTGCTGCTCCAGTCAATCCTTGTATAGAGGATGAAGAGATTGCAAGGGGCAAGGTTGGTGTATAGGGCTGCAAATTGCCCACAACTGGTGCAGGTGCCTGTGAATTTTGTCTTTGGGTTTTGTACATATCATTGCCATTTGAGATATCAGCTAGTGGCACATATTCTTTTGCTTGTGTCCCTTGTGCTTGCAGACTATGCATTATTTTCTCATTAAATATTACATCCCTAATGCGAGTTAACTATTTAGCAATTGGATCCCACAACTGGTGTAGGTGCCTGTGAATTTTGTCTTTGGGTTTTGTACATATCATTCCCATTTGAGATATCAGCTAGTGGCGCACATTCTTTTGCTTGTGTCCCTTGTGCTTGCAGACTGGGCATTACTTTCTCATTAAAGATTACATCCCTGATGCGAGTTAACCATTTAGCAATTGGATCCCACATCTAGTGCAGGTGCCCATGAATTTTGTCTTTGGGTTTTGTACATATCATTGCCATTTGAGATATCAGCTAGTGGCACATATTCTTTTTCTTGTGTCCCTTGTGCTTGCAAACTAGGCATTATTTTCTCACTAAAGATTACATCCCTACTGCAAGTTAACTGTTTAGCAATCAGATCCCATAGCCATATTGATCTTCTCCATATCCAACGAAAATGCATCTTTTGGACTTGACATCCAACTTCAGTCTTTTCTCCTTTGGAATGTGAACAAATGCTTCACAACCAAAAACCCGTAAGTGATTGTAAGAAATTCTTCTTCCCAACCACTGCTCCTCTGGAATCTCAAAGTCCAATCAAGAAGATGGACCTCAATTAATCAGGTACACTGTTGTATTGACTACCCATGCCCGAAACTCTTTACCCAAACTTGCATTAGAGAGCATGTTGCAAGCTCTCTCCAAGATTGTTCAATTCAACCTCTCAACTACACCATTTTCTTCAGGGGTGAAACGAACAATTTTGTTCTGTTGCATGCCATTATCTACACAAAAGTTATCAAACTCCAAAGAACAAAACTCTCCACCATTATCAGTTTTCAAGCACTTGATTTTGTTGTCGGTTTGGTTTTCAACAATTGATTTGAATATTTTAAATTTGCCAAATACTTCAAACTTTCTATTTAACATATAAACCCAAACGTTGTGAGTGCAATCATCAAGAAAAGTAACAAAATAATTCGACCCGCCAACAAAGGTTACCTCCATGGGACCAAATACATCCGAGTGCATGAGCTCCAAAGGTCTTGTCTTCTTGTCATGTCCATATTCAGAGAAGCTGATCCTCCTTTGTTTTCCATAGATACAATGCTCACACAACTCTAAATCAACAAGTTTCAAACCTAGAAGTTGATCCCTTTTGAGCAAAATTTCAAGTCCCTTCTTGCTCATATGCCCAAGCCTCTTGTGCCAAAGCTTCGTCCCACTATCCACAACCGTCATAGCAGCTCCCGCTTCAACCTAACTCTCTAGCACATAAAAAGTGCCCAATTTGCTGCCTCTTGCAATTACTAAAGCTCCTTTGGTCACCTTCCAAGTGTTTGACTGAAAAATGATGCTACATCCTTGAGCATCAAGCTGCCCCACAGAAATCAGATTCCTCTTGAGTTGAGGAACATGTTTCACATCCCGCAACAACCAATTATTTCCATCTTTTAATTTTAACATCACATCACCTTTACCAACAATGTCGCATGGTTCATTGTCACCAGGGTAGACCTTACCAAGTTTGCCTTCTTGATAATTTTTGAAAACTTCCCGATATGAAGTTGCATGAAAAGGAGCACCGGAATCCAACACCCACGCATCAGCAGTAGTTTCACTTGTAGACAAAACTAATGCACCTTCATCCTCTTTATACATAGTGTTAACTTCATTTTCCTTTGACTGATTTTGCACCTTCTTATATGACAGACAATTCTTTTTGATGTGTCCTTGCTTGCCACAATACCAACAACCACTATTTTTGTCTCTTGACTTCAATCTCTTGCTGGACTTCGATCTTCCTCTATGATTATGCCTTGCTCTTTCTTGTGATCTCCCCCTATTGCCAAAAACCAATGCCTCTTTGGGTGAGGTACCTTGATGTTTTCTTCTCACATCTTCATTGAGAAGAATTGCAGCAACATCATCAAATTTTAACATGCCTTCCTTGTTATCAGATCCTTTTCTTCCAAATACCGAGTTACTAATTGTCATAACCACTCCTTCCCAACTATCAAGAAGAGAGCCGAAAAGCAAGATGGCTCTAATTTCTTCTTCAAAACTGATATCAACGGAAATTAGTTGGCTGATTATGGCGTTGAATTCATTCGAATGATTGGAAACACTACTGCCTTCCTTCATCTTCAACTTAAATAATTTCTTCATCAGGAAAACCCAATTGGTTGCGGAAACCCTCTCATACATGTTGCACAACAGGTCCCAGAAATTTTTCGCTGTCTTTTCCATTGCAACATTAGATAATACATTGCTAGAAAGGGAAAGAATAATGGTCACTACAGCCTCGCTATCTAAATGTTCCAATCCTCATCGAACATTTTTTTGGCTTCTTCGACTTTCCCTCTAACACAATTGAGACATCTTTCTGGATTAGGAGAGCTCGCAGTTGTATCTTTGTAATGTCCCACCCCAATTTGAAACAAATTTTCACGATTTCCCAAAGTTTGACAATGCAAGCATATCGTCAAACAATTCTCTTGCAACTAATCTGAGTTATAACAGCAGGTGTTTGAATAGGAATTGAAAGCATTAACTTGTCGTAAGAGATACTCCTTAAATACCAATGAATCAACAATAACATCTAACCATGGCATCACAGAGAATCATAACAGCAAAATAAGATTGAACATATGATATTCATATTCAGGTTAGCATCAGCAATTACATATATCTGCTATTCAAAATACAAAGTTTGAATGCTTATCTCTGAAATATATAATTTAGCATACTAAATTGCAGAATATAGCCAACAGTTGACTAGCAACTAGCTCATGAACTTCTACCATTTACATGTGACTTTGAAATATCCCCTTATAATTTTTTCCAATTTTGAACACAAGATTTCACCCGTTAACATTAGAGAAATGGTAAACCAACTAAAAGCAACCCTTCAATTTCTGATCACCTAGATCCCAATGAGGGCAAAGTGAGAGCATACAGTGGAAAGGGGATCGTTAGATGAAATCCAAACTGAATACTGTAATTACAATATGAAGACGGCTCAACCGATCAGCAAGATATGCAATGCAACTCGACCACTTATTCAGTAGGAGTGGAATACAAAATACTGAAAAGGAAATGTCTGGGCGGCTAGCCGACCCCTTCCGCTTTTCAGCGGGCAGTACAAGAAAGTAAGTGCTAGAAGTAAAGACGGTGAGGCCAGTCTCTTCCACCAAACGGAGGGAAAGAAAGTGAAGAACTGAAATATAAAGACAGCGAGGCCAGTCTCTTCCACTAACAGTGGGAATACAAAAAGTAAAGCAACTAAATCAGTACTACTGACAACAGCCTTACAAAGTGAGACAATCTACAAGTTACAATGAGTTATAGATATCCAATACACTCCAAAATGAAAAAAGATGTTCTCCAAACTTAAGCAAGCTAATCTACTATGAAAACAAGCCAAAAACATGAACTTTTACCAATCTGATATGAAGTTGCAGCGCTCAAAAAACTCAGACCAGCAAGCTCAAAACTCACCAAAATGCTCACAACTTCGTCTAGACACCTCCAAATGATGTGAGACCAAGTGCAAACAGCTCCAAAGAGGTAGGCGACCAAGCTCAAGCCACCAAACTACAGCAAACTGCCTCAAATGCTCTATGCATGCATCCCAAGGAAAGGACAGGAAAAGTACAGCCTCCAAGAGAGGGCGACCAGCAAGATAAAATCCAAAACCCCAAAATAAAATCTGAAACTTTGCAAGAAGGGGTGCCCAAGGTAGTGGAGAAGGTATAGCCAATACCCAAAACCAATCAAAAATCATGGAAAGAGTAACGAGCCAAAAAGTGCTTCAGCCAAGCACTACCCCAACAACTTCAAAGATTGAAAATCACACCAACACTTAGAAAAACCTCAAGAACTTCATCTTCAATATGATCAATCTGCTCTTTAGTGTAAAGAACAGCCTCAATCTCAGCTAGGTGCTATCTTGCAAGCACGAAACCGAAAGGAGCTAGGAGGTATGCATTCCTAGAAGCAAGGGTCTGAAGAAATTTAAGCAGCATTTTGTTATGTTTTCAGTAGATAGTCTCAAAAGAAGCCCAACACTTATATTTATAACCTTCTTCTCAAATTCAAATTCTTTTCCCTCCAATTAGGGCGCCCCAACTGAGATTCACATTCACCTTTCATGTTTTGCATTTGAGTTTCATTTACCTCCTTTACCAAGTCGTCCCAACGTGAGAGAGATAATACTTTATAAAAATGCAAAATACCTCATAAAGTAGGTGTCCAAACATTTAAGTGAAATAACATTATAACTTGCAAATAATTCCTCCAAGCTAGGCGTCCAAGTAAATAAGTGAAGTACATTATAATATAACTTATATATTTCCCAAAGTCGTCCACCATGCCTTTGCCAAATATTTCACTTGAAACATTATTTCATCAAATATTAAACTTGCCAAATTGAGCACCACAAATGTTGGAGACCAAATTGAATATACTGCTCTGCTAGATATAGCCACTATACCAAACTATTGAAACACTACCAGAAATAGCACTGCTAAAAATAGCACTTACTATAAATAGCATACCACTAAAAATAGAAAGTGACTTCAAATGCATTTTAACCACATTCTGAGCAACCGTCATAACTTACTAAAAATAGTAAGTCTGGAAAAGTTACCTGATCCAGATGCATGTCATACCACCCTAAAGCTCTTTGAAAACCCAGAAGGAATCCAGAATCCAATCTGCAAAACTCCAACATGCAAACCTTTGAATCCACAAAAGAAACCTCCAAGCAACTTGAAACCCTAATTCTACCTCTGACTAGCCTACGGGCATCGGGGAATAGGTTAATAGTCACTAGAAAGCGTAGTGCTAAAATGGGGACATTACAAACTTCGAATGCAATATATCTAATATGTAAATTTCCCTTTATAAAAGAAATATACATAGAAATATAAATGAACTCCTTGCTGACCTGGAAACTCCAAAATATTACTACTCATGAATTGCAGCCCATCTCAACAACTATAGTCATCACATCTACCTGAAAGGATATGTACGGCTACATAAGGAAGAAATATGATCTTCCCCAAAGATACCCACAGTTCTATAGAAACCGTCGATTTCTCCTTTGAATGGGTACGACAACAGCTAGGGAAATATATAGAGACTTTTTGCCTAACGTCACTTCCTTGTACAGTTCAAAGTGCCACGTTCCTCCTCTTTGACCCCTTACCAAGTACGGCTCACACTAGGAATGCAAGCAAGGTTGGAGAAGATGTCTCAAAGTCTGTGTCCCACATAGTTTATGTTTTTTATCACAGTAAACTTAGGAAAGAAATGCCACGATTTCCTTAGTTCACCCCCACGACCAGCAATAAAGTATGTTTTCCACTACTCAATAGTAGCTGCCAAGACTCCCACTAGAATTATCACACCAACCTCATACATATCAATGAGTGTAGATAAATATTAATGCCTTCAAGAACTCTATTCAACTCTGGCATCCAAGTCTTTCCTGGCAATTGCAAGCAAACAACTTTGAAAATACTTCGTAAACCTCTGTAAATACCTTACTCTGAAATTGTGATCAATGTATCCGCAAGTTCCTGAATAAACCTTCAAACCCTGAATTGAAGCTTCCTCTGGAATTGTTAACATGCAATGCATAACCCCCAAATGGAGCTATCAGCATTCAACCTTGGGATGTCTTTCAACCTGCAGTTGAAGTTCCTCATGAAGATTTTTGTCCTCACAAAGCTCAGACCTCGGTCCAACCAGCAAACCCTTCTCAATATTTTCTCCAAAACATCCATGAGCAAAAAGCACACAAAAATGCTTTTATACTTCTCCCAAATCCCACACCCAAGTTGGCTTTTTAATTTGATTTTATCACCTTATATCTCCCTCAAGTTAGGCGGCCAGCTTTATGATATAAAATAAACATTTTAAACCTCCTTATAATACCTTATCATAAAGTCACTTTAAATATTTAAATAACGCTAAAGTTAAATCTTCTAATTTAACTTTAATATTAACATTATTTAACTTAAAGCTCTAGACCACGATAACTGCTAAGATTAAACCATGGTAATAATTTGCTGACATTCCCAACATAGAAGTACTGCCAACTGACAAGGTCGCTAACCACCTTGTGACTTACTAAAAATAGTAAGTGTGAACAAAGTGTCCAAAGAATGCTTAGGAAGGCACATTGCGAAAACCCTAGAATACACTGAGCTGAGAAACACCAATTAAGCACAATTGGTTGACTGACACACCACAAACTCCCTCAAAGGGATCCCCTAACCACCATGTTAGTCTACGTGGACCAAGGTTATAGACTAACCACAACTCTTGCTGACTGCCTAGAAAAGGGGACATTACAAGCTTCCGTATCCCGAAATTCTGTCCCGAAAATTTTTCAATTTTCCATTTATCTGCGTCTTCCATATTCACAGAAGTTCTTCACAAATTTGGTTTGGCTTCTCAACAAGCTCTGATACCAATTGTTGATAAACAGTGCAGATTAACAAATACAAAACCAGATTTATAATTGCAAATGAAACACCACACATATACACAAAAAACATAGAGATTACATGGTTCACCGTAATGGCTACATCCACGAGAAAAGCAAGGGAAAACTCCGTTTATTGATTATGTTCATCTAGTTACATCTACAGCAGATTTTGTATTAGCATGCAATTATATCATACATTATCCACACATGTTTTACATTTGAAATTCTCCACAAAAAGGAATGCCAAGAGACCACCGATAGAGGAAAAGCTAAGGAGTTGAAAAAGTCTACAACCGTTGGACTTCATTATCCAACACTTGTCCCCTTTGTGTCATACAAGTCTGATTTGTATCCTTGTTGATTATGTACCATTGTGGAAGTCTAGCGAATCATTTTGGAAGAGTCTGAGGTAGCTGTGCAACACCAAGGAAAAGCAAAAAGATTTTTTTTATTAGCTGTATCATTCAGTTGTTTGTGTACAACAACAGCCTTGCACTTGCAACTCAGCATTGTGAGTTAATCTCAGCATTCTTTTTATAATCAACGTTTGAGGTCAGTTATACTTGCTGCATTATATTATTCTTCTAGGTTTAGCTGGGAATTGAAGATTTCTATTAATTTTCCAGTATTAAGAGGCTCAAAATTCTGTGTGGATTACCACCTGAAAATAGCAATGATCTTGGATATAAATTCAGAATTATTGTGAAGGATTCCAGCAGTTATAAGTACATAGTGGGTTGTACAGTTGTACTGACAGCCAAAATAGAAGAATATGTAAATACATGCAGTACTTAAAGCTTTAAAAGCATTTCTTAAATCATGCTTTAGAACTACAAGCAAAGACTTTTCAGAATATATAAATACAGGCAGAGCTTCTAATCATGTACCAACATGCAACCACAGCAAATTTTCAAGAGAAAAAGCTAAAAGGTAATACAAGAAAACTATAAGGATGGAATCCACACTCGACCAAACGTGATCTTTCTAAATGGTACATTTTATTCCTTAAGATTCATTGTTTTCCTGTGATTTTCTTTCTTATGTGTCCAGCCTTCTCCCCCACATCCATTAGACTGCTTTCATGTTTTCTTATAGAACTGCTTCCCAGACAACGGTCAACTCTAAATGATATTTCTAAAATTAAGGAAGAAATACATTGTCTGCTTAGAATCTCTTCCACACAGGCTTCCATGGTAATTTGAGGAGCTGACAAGACAGATTTATTCGTTCATATTTGAGGCAGACTTGGTATTATAATTTAATCCCTTTTAATAATTCAAATTGCTTCAATTCATTGTCTTGTGGTTGTTCCAGTTAAGTTTATGTTCATACATGCTTAATTGTGCTCTGCAATGGAATCCTGGTTAGTTTTCTTAATAGAATTGGCCTTTTGAATTGATACTTCACTTATTTTCTCACAACTTTGTCTTGAAGTTGTTGCTTCAGAATCAGAACTAATGTCTACTTCTTTCATTTTATGTTCTCATTGTTGATCATGGTCATAGACTGCCCAATGAATGAAATCCACCAGTCAGACAGATAATTTACTCCAATATTTAAAATCTTTCTCAAATAAACTTTACTTCAATTTAAAAAAATCATTAAATCAGCAACAATTTTCTCTAAGGAAGGAGATGATGACGACATCCATTATAGTTAGTGAGTTAACTATAGTTATTCATTCGATCAGGCAAACCTATATGCCAGCAGGTTAGTGTAATTATTCAAAGGGTAAAATATAAATACATTTCTCAAAGGAGTTGAAAAGTTGGAAGTAAGTGGAAGTCAAAAACATTACATGCCTATGTAATATTACTAGCCTATAAATACAGGCTTCTCTTATGTAAACAAGCATTCAGAAATAGAAATCATATCAAATACACTAAAGCATGAATCCCAATGCTCACCAAGGTACTCCCAAGAATCAAGAGTCATACTTGAGAATATGTAACCGTGGCATAAATACATACTACATAGTGATGTGACATCTAGCCAGTACATCTAAAATTGTCAGCAATATTGATTACATATACATCCCAAATTAGAAGTCCATGGTGTGCCATCCATCTCCTCGATGTCCAGCGAATTCTAGAGTAAACTCTTTAAGTTTGCATCCATATGTGCTGCAATGTCTTTTTGGTCCTTAGTGAATTCACCAAGTTTGTATCCATATATTCTAAAACTTCTTTGTGGTCCTAAGTAAACTCACCAAGTTTCATTCATATTTGCTACAACTTCTTTTAGGTGTTTAACGTGCATCTTCTTCTGATAACTAAAAACATCCCATTGAGCTAAACTCCCTTTGAAACATCTTCAAACTACTTCCTATGCTGTGAGTCCAAATTTGATATTCTTAGAAATTCACTAGGTGAAATTTACCCTACAAATGAAGAAGGGCAAATAATAGACAGGATGAATGAGAATTATAGAGCAAGAAAAGAGTGTTCTAAAAAAAATATAAACAATGAATGGTTAAAATGTCAAACCTCAGAAAGAAGAGCAACAACAACGGCAGAAATGCAAGGTATATCTTCGGCAAGTTGAAAGATCACACGCACTACAGTGAAAACCTTAAGGTCTTTTAACTGCAAATTCAAAAAAGGAACATCACCAATGCATTGAATAAAAGGGCATAATCACAACCAAAACAAAATTTCACCTCACCATGTAAATCAAGACATTAAATTTAAGTACTGATAGCTTTTCAAAGTGCTTCAAATTCAAATAAAAATAAAATAATAAAACTTGCCTGTATAGGTAATGAGGCAACAAGTGCCTGAACTCCAAGTATTATACTGGGATCACCACCCCAACGTAAATCTAGATCCATTATGAGTTGACCTTTCTTCAAGCTTTGGATTCGGATACCTATATCAATCAGAATTTTAACTTGTTGAATCTAAAGAACAAATAATAGAAAAACATCAACCAAAAATCTCAACACTAATGGTCACTGGAATTTGTTCGATAAGGTATTGCAAGAAAAGCAAGTACTTTCTAGAAATAACATTTTTCATAGTGATCCCATGATGGGATTCCACAGAACACTAAAATCTAGAAATAACTACTTCCAAATACAAATCAAAACCTAAACCAGGTTGCAATAGTTTTATAATCATTTTTTCCAGAAGAACTAAACCTGGTTGTGAAGGCTATTCATATGCACATGCGAATCACTGATGAGTTGCATACAGAACACAAACATAAGTTAAACACTAACAAGTATAATACTCGTAACTTTAATGAGAATTAATCCTACCGAACCAGAAGAGAAAGCTCCAAGATTTTCTATTCAACATTTTCAACTTGGAGATAGGGCACTGAAAATATCAATCAAAGAATTTCCAGCATATAGAAGAGAGTGAAACACATTTGTACTACCAAGAAGCTGAATTACGGCCTTCTTTGTGTATATTTAAGAAACACATAACAAATTTGAATGGATAATGAGAAAAAGAAGCTAGGCATGCCAGGCAAGCCCATGCTTGACTTGAAATTGTTGATGTTATAAGCAGCTTAGGGTTGCATTTCCAGCGCACACACTTCAAGGAGAAAGCATAAATTAAATGATAGCCTTTCGGCTATTTAATTTATATTGCTAATATGTAATAAAAAAAAGGGCCGACCCTATTTAGGTTCGCATGTTTTGTTTATATTGGGCCGACCTTCTTTGTATTTAATGAATTTATATTATTCTCCCAAGGGAGCAGACCTAATTGAGGAGGTGCCTCATTTGTATAAATACAAGGTCATTCCTTGTCATTTGATATTCAAGTTCATTCATCATAATTTGCAGCCTAGAAGAAGTTCGCACTTGTGTAGCAGCAGTCCGATTTCAAGGAAGAACATATTCATTTGTATCTTTTGCATCTAGGAGAGGTGCGACTATTCATTGTATCTATTTTGGCCATTGTTGGGCCTGAGTTGTAAGCAGATTTCTGCTCTTGTTTCTATATTGTATAAGAGGATTATTTGCTGGGTTTTTTCTCCCTCAAGAGGAGGGTTTTCCCAGGGTATCTTGCTGTGTTTATTATCTTATGTGTTGCAATATTTAAGTGTTTTCAGTTATATAATCTGATCTAAGAAACACTAACATGGTATCAGAGCCAGGTTTGAAAAGATCGTGATCAGATTTATTTTGCAGCACTCACTTTAATCTTTTTCAGTCTATCTCCTATTTCAAATTTCAAGATGGTGAATGGTCTGAAAATCGAAGATAGACTCGAAGGAGTTTCTAACTACACTTCATGGAGGTTCAGGATCATGCTCACATTAGAAGAGAATGATTTGGCTGAGTTTGTGAAAAAAAAAGTTCCCTAACCTGAGGAGGAAGAAGAGAAGTTGCAGTGGAGAAAGAAAGTTACTAGGGCAAAGAAAGTGTTGGTTGATTCCGTCAAGGATCATGTTGTACCAATTGTCTTCAAGTTGGATACGGCAAGGGAGATGTTTACAACAACACCAGTCGAGCACTTGCACTGAAGCAACAACTCCATCATGTGAAAATGGAGAAAGGAGAATGTAATTACTTATTTCATGAGGATTTCAGAGATAAGAGATCAGTTCTCTACAATTGGTTACATGATTGATGACAAAGACTTGACTATGCTTGCTCTCAATGGTCTTCCGCTATCTTGGGAATCATTTATTCAAGGAATCAGTGCAAGATCTAAACTTCCCAAGTTTGATCGGTTGAGGATCAACTGCATTCAAGAAGAGTCGAGACAAGCGGCTAGAGGCATTGGCCAAAGTTCAAAGAATGAAGAGATACATGTTCTCGCCTCTCATTCGTTGAAGAAAGGAAAAGGTTGGAAGAAAGGGTTCTTCAAGAGGAATCGAGAGAATGGAAATGATGGTGCTCCTGCCTTCAAAAGGAAACGAGACCTATCCAAGGTTCAATGCTTTCGTTGTGACAAGTACGGCCACTTTGCGAAAGAATGTCCTCTCAAACCTAAGCAGCAGGTTGCCACTGCAAATGTTGAAGAAGTTGCTCCGCAGAAGGACTCAAGTGATTATCTGTTCTATTCAGCCGTGTCAAGCAATGTATCCACCGACGCCAACACTTGGCTAATTGATAGTGGTGCCTCTTGGCACATCACCGGATTCAGGGGACATCTATCAAATTTAGTGGAGAGTGACTCTAGTGAACAAGTTGTTATTGGAGACAATGCTAGATATTCTATGAAAGGAGTTGGGAACTCCTCTCTTCACTTGGATTCCGACATTTCATTGGAGTGGAATGATGTACTATTTGTGCCAGGCATAAAGAGGAATCTTGTCTCCATTTCTACATTAGAAGACAAGGGTTATCAAGTTGCATTTTCTAAAGGCAAAGTTCTTATATGGGCAAAGAACTCCAACTTCAAAACTGCTCAAGTAATTGGAGTTAGACATGAATGTCTTTATAGGCTATGCACTCGTCCCCTTCAAGCTCTTGTGCATAACTCTTCCAGCATATGTGATCTTTGGCATCGAAGATTGGCCCACATTCACTTTCGAGCATTACCTATCATGGAGAAGATGGTCACCGGCCTTCCAAAATTCAACCAGGAACATGAAGGTACATGCAAAGGATGCGCCCTAGGCAAGAATACAAAAGGTACGTTTCATTCTAGTGAAAGTAGATCTAAATGTATTCTTGATCTCATTCATTCTGATTTATGTGGTCCAATGTCTATTGCATCTTCTAGTGGTTTCTTGTATTACATTATTTTTATTGATGATTACTCTAGAAAGACTTGGATTTATTTCTTGAGATCTAAATAATCTGAAGAGGTATTAGAAAGATTCAGAGAATTCAAAGCACAAGTTGAAAACCTGTCTGGGAAAAGGATCAAGGTTTTGAGATCCGATAATGGTGGAGAGTACACCTCTGGTACCTTTCGTGATTTCTGTATTGAAGCAGAGATTAAGAGGGAGTTCAGTGTTCCCTATAATCCACAACAAAATGGTATTGCTAAAAGGAAGAATAGATCTATTGTGGAAGCAGTAAAAGCTATGATTCATGATCAAGATCTGCAAATCTCTCTCTGGGCTGAGGCATCTAGGACAGCCGTCTATGTTCAGAACAAGAGTCCCCACAGGATCTTGGAGAATAAAACTCCTGAAGAAGCATTCTCAGGGGTGAAACCAGAAGTTAGTCATTTGACGATCTTTGGTTGTCCAGTATATGTTCATATTCCAAAGGAAAAGAGAACATAGTTAGAACCTTCTGGGAAGAAGGGAATTCTGGTGGGCTACAGTGAGACATCAAAAGCCTACAGAATCTACATTCCAAGTCAGAAGTCTATTGAGATTAGTAGAGATGTCACATTTGAGGAAGATGTTGCTTTCAAAAGATCCAAGGGCACTCCTATGGAGATCGATGAAGAAGAACCTCCTCAAGATATGGAAGTTGACCATATTCCAGAAAATCAAAAGGAGGTTCCAGAACCTAAAGAAGATGATGATCCAGTTGAACCCTTGGATCCTATTGATGGGCCTTTAGATATTGTGATTGGAAAGAAAAAACCTCTTTGGGCTCGAAGGACAATGCAGGAGGCAGAAAGTTTTGCAGCCCCAAGAGGATCTTTTAGAGAAAGCAAGAGACCTCATAAGTTCTCTAGTTATGTTGCCTTGATGAGTCAGATCATTGAGTCAGAGCCTTCAAGTGTCGAAGAAGCTTCTAGTCATCAAGTATGGAAAGATGCCATGACTGAGGAGTATGAGTCCATACTTAAGAATGACGTTTGGGATATAGTTCCTAGACCCAAAGGCAAATTTGTGGTGTCTTCTAAATGGCTCTTCAAAATCAAGCATGCAGCTAATGGGAGCATTGAGAAGCACAAGGCAAGATTCGTGGCTAGAGGGTTCTCACAAAAAGAGGGAGTTGACTATGAAGAAACCTTTGCTCCTGTGGCTCGATATACGTCTGTCAAAACCATCATTGCTATTGCTGCATCTAGAGGATGGAAGATTCACCAAATGGATGTAAAGACAGCCTTTCTGAATGGTGTAATAGAAGAAGAGGTTTACATTGAGCAACCCGATGGATTTGAGGTACATGGGAAGGAGTCTCATGTTTGCAAGCTGAAGAAGGCCTTGTATGGTCTTAAGCAGGCTCCTCGTGCTTGGTACGAAAGGATTGATCGTTATCTGTTGAGTCTGGGTTTCTCAAAGAATGATGCAAATTCTAATCTCTACTTCAAGGTAATAAATGGTGAAGCCTTGATCTTGGTATTGTATGTTGATGATTTGATTATCACTGGAGAAGAACACCTAATTCTAAAATGTAAGAAGGAATTAGCTTCTGAGTTTGAGATGAAGAATCTTGGTCTCATGCATTACTTTCTTGGCTTAGAAGTTTGGCAAAAACCAGATGAGATGATTCTAAGTCAAGGCAAGTACACCATTGACATTCTAAAAAGGTTTGGTATGATTGACTGCAAACCTATGTCTACACCCATGGAGACTAACTTAGATAAGTTGAAGGAGGCTGCAGCCAATTCCAAATTGGTGGATTCTACAATGTATAGGCAGTTGATTGGTTCATTAATGTATCTAGTCAACACTAGACCAGATATCTGCTATGCAGTAAGTGCACTTAGTCAGTTTATGTGTGAACCAAAGCAAATACATCTTGTTGCAAATAAACATATCCTAAGATACTTACGTGGCACAATTGGATATGGGTTGAGATATTCTTCAGGTGTGGATTTGGAGCTGCATGGATTTACCGATTCTGATTGGGCAAGATGTGTCTCAGATCGGAAGAGTACCTCTGATTGTTGCTTCAATTTGGGTAGTGCTATGATATCTTGGTGTAGCAGGAAACAGTCTTCAGTGGCTTTGAGTACAACCGAGGCAGAGTACATTGCAGCTTGTGTAGCAGCTCGTGAGGCAGTATGGCTTCGTAAGCTCCTTGCAAGATTGTTTGGACAATCAATGGAGCCTACCATTATACACTGTGATAACCAGAGTTGTGTAAAGCTTTCTGTCAATCCCGTGTTTCATGACAGAACAAAGCATGTTGAGATCAAGTACCATTATATTAGAGATATGGTACTGAGGAAAGCTATACAGTTGAGGTATATCAGCACTGATGAGCAGACGGCAGACATTCTCATCAAGCCTCTCTCCAGAATCAAGTTTGTGTACTTTCGAGAAAAGCTTGGTATGGTGGAGAATGCAACCTTGACTGAGAAGGAGTCTCAATATCAGTGATCTTTAAAATTGATAATGCATTTCTCTATTGAGAGAGATTTGAGGTGCAAGCCCTTGGTAATGCATTTCTCTATTGAGAGAGATTTGAGGTGCAAGCCCTTGGTAGTGCATTTCTCTTTGAGATTTGAGGTGAAAGCCCTTGTTTCCACCCTCTGGGAGAGCCATAGTGGATGTCATGTGTGTGACTCCATGACAGCATCACGTGAGGGAATCCGTGATGAGTTACTTGTACTTGTGTTTCACCCTCTGGAGGAGCCATGGTGAAAGTCACGTTGAGGTGACAACATCACATTAAGTGATGAGCACTTGTACATACCATCTATGGAGGTAGCCATAATGGTTGATATCACGATGAGGTGATATCTTATTTGTTTTCACATTGAGATGATGTGTTTTGTGCAGCTGAAAGTATCATCCCTAGCTGAGAGGGAATGTTGATATTATAAGCAGCTTAGGGTTGCACTTCCAGCGCACACACTTCAAGGAGAAAGCATAAATTAAATGATAGCCTTTCGGCTATTTAATTTATATTGCTAATATGTAATAAACAAAAGGGCCGACCCTATTTAGGTTCGCATGTTTTGTTTATATTGGGCCGACCTTCTTTGTATTTAATGAATTTATATTATTCTCCCAAGGGAGCCGACCTAATTGAGGAGGTGCCTCATTTGTATAAATACAAGGTCATTCCTTGTCATTTGATATTCAAGTTCATTCATCATAATTCGCAGCCTAGAAGAAGTTCGCACTTGTGTAGCAGCAGTCCGATTTCAAGGAAGAACATATTCATTTGTATCTTTTGCATCTAGGAGAGGTGCAACTATTCATTGTATCTATTTCGGCCATTGCTGGGCCTAAGTTGTAAGCAGATTTCTGCTCTTGTTTCTATATTATATAAAAGGATTATTTGTTGGGTTTTTCCTCCCTCAAGAGGAGGGTTTTCCCAGGGTATCTAGCTGTGTTTATTATCTTATGTGTTGCAATATTTAAGTGCTTTCAGTTATATAATCTGATCTAAGAAACACTAACAGAAATAAACCTTATCATTGTGCATTATTTAAGATGAGCACGTTTGTGCTAGATTTTTATGTACTGTGCTTTGCATTATTTACATACAACCAAGAGGCACCAAGGAGAGACATCGCTTACACATAGAATTAATATAGATTGTGCGGGGAAACAAACAAGCACTGCTTTTATGGGGAGGTAGAAAAATGGAATGTAAGAAAAACAAGGTAGGTATGCCTGGCAAGTCCATGCTTGGTTTGATAAAAACCTTATCATTGTCCATTACTTGAGATGAACACATTTGGGCTAATTTCATGTGTACCATACTTTGTATTCTTTACATACAGCTAAGAGACATGGCTTGCCTATAGAATTAATAAAGATTGAGTGGAGACACAAACAAAACAATACTTTTTATCGGGCGGTGGCAAATGTAACTGATGCTAACCATAAGAATGGAGCTCTTGTGGGAGACTTAGGATGGTCATATTCTTTCCCTATTAGTGTCAAGTGGAGGTGTGGCACAATATGTAACTTAAGGGTCACATGCTCCCTTAGTCTAATTAGAGTTGCATTGCACATTAACTGTTTCACTTTCTATAACACCATACTTTCTTGTGGTGCGCTCCTCCAGGTACAGAAAGCACACCAACAACAGAAGTGTAATAGGGTCAATGTCTGAATAGCTGTCAACATTTTAATTAAGAAATCCAGATTTATTTACTTCTCAAGCTGAAAAAATCTATACTTGTTAATTCTCAAGCTCAAACAAGATAATAAACCCAATCAGCTATGATTCTGAACTAGTGCCCAAGAAATAAAACAAAAAAGATTAGCACTAAATGAGATGCTTAAGTTTCTAGCAGCATCCATCGTATTGTCTCACTCATAACTGATGTGTGCCTATACTTGCTTAGATTCACGCAGGACATTAAGATAGCGGTACAGGGCCCACTCCAGAACTGGTTTGGTATACATTGCTGCATACAGACCATTTCAGATCTAGTTTATGGTGAATTCATAAAATATATTACCGGTTGATCAGCACTCTATGATCCATGAATTCTGATCTGGGCCAATGACTTTTTCCAGAAATGAAATAATTTATTAAAAGATAACAGCAAATTACAATTATGAGAAAGATGGTTGATGATGGATAAAACATCCTTGTTCTTATCAGTTTTTTTTGTTTGTTGGAGGTTTTATATCAAACCCAGAATCGTTTAGCTACCCAATACAGGAGCACAAGCCATAGACTGAAACCTCTTCAACCGAGAGCCAGGGACTAAGGGGTATCCATCCTGCCAAAGTCACCCAAGGCATGTTCCTAGCTTCATCCCTTACGATGTCAGGGCCTTGCACTCAACATGACTTGATCCCTGGTGGGCTCATTCAGAACCATTCAACTTCACCAACAGACCAAGGGCTCATTGACCTTATCAGATATTCTATTGAGCACACAATGATACTGAGAGGGCGGGGGCGAGGGCGAGGGCAGGGTGAGCAATCCTAGTCTATAATACTCCCATTATTTTTATTAAAAACACAAAAAAATTCCAAGAGTGTAATAAGCATGTGTGCACCTTTACAACTTATCTTGCATTGCATCGTTTACATTTTTGTATTATTGTGTATCAAGAAATCAGAATGTAAACAACATTTATATGGGAACTTAGACAGTTTGAAATATTAATGAGATTAACAAAAAATTGTATTGCAACCATTTTAATTGTATGCATAAGCTTAGTATGATGAGCGATCCTAATCTATAATACTCCCATTATTTTTATTAAAAACACAAAACAATTCCAAGGGTGTAATAAGCATGTGTGCACCTTCACGACTTATCTTGCATTGCATCGTTTACATTTTTGTATTATTGTGTATCAAGAAATCGGGATGTAAACAACATTGATATGGGAACTTAGACAGTTTGAAATATTAATGAGATTAACAAAAAATTCTATTGCAACCATTTTAATTGTATGTATATGTAACAAGGGTATCCGATATACTTAATTAGTTAATGCTAAAAGGAAACAGTAATAAACAACGTGCTATTCCACACAGATCAGCCATTAATTTGATGAAGATTTGAATTTTCATCAATGATAATGTATCTGCATAAGCAAATATGTATTTTCAGGGAATACCTTTGAAAATCCTGTTGAAAGCTCACCTTCAATTTTTGGAGCTACATTCCCGAGAAAAAGCTTGTTGAACTTTAATGAAGATATTCCTGGAGGACGATAATCTTCCAAGAGTGGTTCCACAGATTCCCTAATCACCATTTCCGCTGCCTACAGCGGAAAAAATGTCAAATAGGGAAAGACCAACTACATAAGAAAACATTAATGTTTTTTCATGTGGAAACCTCCTTTATTATAGTTCAAGGGATTATAACATGCATAAATTCTTCTATAAAAAAAACATATTGAAATATCAGCAAGATTGCTTGACATGCATCAAAATACTTTTTAAAAAACTAGCCACCAAACTAGCCTTTAAATAAATGGTTAACAAAGACAACACAATGCTGGGAAAAAACTAGAAGATTTAATAAGCCACTCTCAAATTGATAATGTTATCCTCAACTAATCAAACCTTAATCATCTAAATTGTATTGTAAGAGCCACAGGCATGTGTGCCTTGTTTGCCATTCGATTTTGAAAATATCATTATTATCAATGCTGTTTTGTATTGCCATTGGATGTTTGACTGTGTTGTTTGGATGCACATGTTATGATTATATGTTTGAACCTCTAGCAGTGTTTCAGCTTCACTGTTTATACTTTATAATATTATATGTTGATTATGATTATATTTTCTGACTCAGCGTTGTGTATTATTGATTGCACATCTTTTATATCTCAATCATGCCAGTTGTAGATGATTTTCAATTAGATGTAATTATTTGATAGTCGTATAGATATTATGATATTATCATGTTGGTTATTTGTATGGTGTGCTTTGACTATCCTTGTATTATGTAAATGCACCTGACATTTTAACTGAGTGTTCAGGCACAGGTCCCCAACAGCGATTAAACGTGTATGGGTGTTTTATGTAGGCTACTTAGCCCCTCTTATGTTTGCATTTACTTAGTATTCATAATGCTTGCAAAGAGTTTGCGAAATAATTAATATGATTTTGAATCAAAAAGAGTTTTATATACATTTAATTAAATTTGCCTTAGTGAATAAGGTGCTATGCAATTTAACTATTGAATGTTCAAAAGAAAATTAGAAAGGTTAAATAGTTTTATTTAAAATGTTACGCATAAGTTATTTGGAAAGTTAGTAGTTATTTGAAATAAAAATATCTCATTTCTAAAACATCTGATTTCAATGTGAAAAAGGGAAAAGGTTAGTTGGAGGTTTAGAGATTTTTGACAAAAAGGAAAATGAAATGCAATTTTAAAACACTTATTCTTTTGTTCATCTTCTCTCCTCTCCTCCATTGTGTGTGAGTTTTTTATTTTCTGAAAGATTGCTTGGGAACCTTACTTAGGAGCTTGGAATTGGACCTTAAGATTTTTTCCTTTTAATATATATGCATATGTTGAAATGGATTTCATGTTTTTCCATACTCCACATTAGGTGGATTGCATATGGCTTCTTTGTTTAGGGATAGATTTGGAATAGAATTTATAAATGAGTTTGTTCTGCAATTTAAAATTGTGGATTTTCATTATTTTTAGAAAATGCATTTTATGTTAGAACTATTAATGGATGATAGCTTCGGTCAGATATGAATGACAGTGATACAAGCATCATTGTCATTCATAAGTGATCGAAATTATCATACATACTATGATATTTCTAAAGGAAACATTTAAATCGAAATTATGAGCATTCATATAAATTCGATCATTCCCGTGATTTTATATTCTACATTTGTTTGAAATCGGAATCCTCTTAATGACACCTGTCAGCATATAGAAGGGTGTGTATGTGTTAATACATACATAACAAATAGCATTAGACTATAGACAGCCCGCATGCAAAGGGACGCATCCCTTGGAGGCGGGCCTCTCCTCTTACAAATAGGAGTTCCATCATTGATATGCAAACATAGAAATCAGATAATGTTCTGCAATCAGCACATTCACATTTAATAAGAAATTCTGGAAATCGCAGTTAGAAGAAAATTCTAGAAATATCATTCTTACTTATAATTGTCTTACACAAAAATTCAAACTTAGTTTTGCTCTTAGGTATTAGGATCCCAATTTAAGGAAAGATTTGATTAAATTTACATGGTATCAAAGCCACGTTGTGATCAGATTTGAAAATCATCTCACAAGAGCAGATAATCTAGTATCACTTATGAGAGAAACTATTAGGGAACCAGAGGCTGAACCTAAGAAAATTGAGAACCTTGTGTTCTACACAGCCCTTTCTAATCAAGTATCTGACAACATTCAAACTTGGGTAATTGATAGTGGTTCATCCCGTCACATCACAGGGTTCAGAGAACATCTAGACTCCATGACTGAAAAGTTTGATAAAGAAGTGACCATCGGGGATGATTCTGCATACCCTGTAAAAGGGGTTGGAAAATGCTCCATCAAGTTGAATTCTGGGATTTCTCTACAACTCACTGGAGTTCTATTTGTACCTGGAATTAAGAGAAATCTTATATCCATCTCTGCCCTTGAAGACTATGGCTACAGAGTTACATTTATGGATGGTAAAGTTCTAGTATGGCCTAAAAACTCAACTATCAAGAAAGCACATACCATAGGCATAAGACAAGGGTACCTTTACAAACTTTGCACTGAGGTTAAACAAGCCCTTACCCTTGACACTATTGATTCAAATGAAATTTGGCATAGAAGACTAGGTCACCTTCATTTTCGTGCCCTACCTTCTATGGTAAAACTTGTTACAGGCTTACCCAAGCTAAAACTATCTCATGAGGGAACTTGTAAAGGTTGTGCCCTAGGAAAGAATACTAAAGGATCCTTCCAAAATAGCCTAAGTAAAACCCTTAATGTATTAGAACTAGTTCACTCTGATCTTTGTGGACCCATGTTTGTACCTTCTAAAGCAGGATTTCTATACAATGTCATATTTGTAGATGACTTCTCTAGGAAAACCTGGATCTATTTCCTTAAATGCAAGGAGTCAATAGAAATCCTCAAAAGGTTCGAGGAGTTTAAAGCCCTCACTGAAAACTTCTTCGAAAAGAAAATAAAAACCTTAAGGACAGACAATGGAAAAGAATATACCTCTAAGATCTTTAAAGAATTCTACATGAGTGCCGGAATTAAGAGGGAATTCACTGTCGCCTACAATCCTCAACAGAATGGGGTTGCTGAGAGGAAAAATAGAACCATTGTAGAAGCTGCCAAAGCAATGTTGCTAGACCAAAACATTGAAACATCTTTCTGGGCAGAAGCCTCTAGGACTACTGTCTATATCCAAAATAGATGTCCTCATTCTCATCTTGATAACAAAACTCCTGAAGAAGCCTTTACCGGCATAAAACCTGACATTAGCCATCTTAGGATTTTTGGCTGCCCTGTCTATATTCATGTACCCAAAGAGAAGAGATCCAAACTAGAACCTTCTGGAAAGAAGGGAGTATTTGTGGGTTATAGTGAATCCTCCAAAGCTTATAGAATATTCATACCCGGGCAGAAACAAATTGAGTTGAGCAGAGATGTCATCTTCGAAGAAGACATTGCATTCAAGAGGGCAAGAAGTACAAGTGAAACAGAAACCTATTTTCCTAGGATACCTAAAATGGAACCTGCTCCTGAGATTCAGAGGGAGCATCCTGAGGAAAATACCACTTGAACCTCCTACCACTTCAAATGAGGACACAAATGACATTGGCAGAAAGAGACCACTCTGGGCCAGGAAGATGATCAAAGAAGCAGAGGATCTTGCAGCACCTAAAGGAACGTTCAGGGAGAGTAAAAGACCCAAACGATTCTCGAGCTATGTTGCTTTAATGAACAACATCATAAACTCTGAACCTACCAGTGTTACAGAAGCCTTCAGACATCAAGCTTGGAAGGATGCAATGACAGAGGAGTACCAGTCCATACTAAAGAATGATGTATGGGACATAGTGCCTAGACCAAAAGAGAAATCTGTTGTTTCTTCTAAATGGCTCTTCAAAATCAAGCATGCTGCTAATGGCAGTATAGAAAAACATAAAGTACGTTTCGTGGCTAGGGGCTTTTCTCAAAAGGAAGGCATTGATTACGAAGAAACATTTGCACCTATTGCCCGCTATACATTAGTAAGAACAGTGTTAGCCATTGCAACAGCTAAAGGTTGGAAGGTCCACCAAATGGATGTGAAAACTACCTTCCTGAATCGAACCATTGAAGAGGAAGTCTACCTGGAACAGCCTGAAGGATTTGTGATACATAAATCTAACTCACATGTGTGCAGGCTCAAGAAAGCTCTCTATGGACTTAAACAGGCTCCCAGGGTCTGGTATGAAAGAATTGACAGCTACCTCTTGGGATTAGGATTTTCCAAGAATGATGTTGACTCCAATCTATACTTCAAGGTAATCAAAGGTGATATGCTTATAATTATTTTATATGTTGATGACCTGCTAATAACAGGAGAAGATCACCTCATTGCTCAAGGGAAACTAGATCTAATCTCTGAATTTGACATGAAAGACTTGGGTATTCTTCACTACTTCCTCGGTTTGGAAGTATGGTAGAAATCACAAGGTATTATACTAAATCAAGGGAAGTATACTATTGACATTCTAAAAAGATTTGGAATGTTGGACTGTAGACTAATGTCCACACCCATGGAAACCAACCTTCACAAATTGAAAGAAGCAGCAGCAGAATCCAAATGTGCAGATCCGACCCTTTACAGACAAATGATTGGATCCTTGATGTATCTGGTTAACACCAGACCTGATATTTGCTATGCTGTAAATGCCCTCAACTAGTTCATGTGTGAACCCAAGGAAATTCACTTGATGGCTGTAAAACATATCTTTAGATATCTTCAAGGCACCATTGGATATGGGCTTCATTACAAGAATGATCCATTAGATCTACATGGGTACTCAGATTCAGATTGGGCTGGAAGTGTAACTGATTGAAAAAGCACATTAGGATGTTGTTTTAGTTTGGGATCGGCTATGATCTCCTGGATTTGTAGAAAACAATCGTCAGTTGCACAGAGCTCAACAGAAGCTGAATATATTGCAGCCTCAATGGGTGCAAGAGAAGCAGTGTGGCTTCGTAAATTGATTGTGGGACTCTTTGGTGAGCCCTTGAATCCTACGATTATTCATTGTGATAATCAGAGTTGTATAAAGCTCTCTGTGAATCCTGTCTTTCATGACAGATCTAAACACATTGAGATCCCCTATCATTATGTGAGAGATATGGTGGAAAGGAAAGTGATTCAGTTGGAGTATATTAGTACAAATGATCAAACTGCAGACATTCTCACCAAGCCTCTCTCCCGGATCAAGGTAGAGCACTTCAGGAAGAAACTTGGTATGGTTGAAATGTAATTTGTTATTTATGTTTGAAATACAAATTGTTTATAAATTGTACTAATATATAAAGATGTTTAATGTGTAAACTCTTTTGTCATGTGTGTGACTCCATGACTTTATGGGCCTACCCCTCCTGTGTACATTATCGAAAGGTGACGATCTTTCTGATAATGAACACTTGTATTTGACATTGTAAAGTGACGACTCTACAATGATAAACTATCATAATAGATATCATATAACTTGATATCTATAGACATGTCATGAAAGTATCTCTTAGACACCTTGATGGATATCATGAGACTTGATATCTGAAGGTCATTGTGATCCATAAGAGATAATCATGGTGGATGATTATATCCATGGATATGCCATGAACTATGGTAGACATCATGTGACTTGATGTCAGTGCACATACCATAATGAAGATATGTATGAAGAATGTCATGTGACTTGACACTTTCAGAAGCATATCATATCTTCCGATATCACGAGTTAGGTGATATCACTTTTGGAAGTTATTCTTCCTAGTTAAAGAGGGAGTGTTGAAATGATGAAAATGTGTTATGAAGAATGTCATGTGACTTGACAACTTTGAGAGAACATATCATATCACATGTGAAGGTGATATATTGACTTATTTGACTTGAAATATCTTCCCTAGCTAAGAGGGAGTGTTAATGGATGATAGCTTCGGTCAGATATGAATGACAGTGATACAAGCATCATTGTCATTCATAAGTGATCGAAATTATCATACATACTATGATATTTCTAAAGGAAACATTTAAATCGAAATTATGAGCATTCATATAAATTCGATCATTCCCGTGATTTTATATTCTGCATTTGTTTGAAATCGGAATCCTCTTAATGACACCCGCCAGCATGTAGAAGGGTGTGTATGTGTTAATACATACATAACAAATAGCATTAGACTGTAGACAGCCCGCGTGCAAAGGGACGCATCCCTTGGAGGCGGGCCTCTCCTCTTACAAATAGGAGTTCCATCATTGATATGCAAACATAGAAATCAGATAATGTTCTGCAATCAGCACATTCACATTTAATAAGAAATTCTGGAAATCGCAATTAGAAGAAAATTCTGGAAATATCATTCTTACTTATAATTGTCTTACACAGAAATTCAAACTTAGTTTTGCTCTTAGGTATTAGGATCCCAATTTAAGGAAAGATTTGATTACATTTACAAGAACTATGGCAAAAAATTCCTGAAATCATTATGTAATTTGAAAAAACTGATTTCATCCTTGTTGTGCTCTAAAGGGTGTCTTTATAATTATTAAATTTGATGAAAATCGATGTTCCCTAATGGTTTATTTAGAAATTTGTATGTTCTTTAATTTTTTTGAAAATATGATCTTTGAATTTTAGACCATATTTGTTCATTGTATTTTGGAGAGAATTGTTCTCCCATGGAATTGAACTTGTTTGTGATGTAGCAACATTGTCATTGGTTGTGCCTCATTTTCCATGCCAAGGCCATTTTGTGTATGTTGGTCTTTTTGGCCTTTCAGAATGAGATCTAGAGTAGGAGTGGAGTGAACTCTCACCACCCACCCAGTTTAAACGGGAAACCATGGGATGGCTTGCAAGAGGATAAAACTTAGAAAGAAAAAATTGAATGAGATTCAAACATGAATAAACATAATTAAGGTTTAAGCCACACCTAGTTCTAAACATCCTACTGAGGGTTTGTGGAACAACTGTGTAGGGCATTATCACAATCCTATTATCGTTGTTGAATGTCATTGTTGAGAATCTCCTATTGTAGATGGGAGCACGCTCCTCAACTCTGCATGGTTGTAATCTTCTTGTGCTAACACTCCACCATCCTAACTCTAGTATTTTCTTCCTTCTTGTTCCATCCACTCACTTGTATCCCATTGGTGTTAGTGAATTGCATGCATGTGCATTGAGTGATGTTTGTAGAGCCTTCTTGTATGCTTTACTTGGTATTCTATGTATGAAATGTGATTGACTTTGACTGATTGTCAACTGTCTTGTTTTGTGCATGTCATTGGATTATCCTAGTTTAGAGGGGTAGGCCTCAAGGTTTCACATGGTTGGATGGTGTTGATCACCAATGGGGTTAGTCAAATTCTTGGAGATGTACAACCTTTGTACTTTGTACTTGTTTTCAAGTTTGTCAGTTATGTTGTCATTTTAGATAGTAGGCTTGTAGGGGATCCCAACACCTTCTTCAAAATCGAAAATGGAGTCTCTAGGAGTCCTGTCATCCAACAAGCATTCTGACAGTCCAAATTCTCGTATTAGACCAAGGGCAATCTCAAGATAGTCAAAGGCAAATCCAAAACTGCCTAGGCAATTCCAAACTAGCAAAAGGGGCGATTTCATCCAATAGGGGTGACCCTAAGATCGTGGGTAGTTATCGACTATTTCAAGGAAATTTTCATAATTTAAGTTGTTCCTTAGTGTTTGTCTTGAATGTCTATCTTGATTTAACGGTATTTTATGTCCTTTTTCAATTATTCTTCCTTTTGTGTTGTAAGTTGTGTCTCGAGAGGAAATGGACAGCCTCTTGCAAGACTAGGTCAAGATAGTCACTCTCCTTATTGTTTGACTTCCTAGTTAGACATATCTTGTGGTTTGGATGTCATGTCCACATCATTTGTGATGTGTGAATGTATTTTTGGTTTCTTTTGTGGAATGGAGCAATGCTCAGGTTTCCTTGGACTAGTAAATGGAGGTCCATTCTCATTCGTCCTTATCTATTCCTGAGAGATGGAGTTAGTGGTCTTGTACTCCTTCACTGTGGTTAGGATAAATTCTTCCCTCTTGTATAGCCATGCTTCACCTTCGTATAGTTGTGCTTTGTGCATGGACATCATGCTCTACGAGTGTCATTGCATTGTGTCATGACATCTCTAGTGTGTAGGTGTGCACTATGCCACGTTTGTTTTACAATGGTATTGCAAAAAATTTGTTCACCCATTTGTTAACTATTAATGTCTTTGACAAAGCTTGGGGTATTACATGTATGCTTAAGCAGAACTAGTAGGTAAAGACATCTGAGATGCCTAGAAGTACTTGGAAATTTAAAAAAGTTTCTAACCCATCAAAAAATAGCAACTGAGTTGTGAGAGACTTACATCTGCCACAGAAGGCCACATTTTGCTTAATTGCTTGTTAAGCCACTTTACCTGCAACACCCAAAATAAACAATAAAGCATTTTTTCTTGATAGCTAAACAAAAGAAAACATAGGCTAAATAACTGAATCTTGTTCTTGTATTCAAGTTGAAAAGATTTATGAATATTTTAATAGGACTATTGATATAGAAATGGTAAGCTGTTTAACAGCTTAAAGTCAAGATCGGTAGCATTTATCTTAACAAGATTTGTAATTACCAATGCATTTTGAAGCACTTCCTAAGATGATGTTTCAAAAAATCAACTGCTTAGCAAAATCTTATAAAGGATGAAATAAGCAACAGCACAATTTTTACTCCTGACTGCACAAATGATTGCTAGCATTCATAACATGATAAACTCCCTAGAAACACAAATCCAGTACCCAATCAAAAGTTAGATGATGCAATGACCCTCATAAATAAAATATGGCCACTTACATAGAAACTCAAAGCCTATAGATAGACTTATATATTGATCTTGCCAAACAAAATAGAAACTCAACAGATATTAGTCACACCAACAGCATAATCAATCAAATTCCAACATGGTAAATTTAAATAAATCAACCCAGAAGGGAATTGAAATGAAAAATTTAGATCATCCAGGCTCTAAATCTAAGAAACACTTCCCTGATACACAAACTCAAGGATTATTCAAACTTGAGCATCCAATACCATTCCTCAGAGCCATGCTAGAGCTGCAAGAGTGATAAACTCACCTGCTCAAATAATGGAAATGATATCCACTCTGGAAAGCTGTCACCACAGAGTCTTTTCAGATCATCCCTGTTAAGCCCACCAAGAATGGCAACATCTACAGCCTGTAAAATAATTGAATCGAACTTCACAAACTAAAATAATTGCATGTAGAAAGTAAATGAGTAAAATATACATTAATCCATTGTTCTAACATAAGACAATTCCAAAACAGTACTTGCAAAGGTTAATTAGACATGTTTCATTCACAAGGCACAGCTTAAAGTGTCCTTTTTTCAGGAAATAACATCAACAAATAGTATAAGCTGGTGACTTGAACCTCGGAAAACTGTGTGTGTGTTGCTGAATTTGAATCAGCAGGAAGATTCTCTTAAGCACATTTCTTATTGATTGTAACTTCTTACATAATTGTATTGAAACTATATTAATTGATGGTCATACTCTTCTTGTGTTAAGTTGTAGATATCCATAACAATTATCCCTACAACATTTTTGTGAAGGCAAATAATTCATTGCCGGAAATCTGTACAGTCAAATACTGTTCTGAGGAATTCGGTATTTGTCATATAGGACAAAGAGGACAAAACCACTGTCTGGTAGGACCGTTGCTATAGAGGGGAGTGAAAACCAGCATAGCATATGGAATGGAACAAAAGAGTAAGACCACAAATCATAGTTGAAAAACTCGGACTCAGCAATTACTTGGCTGACCCAAAAAACTTGGAACTCGAGAAAATCTCGAAAAAAAATTATTGAACGTTAAAAAAATATTAAAAAATTTAAAATATTCTTCAAAAACACACCTATTACTGAATTTATGGAACATATTACTGATTTCGTTCATATATAAATTAAAATTAAAGTTCAATACATATCATAGACCAAAAAACGAATCTAATACACATGAACTTCAAGTTAAAATACCATTACAAAAACTTTAAGGTTAATATATGTTTTGGAAGAGTTTCCAATAAAATAATAATAATAATTAGCATTTAACAATAAAACCCCACAAGAATCTAATAATAACATCAATACATAAAGTGCATGGCATATAAATTAAAACATCCCAAGAATCTCATAATATACTGAACATCCAAACACAAAATGCACAGTATGGAAGTCGACCATATGTATTTTCCCCAAACACTAATTGACTTTAAAGCTTTATTTCTACATTTATTTTATTTTGGTCCATAATATTCCCATATGTTTCAACAGAGCAAACCAAACAATTATCTAGGCTAGGGATTATTTTCATCACGGACACCCAGCCCTGATGAACAAATGATAGCATGCTCTCACACGCCCAGCACCCATAATTCCTCTATGAAATTAACACTGTAAACAGAAACCCCACAGTCACAATTCCTCTATGCAATGAACAATGTAAACTTACGATTACAAAACATGGATCCAGTGCCCATAATTCCTCTATGTGGGAAATAGTAAATACAGACCTGGCAAACAAACCCTCACACACAGCAAACATGTCAATGAAGAAAGGCCTATGAAGTATTAAAATTTTGTCATAAAAATTGTTCTTTATTGCAGCTGAGCTTTGCCCTAAAATTGTAAGTTTTACAACATTTTGTTGCGAGTCAAGCAATTTTTCTGCAAAACATACAACAAGTGATTTAAAAAAATTGGGGCCACGTTTTTCCCACAAGTACTCATTTGCCATTTGGACCTACAGGTACTTGCAGGGTCTTTCAACTATGCCACGAAAGACTCCAAAGGGTTATGTATTATTTTTTAAGCCTGGTTGTTCAATTGTAATAGCTCTTATATTTATCAAATGGAATGAAATGCAACTTACGTAGATTACATGCGAATTTAGAGGCAGTCAATATTTCACATTTGTTGTAGTGTGTAATATTGATTTTGATTTTTCATAACATGTACTAAATCAAGTAAGCCTCCAAGGCCACTCATAATAGCATATGGTATTATATTGGGTCAAGTGATAAAAATCTCATTGTCTATTCATTCATTCACCTATATTTTATAAACAAAATGTTATTTTGTGTCTGTGCTGATTTAAAGCTTATGTAACTTCGTTCCTAAGGCAATTTTCTACATGGCATCAAAGCAAGCGTAACTATCTTCTAAAGATCATGTTTCTGGGAGATCCTCTTCTCTTTTTGCTTTCAACAAAAGAGTTCATAACTTTATTGGGTTCACCTATACAGAGATATGTCTAACTTTTCACTGCCCTAGGCATCTTTTCCAACAAGATACTACCAAAACAAGATTTTCTCAAGAAAATGCCTTAATCGACAGCTAATTTACAATTTTTCCCTCTCTGTTGGAAGATCTGAAATCCTTGCAAAATTTTGAGTCATCTCTGTTTGCACTTTGCCTGATTTCACTTCTCAAGGTATTAAAAGGGATCATTGATATTTTAGTCAAAGGTTATTTTTTAAGTTCTTTTTGGCACCTTGTGCTTGCATCTCCTTTAAAGGCTACCAATGCCTCCCGGTCATCCTTTAATCAATGCTACAACAGCTCAGGTAGCCACGATAAGGTGCTACCGAAACCCATGTAACTTCATTCCTGAGGCAATTTTCTAAATGGCATCACAGTAAGTGTAACTATTTTCAATGTCATGTTTTTAGGAGATCTGCTTCTCATCCTTTGCTTTCGAAAAAAGGCTTTGGTGGGTTCACAGTCACCAATAAAGGGATTTGTCTAAATTTTCACTGCCCTGGGCAATTTTTCCAACAAGATACTGTCAAATAGAGCTTTTTCAAGGAATTGCACTACTGGATAGCTCACTTAGAATTTTCCATCTCTGTTTGAAGATCTGAAATTCTTGCGAAATTTTGAGGGGGTCTCTGTTTGCAGTTTCACTTTGCCTGATTTCACTTTTAAGGGTCTTAGAAGGGGTAGCCAATATTCTAGTCAAGGGGCTTATTTTTAAGTTCTTTCTTGCATCCCCTTTAAAGCCTACCACCATTGCCTCCCAATCACCCCTGCATCACTACTATAGCAGGTAAGGCAGCTGTGCTAAGGTGCTAATTTCACCCCCACCACACTCTCCACTACATTTCAGCCTTTACTTAATATAATTACAATCATCATTGTTGAAGTTAACCCTTCAGGAAGGATCCCATTGACATGCATGTGGAATTCACAGAATATAGTTTTCATTCTTTCATTTTCAAGCATGAACCACTTCAAGGTGTCACACTAAGGATATAATTATTCTCTAGGCACTCCACCTTCATAGCCACACAAAGTAGGATGGTTCCCCCTCCATCAACAAGACCAACACCGATGCTACTTAACTCACCTTATCTGCAGGGATCATCAATTTTGCAGTTGCTAGTCTCATGATCCTTATTAGGAAGCATCATTTCAGGCAGATTGACCTCCAAAATTCCTTTGCCTGTGTCCACAGAAACAACCCTAGCCGTCACTTCAGGGACCTCAATGGAATTCTTATTCTGGGCATTATTCTTATAAGGAACAAAGGCCAGTAAGAAGGGTCACATTTCTCTCATCAGCCCTAGTGTTGGGCCTTTGAATAAGGAGTTTCTTCACAGGTATCTTGATGGTAATAGAACTAAGTGTAGGGCTATTCTAGACATGAGAGGGTTCAACCATTCAAGGGAAGATGCATTAGGCTAGGCAGAGTCAACAACTACTACCAAAGTAGGGGATTTCCAAGGAAGGGCTTTGGCTTTGGTAGTTTGAAATAACAAGAAAAGAAGCAGAGTTCCACTTTATTGAGCCACAATTCAACTACAAAAGATTCAAGAGATATAAGCAAAAAGAATGGGAAGCTTACCAATCTACCATGCCTGAAATAATTGAGGAGAGGGAAATGGTACAAAAAGACATTTATATCTGCCCTCCAAAGTTATATACTTAATTAGGTGAAAGTTGATTTCATCCCACCAAGCAAGAAGGGATTGTCTTAGGAATCTAGCGTGAAATTTAATTTGTTTTTCTTTCCTATTGAGAAAAGTCTCCATTTCATCCTTCATAGTTTTGCTATCTTTGTAAACCCTCAGCCCCCAGAGGGAAAAGTGATTTGCCTTAGAGATATTCTCCTCAAAGATATTGAAGCTAGCCCACAGACAATCGCCTTCCTGGTTTTCCATGACCTAAAGCATTCCTTAGAGAGAACAAGGTCATACCCATTAATTCGTTCCATGAAGGTGTAAGGCCTCCCATCTATAAAATGTGTCATATAATGGTGTTGTTTCTGACCCCGTCATAAGATGAGGGCTCAATTCTAAATCCATCTCCTCCCATGACACCAAAAGCACTCCAGTGTCGCCAAAAGATGGTAAAAAATATTATGTATAAATAATAGCTGGAAATCAAACCACTAAGATAGAAAACCATCAAATTTAAAAAAAACTTGAAAGAAACTTGGCGAAAGAAAGGACTGCAAGAGAATATAATTAAAAGACAAGATGACAACTTACAATTAAAAGAAATGATAGCCTCTCAAAAATAAAGGTCAATGCATAACAAGGCTATAATTACAAAACCATGGGTGAAGACAACAAGTAATATCACAATTAATATGGCACAGAAGAAACAAGCTTTAGGAATGATGGGCAATGTTATAACAAATAAGAAAAAAGAAGGGGCTTAAGGGGCCTCATTACCTAGGCCTTGAACAATTTCATTGGTTAACTGAATTCACCAAAAAGATACTCTAGCTTTAGCAACATGATTAGTTTGAATTCCAATACTTCCCACATAGGCCACCACAAAATGCCCCAAGCTATATCTCTAATGATGCCCCACCTCTAGCTTTAACTGGGTTCCCCTTCACAGCACCATCAAAATTTAGTTTCAAAAAGTAACTTTTCTAAGAACAAGCTTGGGATCTTTAAAAGCATTAGGATTTATAGGTAGTCACCAATCAGCAACAATCCCTCGTTCAACATCTAGGGGGAGGGGGGAGAGAATGATCTTTGACCTTCACAATGGCTCGTTTTCCACAATGGCATTGCATATTTGAAACCCACCCTCTCCTATCTTAGCTTTTTACCTTTAAAGATCTTTGTGTTCAACTCTATCCAAAGGCCCTAACAAGCATGAGGAAGGACAAGGTTCCCAAGCTCCTTAATGAGAGGGTGAGAAAAGGGAGATGACCAAAGGAGGAATAAATTTAAACAGTAGCCCAATAGGACCCAAAAAAGCTCAAATTTACTCAATAAAATTAAAAGTCTACCATGTAAAATGACAATCCAATAGAGGGCGAAAGACCAATTCAGAGTCTAACTCACATAGGGGATATTTATTAGGGATCATGAAACCTCTTTTGGACAGATTATCTAAAGTCGGAATTTTATTATAGCAAGCAGCTCAAAAAGAAAATGATATTATGGATCAAGAACTAAGCTTTGAGTTTAGACCAAGGAAAGCCATCAAAAGAAAGGTCCAAAAGAATCAAGTAACCTAACCTAACATTATAAAATCCACAAGAAGAATCATCACACACAGTTTCATCAAGACAGCCAAATTGGCTAATATGGAAAGCATTCAGGAGGTCGACAAGGTCAAGGACAACCAAGTTAGAGGAGGAGCCAAGGAAAGGCTTCCAAGATTACGAAGAGTTGTTGACTTCAATATTGTGAGCCACCATGGAACTTAAGGATTCCTTGAAAGTATGGCATAAAGAAGACCAAGAAACTGAGGTGCACAAAGGGCCTTTGCTAATCCAAACATCATCCCAAAATCTAACATTAGACCCATTACCAACCTTCCATTTGGAAACTTTTCTCAATAATGACCTAGATTTTATCACATTGTTCCATAAGGCCAAGCCAAAAGAGAATGAATCCAAAAAAATAAAATCAACAACATTCCCATTTGAGAGATACTTAACCTTGAAAACACCAGTCCACAAATTGTCATCCTTCAGGAATCTCCATCTGATCTTGGCAAAAGGGTTATATTGAAGACCTTAACTTCCTCAAGTCTAGACCACACTATAGTTTAAGCAAACATACCTTATCCCAGGAAACAAGAGCTATCCTCTATTTATCCTCCAGAAAAGACCAAAGAAATCAACGTTGGATCTGCTCAATTTTGTCATCCACAATACAAGGAGTCTTGAACAAAGAGTGAAGGTAGATTGATAAGCTTTTAAGGAACTGTAATTTCCCTACTTGGCTAGACAAACAGCCTTTCCACCGAACCAATTTCTTTGGAACCTGCCCAAAAGGGTATTGCACATATTAGTAGTCATTTTTCTGGCAAAAAAGGGCATATTAAGGTAAGTTGAGGATAGCTTTTTTTATCAAGCGACCAAGAATATCTACATTCTTTCTTGTCATTCCAAAGGAGTAATGAGAAAAGAAAAAAAGAACACTCTTGTCAAAATTGATGCATTGGCCAAAAACTTTTGCATACTTTTTCAGTAGGCTTCTCTAATTCTTAGCCTCATTAACCAAAGCCTCACATATAAAGATGGTGTCATCCACAAACTATTGATGTGAGACCAAGCAAACAGAAGAAAAGGGTTTAAAGCCTTTGAGAAAACCAGCCCCAAGGACGTTGGAGAAGCTCATGCATAATAAAGAGATATGGGGACAAGGGGTCCTTTAGTCTCAAACCTCACTCACTAGCAAAAAACTAGATCGACATCTATTGACTAACATAGAGAGCATAGGAGTGGAAATGAATACAGAGATAATATCCCTGATTTTTTTATGTAAGTTGTATTTATCCAAAATTTTGTTCAAGAAACCTAATCATAAGCTTTACTCATGTCTAGCTTAAGCACCATTCCAGCATTTTAACTTTAGTCAATCAAATGCCAAACTTCACAAATTGAAATAATAGAGACTAGAATTTGTCTTCTAAAAACAATCCCACTTTGCTAGATAGAGATGAGAGATGGTAGTAGAGGTTGATTTCTCTAGGCCAAGATTTTAGAGAAAATCTTGTAGATAGAATTATGAAGGTTGATGAAGCGGAAGTCCTTAAAATCCTTGGTGCCAAATTTTTTGTGAACCAAAACCAAAAAAGTGTTATTGATTTCTATGATAAGTTTACCATAGGAGAAAAATCCTTGTGCAACCTTAGAAACCTCCTTATTAATTATATTCTAGAACTATTGAAAGAAAGTTGAAGGAAAGCCATCCAGGTCAAGCACTTTACCCCCATTAAAGGAGAAGACCACACCCTTGACTTCCTCCTCAATAACTGGCCTAACAAATCCTCATTTTCAAAAGGGGAGAAAACTGAAGAGCCCACAGAAAATATTGAGAAATGGTGGCGGGGAGGGGGGAGGGGTGAATCATTATTTTAAACTTTTAAACTCAAAACCATCAGAATCAGCAATGTAAACAATAAGAGCAAGCATCAGTAAGAAGAACACCAATTTTCTCGTGGAAAACCCTTTCGGGTAAAAAACCACAACAGATCTATAGCTTTCATTAACAACAATGGGCACCAACCCAAATTACAAAAGTGAGCACCAACTCTCCTTGAAGCACAAACTCCAAGCTGCTGAAGCACCAACTTCAGAAACATAGAATTCAAGTTTCCAAACACATGCTTGCAAAAACACTGACCAACCTCTGAAAGACTTTTGTTCAAACCCTCAACTTAACACCTTCTGCAACAGCACTTTGTTCCTTTCTCCAATCTTATTAACATTCTTCATCTGCATATCTTTTTCAAGTTCATCAACAGATTTACAAAGTCCTGCCCATCATAATGAGAGAAGATACATCCATATGCAACAATAGAACCTATTGAATTTCAGAAACTTCCATTCAACTCTGGCAACCATCATATAGGACCGTATACTCCAAAAGGATCAAAATTCTGACTACCGCATAAAGCTCTACCACTTCCACGAAAAATAAAGAGAATGCATAGAATCTGATCTCCTTCATTAGCAAACTAAAGGAGTCGATATTACTCTAAACTATGATAGACACCCCGAACTTGGTTGAGACTCCCATATCAATTCAAGAAAAGAACTCTCCCTTCCCAAAGTGTTGTAATATATTTAGGAGGATAATCGCATGGCTTTTCTATATCCTTTCACGAAAAGGCATTAAAAATGAAAGGTCTACTGAAGATTTTATGCAATGAAAGCCTATATCGATACGTGCAGCTACACCACATCACACCCACGAACACTCAGAAGAAAAATGTCTTCTACAACAAGTCGATTACCACCAAACAAAGAACATGGCTCAAGAACGACTTCCTCGAATCAACCCCCAAATTAATGAGAAAAGCATAAAGCATCAAAAACCATTCTCACGAACCACACACGACTCCATACAAAGGCCCGATATAATTCACCAAATAGCATTTTGCAATACACACAAAATAAAATGATAGTCGTCGTTCTTGAACACCTCGTGTCTTCCTCATAAAGGAACTGTCGCTCCACACTCCATAATGAAAAAATGCATAGTGATTTTCATGTCAACTTCTTCAACGAAACGGCTCCACACGCAGACATGAAAATAACACACCACGATTACACCATAAGCATGGCTTCTGCTTAGAAAATAAATGTCGTCATCAATCAAAAAAGCCAACGGAAGAAAGGAATTTACTCAATAGCTATAAAGAAGCCGACACACAATGAGGAGCCATCGACCAATAAAAGGAGAATAAATTAAATGCAGACCATGAGAAATAGCCGCCAACAAATATCTAAAGTTGTCGCTTATTAATACAAATCGTCACCATATATAACAAAGGTGTTACAAGAAAGAATTGAGCCTTTGACAAGACCACCAAAAGATATAATATTGAATTCAAACATCGCCCCAGGAGAGAACTGAAACCGACACCACAAAAGGAATATCCTGAAGGAATGAGCCGCCATCAACAAATTCGAATCCATAAGCCACCACATCATTACATATGGATTAATAAACTGAAGAGTCGACCCTTAACAAATCAAAACTGATTTGGCACAAGACTTCAATTGACGTGGCATATGACTTGTCATGAAAAACTTTGACTCCATTCACATTCCACATGGCATTGAAACAAATATGCTGACATCTGATGAATAATCTGCAGCTCAAGCATTTCATTATATTTCAATACGTGCGAAGGTATTATACTATCACTAGTATACTTACACTTGACATCAATGACAAAACTTTCAACAAAAACAAATGGGATAACTTACAGCCCAAGATTAGAAGCATTGCAACTAGACAAAAGCACTTTGAAGAAACAAGAATCCTCATTACAAATCTCAAGATCATCAAGAACAATACTCCCATCAACTTTAACAATATTTTTTATCCTATTAGTCCTTTTATGTTTGAGAATAGAGACATGAAAAAACTTGTGTTCCTATTGCCCTCTAGCAACCATAATGCTCTTAATTTCTACCTACAAAGACCTCCCTATGGCAACCAAGGAGCCAAAGGAGCTCAATAGAGATTTTTCTTTGTTATATCGATCTTGATTCATACCATTGATCTAAACTTCTTTACCTAATTCCCCAAGCTCAACTTTAGTAGCATTCTCTTTAGAAGAATATATTACTAAATGTCTCCTTATTCCATTTTTTGAGACAAGCTTTGACATTTTTTAGTTTTTTGAGATTATGAAACATGGTTGACGACCCTTACACTTCTATCTTCCACCTATCTTTTATAATATTCCTCAATTCCAGGTGGAAAAGCCACATATTCTCAAATTTTAAAGGATATCTCCCCAACCTATGATCCAACTCAAGATGACGAGGCTATGATCAAAACCAATGCTTGGAAGAGAAGAAAGGCAACAGCTTATGGAAAAAACCCAATCTGTGGAGACCAAAATTTGCCAAGCTTTACATGGATGATTAATATTAATAAACTATGATTAATATATTATAAACTATATTTGGTATTTAATATATTTAATTAGATTTTAAAATATTACAAACTATATTTGATATTTAAAATATTTAAGTTAGATTTTAATTTCAAAATCTATTTAACTTTTAATATTTTAAAATTTATTTACCTTTTACTATTTTAAAATTTAGTATTTTAAATTGTAAATATAATATAATATAGCTAAAAATATATAAAAATTGCAGATTTCTATTATTCAAATTTAATCACGGATTTTTTTCTGGTTGACAAACTTGTTCCAAATTTCTTCTTTGCTGAACTCAAACATAAACATGAACCTTGTGACATATACCATCACATATAAGTTACTCAATAGGTTTACAAGTGTCTCAACAATGCATTTGGCACTCATTTACATCTTTATCAAAGTCCTCAAATGCTTTTCCAATAGATTTTTTAGCGTCATCAACAAATTTTCAATCATCTACACGTATCAGATTTTTAATTTTCTAACAATTTTCCAAGTAGTTTTGTTTTTGATAATATAAGCAGCATTTACAAGGTGTTGTACCCTTTACACAAAAAACCACCAAGGCAAGAGATCACTAGTTCAATTCATAAAAAGCAAAAAAACAGCAGTAACAGCATACAACCAAATCCACAGACACAGCATAGTAACAACAAAGAAAAAAACAACCTCTAGGAGGAGCAAACAAGCCCCAAACCACTACTTAGCAATGTTTTCCCATTCCTCCATGAGGAATTTGAAAACATCAATTTTTGTCTGGGTGGAGCTAGGATCAGTGTCTAGATCATTCTTCTTGATTTCCATCCGTTTTTGTCTGGCTAGAGCTAGGATCAATGTCTAGACCACTCTTCTTGATTTCCTCCTTTAACACAAAAGCAAGAGTCACGGCAAAGTGATGGATGACCTTGATGGTGAACCAAGTCGAACTAGTTTCCTCTCCAGAGTATTACTCACATGGGCCAACAGAGGCTTGTAATTTTCATCAAACCATGGCCAGGCATGCTAGCTACCTCATTCCCCAAATGATGATTGGAGGATTTTGGGGTGGAGTCCTCCAAAATCATCTTGTTAAGCTCAAGGAAGTGCTAAGACTTCCACTTAGTCATCCTCTTCCTCAACAATGTTGTCCTTGCTGTCCTCCTGCTTGTTATCTTGTCCATAACTGCTAGATATGTCATCAATTAAAACCTTAGGCTTTTGTTTGGCCAGTCTATTGGATATCCTCACACTGGTCGATTCCACACCAGCTTCCATTTCCATAGCCGTCGTGTTATCCTCCACACCAAAGACTTTAGTATCAGTATCCCCCTCCTCATTCTCTGAAATAGGTTCTTCAACATAAAAGGAGATGGATTTTTTCTTCTTCAAAAATCAAGGTTAGACTTGCCCACATTTTTGCCAGCCCCCTTGACAAGGGTGTTCTTCAGCTCACACAACCCGCGCGGCATTTCTCTAAGACTGCATAGGGTTACTTTTTTTCTTTTTACCCGACTATTTGGGGTTTGTGACAGGGGTAGGTTGGTTGGTAGGGAGGTTAGTTTATGCTTAGACCCAAAAGCAGCAAGAGGGGAGAGTTTTTGGGGGTAGCTTTGGGGGGCTCAGGCTCATCTCTAACCAGGGTTGCATGAATGGGCTTCGGGGGACACAATGCCAGATGAAAGCGATACAATCTCAGGGTTAACCCTTGGTGTAGGGAGAGAGGAGGTTTATTTGGGTTTCTAGAGGTGAGCTCAACTGTTTCCTTCATTGAAATTTCTAGGGATGAAAGGAGGAAAAATGGGAAGCTTATAAGGAGATGGTGCCTAAAGTGGTTGAGAAGGGGCTTGTGATAGTAATAATAACACTTAAAACGACCTTCAAGAGTTACATATTTCATGAGAACGAGACACACTTGGTCCCATGGCAGTAGGAGCTTGTTCCTGCCATAACCCACGTGGAGCTTGAAGGGTTGCTCGTTATCTTTGAATTGTCGCATGTTGTCTGCAACTTAGACTTTGGTATGCTTCTTTAGCTTCTATCTATTGCATTAAAGCCCGGTTGCCTTAGCAATCACTTCCTCACTGACTTCGAAGGAAATGCCCCCCAATTTCACCTAGCGATCACACCAGCTATTAGTGAGTTGGGCAAATAGGTTTTCATCATGGCCTTTAAGACTCTCCATAAGAGGGGCCAAGCCCCCTTCAACACAAATATGCCAAACCAGGGCATCACAACAAAATTCTTCACAAGAATCAAGCTCAATTCTAACCCTGTCACCACCCATAATCTTGCACAGAGTACAACACAAACGGCAAAGGGGAGCGAAGGAAATGAAGATTTTGCAAATGCTCAGAAAGGATAAACAATAAGATAACCCTTCCCAAGATAAACAATAGGAAATGATCGTCGTACAGCTCTAGGTTAAGATGATAATATCTTTCCACACACGATCAGTCTTTTCCAAAGGACCGAAGTTGGCGAACAAAGATTGGAGGGAGATAGAGGACATTGAGACTAGAGATTTAGTAATTATGTACCCGTAAGTCATAATTATGGTGCAATAATAAATCTTTACTTTTAAAGGATTAGTTATCAAATCACCATTTCGCCAACTCAAATTAATAATAGTATCATAAATGTAAGGATGAGTAGCCTCATGCAAACTAGAAAACCACGTTTCTTTTTTATCACAAATGGTTCCAAACCAACTAAGCAAAAAGTGCAGATCAAACCTCGTAACAATGGTCCACATGTTCATATCCATCTCATCAAATCTATTCCACCTCATCTTACCAAACTTGATGGTAAGAATAAACATAACAAAACCAAAGTAGAAAATTTCAGCACTCATCATTTGGGATATAAGATTTTTGTTCATCAAGGATCAATCCTTTCACAATAGTGGGAAAAGCAGCAAGGTTTCTCCAACACCTGGTAGAGGTCCAACCAGTTTTGTTACCTAGCATCCTTATTTGATTTTCTTTTAGAATTGTCCAAGGAAGTCATATTTTAGCTTTTCCACAATATCAAGTTGCAAATTTGTCTCATGAACAGTTTGATCGTTGATAAGGTGTAGGGTTTAGAACTATGTTACTAATCCGCTAGGGGTAAGGCCTGGGTCCCGGTCCGGCCCGAGTTGGGGGTCCAAGTTTGGTTCCCGGTGGGTTTAGACAGGGTCCGATCAACAACCTATGGGTTCAGCCCTACCGAACCTAAGGCGAACCCGGGGAGAACCCAACCCCTTCACATACCCAAGCATGGTTTTTGACACCTTTTTAGAGTTTTTTTTTTTTTTACTTTTAAACATTAAAAAAAGCCTCCAACCCTAATATATGCCTCCTAAAACATCTAATAGGCAAAAACAAACTCATTCATCAATTTAAGAATGAAAAACAAAACTTTTTACCTCCATTGCTTAACTTATTTTCTTTCTTGCCAAAGCACGAATAGAGTTGAAGATTGATCGTTGAACATTCGAAGTTGGTTGTTGTGCTATTCATAAGCACTTGCAAGTGTTTGTTTGTTGCCAAGAAAAACGTAGAGGAAGATTTCTTCAAAAGAGGTAAGTTTTTGGAAGTTTTTTAGTTTTTTTTCTACATTTTTTTTTACAAATGAACTCTTTTGTTTTGTTTTGAAGTTTTTGTTTTGTTTTTATTCTTCTAGGTATCTATAACACATGTTTAATTTTTTTAAATAAATTAAGTTATTTAGTTTCAATACTTTGAAATTTTGAATAAATGGAATGTGTTGTTAATTGTAATCGAACTTGTTGCCTTAGGTATTACAATGGCAACCATTTCCAACTCCACGAACCAATCTCGTTTCAAAACAGACCCAAACTCTTCCTTTTGGAAATATGTTGAAATGGTTCAACAGCTTCCAGGTGGTGGAGGTTATGTTTGGATTTGTGGTCATTGTAAAGTTAGATATTCAAGCTCATAGAGTCGAGTGAAAGGGCACTTGTGCAAGATCCCTGGACTAGGCATCAATTCTTGTCCAAGTGAAGATAATAAAGGCATTTCATAAACCCAAGTATTGGCATATATTGAAGAGCAAGAAAAAGCAGACCAAGTAGCAGATCGTAGATCAAGTCATCCTTTGATAAAGAAAGGATCTCGAGGGATGAAGCCCCCTACACCGCCTTCTCATTTTCCGCCTACAGAGAGCCATCCATTTATGTCCATACCTGAAGAGCAAATTGTGGCCTCTACACATAAGAGATCAAAGGGACCGTTGGAAACTTCATTTCAAAATGAGGCTAGAGAGATCCGTTGATCAAGACATAGCAAGATGTGTCTATGCGAATGGATTGGCATTCAATGTTGCTCGGTCACCATATTGGCAAAAAATGGTGAAATCCATTAATGTGGCTCCAAAAGGGTATAAGGGCCCAGGTTTTGAGAAGGTGCGTAGCACCTTATTAGATAGAGAGGAGAAATTTGTAGAGGACTCCTTGAAGCCCATAAAGGATTCGTGGATTGAAACAGGGGTGACCATCGTTTCTGATGGAAGAAAAGATGCAAAAAATCACCCATTGATCAATGTTATTGCAGTGTCCCCTAAAGGGGCAATGTTTTTGAGAGGAGTGGATTGTGAAGGAGAGGTGAAGGATGGTGCATTTATTGCTAACATTCTTTATCAAGCTATTGATGAAGTGGGCCCTCGAAATGTTGTGCAAGTTATAAAAAACAATGCAAAAAATTGCAGGGTTGTTGGGTTATTAGTTCAGGAGAGGTATTCACACATTTTTTGGACACCTTGTGCTGTCCACTCCCTCAACCTAATGCTACAAAAAATTAGAAACAAAATTGATTGGATCAAACAGGTGTATGCTGAAGCCAAAGACATCCAAATGTTCATCACCAACCACCATATCAAGGCATATTTAGAACCTTCTCGAAATTGGAGTTGTTGAAGGTAAGTTAAATAATAAACATGTTTCACTTTAGTAATATTTTTATTTTTAATTTTTGTAAAATTATTTATTTTATTTTGATTTTCAAACAAGTTGTTGAGACACGTTTTGCCTAGCACAATTGTGTTGAGACAACTTGTAAATGTTCGTGAGGCACTCTCTAATATGGTCATCAGCCCTAATTGGTCCATATGGAGGCAATCTAGCACTGCAAGGGCAACTGAGGTTAAGCAAATGATCCTAGATGACATTTGTTGGGATCGTGTTGAGTATCTCCTCAATTTCACTATGCCCATAATGAGCATGATCTGTTATACTGACATGGATAGACCTTGTTTGGGTGAAGTATATGATGGCATCAACTCAATGATTGAGAAGATGAAATCCATCATCAATGCAAATAAGGAAGATCCTGAAGAAAAGTTCTTCAAAGAGATACACAAAATCATTGTAGAGAGATGGAACAAAATGACCAATCCGCTGCATCTTCTTGCTTTTGCATTGAGTCCCAAATACTATAGTGCTTAGCTACTTTTTGTGACAAGAGTTGCCCCATATAGAGACATTGAAGTGGCTCAAGGGTACAATGCAGCACTTTGTAGACTCTTTTGATCGTGACCGACATGATGTAGTGAGAGTTGAGTTCATGGATTTTGCATGCTCTAGTGATTGTGGTCTTGATACTCTTCGAGACAAGTACATAGTTGATGCTCATAGTTGGTGGAACTTCCATGGCCAAGCATACACATACCTACAACCTCTTGCAATCAAAATTTTATCCCAAGTAAGTTTTATAAATCTTTTATCTTTTAAATTTGAGTTTTATATTTTATAATTTTATTTATATTTTAATTAGTTATTTTTTGTAACTCTTAACTATTTAATTTGGTCTTAATAGGTTGCTAGTTCATCTTCATCTGAGAGGAATTGGAGCACATACTCCTTCATCCACTCAATAAAGCGCAATAGACTACATTCAAAAAAGGTAGAGGACTTGGTGTATGTGCATTCAAACTTGCTGCTCCTTACACACAAACAAAGTGCCTACAAAGAAGGAGGCACAAAGAAGTGGGATATCAAGCCAAAGTGTCTTGGCTTGGATGCTTCCGCAAGCCACTTTGCTGCACTTGATGTTGATGATGACTATGAGCCAGCAAGTGAGCATGAGAGTGCTAGTGTCAATGCTAGTGGTAGTGCCAATGCCAATGCAAGTGCCACTAGCGCTATTTGTGGTTCTTCTAATTTACCACTACATACATCATCTAATATGGATGGTGATGATGATATTTTTGATGACCCATATGATATTTGATCAATGATCAATGATGGCTGATTGTAAACACTTGACATTATTATGTTTTAACTTTAATCTATATCATGACATTCGAATTTCACTAGTATTTTATTATTTTACTATGAAAGTGGTGGTGTGTTTTTGCTATGTTATTTGACTATTAATATGGTGGTGTATTTTGAACTTAATTACTGCTGCAAATATGTATATATTTCTGATTTTTATATGTTTTTGTATTAAGGAACCCAACCCCAAAAAAGAATTTGCCCGAACCCATGAATCAAACCATCAAACCCAAACCCGAACTGGTAATTTAGGTTCAGAACACTAAATTTTACAAGTTTTTAGATTCAAGTCGCCAAGATTCTTTGATGAAGTTGTCAATAGTGAGACGTTTGTTTGAAGATTCTTCAAAGGATATATGGTTGAAAGAATTGAGAGGAGTTTTCCAATTAGACATTTTTAGCTAATACTATACTCTAGGAGGTCCTAATTTTGGGCAAATGTGGGAAAGCCTATTTTTAGGTTGCTTTAGTGAGCTTTTCTATAAGGTTTGTTTCAATTAGTTTTATTGCTTTAAAGTACTTTCTTTCTAGCTTTTTTAGTAGATTTTAGTGTTTTGCTTTGAAGATTGATTTTTCGGATAAATTAATGTTGTCTTAAAATCCCAAAGATTGGATATTGTAAACTTATAAATAAGTCGTTGGAGCAAAATATTTCTTAATGATATTTGAATTTTAAATTATGCTTATGCTCCAGAAATTACCACTCCTGCATTGAATCTGAACTTTTATGTGTGATTAGTGTGTTTAAGTTCTTGTTGATTGGATTAAAAGTGAAGGGTAGTGTCAGGCTTTGTATTTAAGTTTTACATTGTGACTCGTCTTAGAACCTTTGTATGCAGCTAGGTTATTCAATTTCTAAAAATCTTAGGTTGTTTATGAGTTCAAAGTAACTCATTTATCTTATTCTTGTGTATGTAGACTTGTTGATTTCTGAGTTTACCCGGTGGGAAAGTATTTGTTCTGTTTAAATTTAGTTGTTTCATTTGATTGTATGTATCAAAACATAAAATCTCACTTGTGAGAGGAGAGTTGTTCCAAGTCTCATGCTCATACCCGAGGCCAAAAAGATAGGGCGGAAATTTCTTTAGTTTCTTTCACTCTGCAAAAAAACCCAGAAGATTTTGTGCATAGTGTTAGTTGTCCATAGTATTGTGTATTGGGTTTAGTTTTCAGAGAGCTTCCCCTCATAACTTGAAGAGAAGTTTTATCTCACATACTGTTCCAATTTGAGTTATCCTGCAAAAGACCAACCCAAACACTAACACCTAGGTGGCTGCTTTAGTTTTGTTCATCAAGCTTCTAACCTTTAGAGAGGGTTGTGGTACTCTATTTTCAGAATCATTCAACAAGAAATTTCGTAATTCAGCCCTCAATCTTGAGTTTCATGTGTACGATTTAGCATCATTAAACTGTACCTCTGTCATAAATGATTTACTGGGTCCATTTTATCATTGAATATTTATGTTTCCATCTATTTTGTGTATATCTTGGTCCTTTAGGAGTAAATACACACTATTATGGCACATCATTCCTTTTTATATCTGTATTTAATATATTTTTCTCGTTTCATCCTCACTCTCCACGACCCCCCCAACAAGCATTTTAAGTAGACCTCAAGTAAGCAAACCAGCCCAATCCAAAGGCTGCTTGAGCTTAAAGGAAATATGCTTAAGCTTCCCATCGTAAGTGTCAATCGGAAGTGTCAACAGAAGCCAACAAAATAAACAAGCCATTAACACCCACTTCCTTATAATAGATGGATGTTCAATTCTTGTGGCCAAAATTTAAACCAAGAAATGAGAGTTAAAATTATATTCGAAGTTGTCAAATCCCTTTTTGAGATCGGAAAACACATATCACATATCCACTTTATTTTGTGACTACTAAAAATTTTCAATGCATGGATTGGTGTATTTTTCTTACTTGAATGACATATCGATCATCCAACTATCTTCTATCAAGAGGACTCCTAATACATAAGTACAAATTCACTATTTTACTGAGATATTTACTGCTTTATCTTTTGGAAAATAAATTAAGAGATTGTTGCAGCTTTATAGAAGTTTCAAAATGGAGAACCACTGATGATCAAGAGAGAAGTTGGATAATATTTAAGAAAAGAAATGAAATTTTTTAGTGAATTTACCAAAAATAGTTGGCAGATAACAATAAGGAAGAGATGGTGAATATTGTAAAAAATGGTCATAAGAATTTGAAATAAAAATAGCCAACAAGTTAAGATTAAATGAAATTGATACAATTCTAAGCACGGATTGCATATTGTGGTCTTGGATGCAATATATCGACGCATAGCATGCCAAAAATTGGATAAATCAGTATTCTCTACTTGTAGGTATTGTCACAACCTTGAAGACAAACTTCAGTTTAATCTTTGTTGTTGGCCATAGAAGAAATGATCATAAAAAGGATTATAGTGATTTTCAGACAGCATAAATATAGGTAATGTTTTGAGCTATGCTATGAAATTTGATCTAGCCACATTTTCATCTGAGAAGAAATTATGTGATAAAATGGAAATGGTTGTCCTTAGAGACAGAGGTAGCAGAGTTCATCAATGTAACGAGCTTCAATACATTGGCATCTACAACATGCCCAAAAATGATATTCCTTTTTCCCCTTGTTCTAAGTTTCAATTGGATACATCTTATAGTAAACCAAGTGAAAATGAGCCAAACAGGTGAATCCTGCTAAGCCCATCTTCTGGGATTTGGCCAGGCAACAATTATTTATGAGCCAAGAAACTGGAAGTATTTATTATAAGCACTGGCTGGAATATCCCTTCAATGCCACAACAATAGAGGATGATCAGAGGTTTTTGTAACTGCCAAAAAAAAAGTCCACCTTCCAGTAACAGACCGAGGAACTGAAAGAGAGGCAGACTTAAAACGCCCTTGGCAGGCAATTTGCAGGAAATTGAGAGTATATGAGAATCAGAGAAGTCAACCATAGCATTTTCTGTAAATGAGGAATCATAGTATAATTGATCTAAAGTGAATAAATACCATCATGTCTCTATCTAAAGTGTTCCAGGAATAAAAGCAGTCTACCCCAAGAGGGGTTTCTCTATGTAAACATGTGCCTCACATGAATGTAAGTTTTCTTATATATCTATGAAATGTTTTCAATAAATGTTTGCCAAGAATGAAAGCAGTCTACCCCATTAAGGGGTTTTCCATGTAAATAAGTGTTCTCACATGAACGTAAGTTTTCTTATATATCTATGAAATGTTTTCAATAGTTATTTCCCTTGCACAAAGAAAGTTTGGAATTATTTATTTATGTTCCATGCAATCTGTAGGTAGTTTCTTTTACATGAAAAATTTGGCAATTTGGAGAGGTAAAGTACTCTAGCTTTCTTTATTCGAGGAGATCTGTTTCGGTAACTTGTAATTAGTCTTATAATAGCCAATTACAGATTACTTTCACAATTATATTAACTCTTAATGCATATTTGAAAGTAGGAATTTTACTTCAATTCTTCAATTTGTATGGGTTTTTCAATAGAAATTTGTAAAAGTTCTAAGTTACAGAAAGCCAAACTGGAAATGAGGTGATCCTGTAGAACTCATGGTTGGAAAGAGAATTGTGGAATTTGGAGCAATGGTCTCAGATTCCATCTCTTCAATCTATAGTTAGAATTTTAAGTGATTTTAAAGCGTGAAAACCATAATCAGAATGCATGGCCTGACCATCCAAAATGGTGTGGAGTGAATACAAGGATATAAATTTCAGAATATGAGAGATAAAGATTGGTCAACAAAAGCTTTGTCAAAGCTGATTGAAAAATGTGGCACAAAGAATTTCAATCTGCAGAAAATAACAGCTGTGTGACAATAGTTAAAGAATTTGTAACATAAATTTTGAAAGGGTTTTTCAATCAGAACTATCATGCCTTAGCACATTAGCATCTTCAGCTTGCAGCATGTCAATCAGAGCAACAAAAATGGTACCACCCTACAATCAGGAGGTTTTCCCCTTTAAGTGCAATTCCAAATCATCCCGAACATCCCTTTCTCTCCGAAAGGAAAACTGTTTTGATTCAATTATTTGCTAGGAATATTTGTCTAACTTCCTAATTGATGTAGCTCTCCATAAACAAAAGTGACTTTCTCACTAAAAACTCTTTGCTTCCTGTGTAAGAAGTGAAATTCTAAAACACTCAAAAAACTCTCTCTATCTTTTTTGGGGGGTCTATAATCCAAGAGATGAAATGTTAGGTGGAGGGAACTCTTGCATAAATTTTAAGACACCAGAAATTGTGAATTTTCTCAATTTCATATAACTAAAATGTTTTGACCAGAACAAACAAACTCTGTTGTATCTGTTGTAAGGCAATTCACAGTGCAGAAAAAAGTTAAAACAGAATCTGTGAGGGACCAACAAATCCGTGATAGAGCACCCTATCATGCAGATGGGAGGTCCTACATTTGAATCTCATCTGGTCTATGCTTTTCAACAGTATCCAAATTCAGATGAAAACTAAAAGCCTCATGCCTTTATAGTTACATAGTTTCATCAGAATCCGCATGCACAATTTCAATGCAATTTTACTTCGTGATGCTTGAGATGTAAAGGAAGACAAGAAAATGCCCTTTGAAAGGTACCAAAGATGGGGCAATTCTTCAGATACATAAAGGTGCATACAATGTCTGAAATGTTTTCTATAATTCAACAGCATTGGAGCATCCATTACCCTGCTGTCTACTTAAATTCTTTTTCTCTTTTTCCATTCTTCCCTTTTCACTGTTGTGGGTCACAAAAGTAGCTAAACTATTTCCCAGGTCCCAACTGTTTGCTAAAGATGTGAAATGAGGAAGCCTGTTCAGTAAAGTTACAAAGGATCTGTAACTCATGTAAATTAAGATTTTCTACAAGATAGGAGAAATTCATTGGAGGACAACAAGTCACATCCCAATACCACAAAGGGGCCAGTAGCTTTGGTGATAGAGCACTTCAAGTTGCTGAGCAAACTTATGGGAATGTCCTCAGTTCAAGTTGTCGCTGCTTCATGAAAAATTATCACCATTAAATACCACAGCCAAGCCATATTCAAACTGTTTTCTTGAAATTATCATCACTAAAATATCACAGCCAAGCAATATTCAAACCGTTTACTTGGAAATTGCCATTCACATAACAAATTATAACATCCTTTAAGAAAACATACTACAGCTGGGCTGTATTTAAGCTGTTTACTTGGAATCGCCATTACCATTACAAATTGTAACATTCTATAAGAAAACATGGTCTGTACTATGTAGGACCCATCCAAGTGTGTTTACTTGTTTGGAAGATTATTTGGAAATTTAAACATTTCAAGCTTCTACAATCCATAATGTTAAGTAAACAAGACTTTTGGAAGTGCGAACAAAACAAAACTTGGTGATCCATCATCAAAATGAATAATTAAGAAACAGGCATTAACTCATCCTACAGATAACTCAGATTACAATGTGGTGTAGAGATCACCAATATTGACATTTTCATCACATTACAATATGGTCATTTACATAGAGAATCTACATCTTCTTTAAAATCATTCAACTTGATGATAGACAACAAATCGTAGTTCTAAATGTTGAGCTTTACACTTCTTGTTGGCAATTCATCAAAAGTTTTGTTTGTTTAGAGTTTTGTTTTAAAAATTTCCCCGAGCTTTGTTTGGTTCTCTTAATTTAAAACTGTGCATTAGGATGTGATTAAAAGTACCTGTCTAATTATGCCTAATATCATTACATATATCCCCATTGAAGTGTTAAGAGGCTTGGATTCAGAAAGAAACAAAAAATCTTCTTGTCCTTTAGGTACCAGAAGACATGGGGAAACAAAGGAAGGAGGTTGGCACCCCTCCACCCAATTACAATAAGCTCATTTTTTATGGGGCTTCTTAGGGCAATCCAAAAAGCACAAGTGTAGGTGTTATTCTCCAAAAGGAAGATGGTAGCCTAATCTAGGTGGCTCTATCTTCCTAGGCCATTGCACAAATAATGAAGTAAATGGGATGGAGTTGTAGTCAAGATGGTGCTGGCCGCCTTTTTATAGATGCAATAAATTATGGTTGAAGGGGACTCATTCAAAGTGAACAATGCACTCATGACGTAATTGGAAATTTTGGAGATTTTTGAAGGCTTGGAAGGATAAGCTGTCAATTTTAGGAAATCATCTTCTCTCATTGTTCAAGAGATTCCATATGGCACCAGATTTTCTAGCTAACTGTGTGATGGGCCAAGAACCCCTTACAGCTCTTTACAACAATCTCTTTACTTTTTGGCTAAGGCTAGAAAAAAAATTAAGTTTCAAGACCCCTTGAAAAAGGGCACTTCCCAAAAACCAACATGTGGACCTTAATGCTCATTATTCCCAAAAGTGGCGAAGGTAAGGCTCTCAATGCCCTTCATGTGATTTATATACAATGATGAACTAGTGGTTACCTATTGTTTGGCTTTGGGTGGCTAGATGTGGTTTTCAGCTGTTGTCTCGGTGTGTGCTTGGTCTCAAAATAACACAACACATGTAGTCTCAAAAGGCTCATGACCCTTTCTTGAGAGACAAAGTTTCTCATAAGCATTTGAATGCAAATTTTAACAGCCAAGAGATGGTCACTTTAGGGTTTGTAAATCCAATATTGAGTGAGAGCAATTTGGGTCTAGTTGGTCCCCCTCATCCAAAAGCTACCACCCAAGAGGATTTTGTTTCAAAATTGGAGGATGCACTTACAAGTGCGGCTAAAAGAATATGACTCTTATGCCTTTGATAGTTGGGTCAATTTAGGGACATGGAATTGTAGAGTGTTGGACAAGAATCTCTTGTGAAAGAAAATAATGTGGGTTCACTAGGGTTTGGAGATTCCATAAATTGGAAGAACTATAGGTGGTGCACAAGGAGTTGGAAGTGTTGAAGGACTAATATAATAATATGGAAAAAGTTATGGACACTCGCATGGTGACTCCTCGAGGTCTCAAGTGCCTTTTATAAACCTACCTTCCAAGAAGGCAAGTTGCTCAAAGTGCAAAGGTGTCAAGTGTCATTTCATGGCATTAAGTTCCCATCCTTGGATGTGACTCCATAAGGTGCCTCATCTTCTATGGGTTAATTTCAAAGTGGCAGCAATAGAAGACCTTGTTGGTTAGGGTGTAGCAAAAGGGGAAGGGCTCAAATGCTAGAGTATCCACTAGATTTTCATCTCTTTTTGTTGGTCTTGTTGTGTCTAGTTTTTTGTTTGTAGGGTGGTGCTCCTTTCTAGTCCAACTCTTTGAAAGTTGGTTTGCAAGTGGTTATAGGAGATTTAGCCAATTTTTGGTTTGGGTTTCAACTATCGACCATTCTAGTCATTTCTTTGTTACTTTGAAATTATGTATACATTCTAATTCTCAAGTGGAGGCCCCAATAGAATTCCTCACTAATTAATCTAAAGAAAAATGTCATTCCATATACTTTTGTGTATTAGGTTATAATCACAAATATATATATTACTTGCACCTAATATCATTAGATAAAATATGTCTAATTGTGTACAATGTAATTACATACACCTTCATGTATTAGGTAAATCATAAATATGCGTCATTGAGCCTAACATCATTATATAAAATATGTGTATAATTGTGCATTATGTTGTTACATGCAACTTCATGTATTAGATTATAATCACAAATATTTGTATAACGTGCCTAATATCACCATATGAAATGTGTGTATAATCATGCACAATGTCATTGCATACAACTTCACATATTAGGTTATAATCACAAATATCTATGTAATTGTTCCTATATTGTAATATAAAACATGTGTCTTCGTGTATTAGGTTGCAATCACTAATATCTTTATAATTGTGCCTAATGTCATTAGATAAAATGTGTGTAATCGTGCATAGCATCATTACATAAAAATTTGTGTATTAGGTTTTATAATCATAATATTAGTGCAATGTGCCTAATATCACCATATAAAATTGTAATGGTGAAATTTGAATACCAATGCTACTTCCCAATGAGTTTAGTGCGTAAGTATGAGGAAATGTCTTGATACACATGCATATTGACAATCGGTGCAATCTTCTACAAAGTTGAGCTCATTCCCTTGGCCTTTACACATCCATATAAACACACATACTCGGATGCATTCGCCCTATCCATGCATTTATTACACTTATCCATACACCTACTTCCTTATAGCTGTTATCCACCTAGACCCAACCAATTGCCCTGCCTAGGACACTTCTATGGTCACAAGGTCAACATCACAGTTGCTTACTTATCCCTTTCCTTTTTAAAATTCAAATTCAAATCTTAACAAACTGGCTCCCTTTATTTTCCTACAATGAGCTTACACGTACACAATTTAATGCTATGTGCTAGTATTTAAACACATTCAATGCATTAATTCTTACATCCATCATGAGTTCAAAAGTGCTCTCTCATTCTAAGGCATTAAAAAGAGCAATCAACAAGCAAAAAATTTGCATACATCATTCTAGGGCCCTTGCCTATTGTCTTCAAACTTTTGTACACATTTCCAGGGGTTGACGCAAGAGAACTTGTCTCCTTGTGACATGACAGTGACCCTTCCAAGGTATTCTTAAATACTGCCAGCCTTTGGATATCAGAAAGGAGCAGAGCTAATGAAAATCATTCAGGCAAACACCAGAGCAAGAGCAGACATTGATAAGGACAAGTCCAGAGTCAAAAGATGAATCCACAATCACAGACTTGACCTAGGCCTGCAAAATTGACCCCTAACAGAGCATAGGTTCAACACAAGTCCTGAGGCATTTTCTTGAGAAAGAGGCACCTTTTCCAAACTGGATAACACCCAGATTCCTAAATCTTCATCAAAAGTCCACATTCTTCAGTCATAGAGCTAAGTACTTTATCTGTCGCATTTAATTTCCTAAAATAGCAAGAGCAATTGTCCCAGCTGTCATTAGTTAATCTAGGCTGATTGTGCTTAATTGATTGTATCGACTTAATTAGCCTAAGTTAACCATTGAGAAAAGCTTTTTTCTTTAAAAGAATGTGTACAATTGTGCATAATGTCATTGCATACAACTTCATATATCAGGTTGTAATGACCAACAAATTACTATGCATCTCATTGTGCACAATGTCATTACATACAACTTCCTGTATTAGGTTATAATCACAAATTTCTTTATAATTGTGCTCAATATTGTAAGATACAAGTGTAACTGTGCATAACATCATTACGTGCAAATTAGTGTATTAGTGATAATTAAAAATAACTGTGTAATTACGCCTAATATCCTTACATGAGATACAAGTGTAATTGAGCTTAATGTGCTTACATGCAACAGGATATCTTAGGGTGTAAGAACAAATATACGTGTAATTTTGTCCGATGTAATTACACAGTCACGTCAAGGCCGTAATTAAACTGTAACTGAAATTACAGTTTGAAAAAAGAAAAAGCAGCCAGGCATGAGGAAAATTATTTACAAGTACCTTAGAAATACGTTTGAGACTGCGCCTCGCCATGGCTTTTTTCAGCCCTGCCATCAGTAATATTCCGACTATTATGCCAAATACCATCCCTGAAATTAACCCCATGTTTCGCTCGATTCACTTCCCTCACCTCCACCTTACCGCTCGATGCAAATGCAGCAGCGATCCGTTTCGAAAACAAATGATTATTTCTGTAACCCTACAAAAGATTTAAGCCTGGCAAACAATATTACTGTGCAATCATCCATACCCGGACAAAATTGGCGCTGTTAAGTCTCCAAAAGGCTTAGTATACATTCCGCAGATATCTAGGGCCCAAGGGTTGAGCCAATTAAAACAATGCCAGGTCAGCCTATTCTTTGTCCCTTCCTTTGTCTTGACATAGCAGTAAAGGAAGTTTCCCTGTATAATTTAGTCCGTCGCCTTTGCTATAAAATCCAGCTACTTTTTGCAGGCGCAAAGAAATCACTTCCAACGCCTTTTTTCCTCATTTCCATCATTTGTTTACCCTGTAGTCAGCGTCGCACTTGCTTAAGCCGAATCATCCATTTCCCGTTAAACTTATCGGATTTTCTACATTTGGCAGCTTCCCGAAGCCTTGATAAAGACGTGCAACGTGTTAGTTGGCATAGCTGGACGCCTTTTACAGGTTCTCTTGGTCTGTTATCCTCTGGCCCGCTCGATCATATTATATTCACTGCGATATTTTCCGGTCACAGGAAAAACAGTTTTTTAGATATGCAAACCTTATCTCAGACACGTCTCCACTTAAATGATGTATTTTCAACCCAGCTTACGTTAATAAAAGCATTAAATTTGAAATTTATATATTATTGTAATTCAGAAAGACGGGCAGGTTGTTGAGCGGGATTTTATTGTTTGGAAGGTCTTTGGGGTATAAATATTAGTCTTGGAACGATTGCTATTCAATTTATTTCATATATAAACAAATTTATGAGACATTTAAATAAACATTTAAGAATTTGTCGATTCAAGTTGAAAAACATAAATATATAATTAAATGCAATAATTTATAATTTGTTTCATACAATTTATTATAAATATTTATTATATGTTTTAATTATAAAGTAAAATTATTTATGTTGATTTTTAAAATTGTATGAGAAGAAAACATATATACTAAATATCATATTTAAAATTAAAATATATATGTATCATTCTTGTGTATATAAATATTGTTAATTTGTATAATTTAAGAATTTATATGTGTTTGTCAACATTTCACTTTCAATTGAAGTATTTATTTTATATGTTTATCATATGACAATAAAATTATTTGTGTTGATTTCTAAAATTGTATGAGAAGAAAACTTATATACTAAATATCACATTTAAAATTAAAATATACATGTATCATTCTTATGTATATAAAGATTGTTAATTTGTATAATTTTAAATTTTAAATGTGTGTCAACGTTTCACTTTCAATTAAAGTATTTATATGTTTGTTGTATGACAAAAGTAAAAAATGATTGCATACATAATTTATTAAGTAAAAATAGTCAAATATTGATATAAATATCCAAATGCCAACATCTTAGTCTCACTTCTAAATTCAAATGACCCACAACTAATGCATTTATTTCACTTTTTTTAACCCCTCATCCTTTATTGTACATGCAAGATATAGACAATATGTACAAGCAAAACAATAAAGAAATTTTTGAAAGTAAAATTTAATAAAGTCTTCATAAATTCAAACCAAGTACACAAAATTTAATTTAATTCATTGAAATATTCAATAAACATGACTCAATCCATACCAACAAATACAACCAATAAGATGCAAGTGCACAAATCAAGTAATATGAGAGAACTTCAAAGCTATAAAATCCATTTTTGAAAAAAATCATTTTTACACTAAATTTGTTAAGAGTTTAGACTATTTATCATTCTCTATTTATTGTTGCATTACTACTGTGTATATGAAAGTTGTAAGTTTGCTAACTAGTCTCCAATGTATACATCACTATACTTGGCATTATTCAAGTACAACATACTTGATCTATTTGTTCAAATTATATTATCTATGTTTACCTTAAATTTCATAAAACACACTCATTAAAATTTATATTATTTATTTATTGTTGCACAAGTAGAAATTTTATAGAAGTTATGGGCCTCTTAACATATCTTATTAATAGTTGATTGTGTCATTGTCACCATATCTTTCTTTAGATAGTGGAAATTAAGAATGATGTGACTATTGTATATTTTTCAATCCAAGTCATTTTGGGCTACCCAAGTACCAAAAACCAGTAAAAGCTATATCATGTAGTGGTTTGTTGAATGAGTAAACATGCATCTTGCTAATGTCAATATTTTCTAAAATTAAAATGTCAATTATAAAGTGTAGTTTACATGGAAGGAATTATGGAGGATTTATTTTTTAATTGAGTACTAAGAATAGTTTATAAAAAAAATTGGTAGAATTTTCCTCAAAAAATAGCTTTAGTGAGTCGATGTGAAGAGCTACTTTGAAAGCCAATTTATTTTTCTATAATGAGAGACAAACATATATAGATGATATTTCCTCAATAGTAACGACGATTCTATTAAAGGCTAAAAATGGTACTTCCTTTTTGTTAATAATACAAATAAGTGAAATACATAACTCAATGATTAGTTATTCTACAACATAAATGATGAAGTTTTACAGTTAGAACAAAGTATTTTGCATGATGTGCATAGTAGCCACTAACTCTTCCCAAAATGTCCTTTTGATAGTGTCATAGTGATACCTCTCAATAATAAGAAAATATGCTTCAAACTTATTAACTACTTCATAGAGACTATCTTTTGCATCTCCTAATACATTTTTATCCTTTATTTTGAGATGGCTTCCATTGCAAATTTGTGTCGCCTTTTTTACGACATCCTTAGCAATATTTCTTAAAACTTCTCCAAGAATAGGGACATCTCAAGAATGAGCACAAACCCAAGGCCTCCAAAGCCTTCATAAGCCACATAAAAGTGCTTTACATGACATAAAATTAGTGTCAATAGAAATGAACTTCAAATTTTTAAACAACTAATTTTAGAGCATACACATTGTGCTCACTCTCATCTATTACTACCAAAACTCTTATTCCCTTAACATCCTCCATTATAAGTCCTTATAATTGATTGACTAATTGAATTGAATCTAAAGTTTCTATTATGTACTAGCTTTTGCTACAATTTTTTAGTTATGTATGATGTTATAATTTATTTGTTGAAAATTGTAAGGTAGTATTGTTTGATTGATAATAGACATGGAATCTAAATAAATATATTATGGACCAATATATTTGTTAGTGTTGGAAGTGCATATGAAAAGTTCATCTCTCTCGTTGAAGTTGTGGTGTGAGGGTAATTTTCAAAAAAGGTTAAAGGAGTGTGTCATATATTATGTCAAAAAGTAGAGAATAGATCACTATATTATCTTGAGTTAGTATTGAAAAGTCATTATCCTTGGATTCTACCATTTCAAAGTTCAAAGACAATTGAAAATTAGATTACAAGTTGTAAACCAAAGGCATGTATTGTAGCCCAAACCTCATGCATGGATGACCAAGGTACAATTGGTTACATCACTTTGCAAGATCTATATCTAATGGATTTTAACCTATTAAGAAACATTAACTCATATTCATTAGTCATGGAAACCATACAATACTTCCCACTATTCAAGAAGCAAGAGTTTTGGGAATTAATTTAGCTAGGCCACAGAAGCTATACCATGAGCTCTAGCCTTTAGATGTAAATGTATTTTGTTAATTCAAAAGTGAGAGGTTAGAGTGATGAAAAAGTATCATAAATTGAAAAATAATAGATTTGAATTAGCCAATCTACACATTAGATAGCATCAAGACAAGATTTAAAAGTATTGGTAGTTGACCATTAAACATAAAATCACTTGCTAATGACATGAATCTGAATCTGAATAAATCATTTAATGTTGGTGAAGAAGATGAATTGATTGCACTTGAAAATATTCTAAGATTAGTAGGATTTAATGAGCTTAAAATTCAACAAAATCTAAAAAAAATAGAATGTATTGTTATTATTAAACCTAAAGCACATGACTATGTTATTGATAAATAACTACAACATGATACTATTGCTAAAAATGAGCATGTCATCCATATGCTCCACAATGTTCAAGGCATAGTAGTAGTAAGCTTCTTAAGGCCTTGAGTTTATCTTAAGAGTCAAGGGGCTAAGTACTCAAGAGAAAAGTTATGGCATCCATCCCAAATAAGAGAGAATCTTGAGTTAAGATTAGTATCCCCTCACCCATCTCTCTCAAACAATATATTGGTCATTAATTATGGAACAACTAGAGAGTGAGTTGTAGAAGATGAAGGGATTATATTAAGAGATAAAAGAAGCATGGAAAGAGTACATTGTAGATCCATATTATTTCCAAATAAAAGATAACCAAACACATACCTCATTATCATCTAAATTATTAAGTTGTCAAATGCAAGGGTGAATGAGAAATATTCTCATTAGTGGTGGTACAATTAGATTGAGTTGAAAATCTCAAATACTCACTAGAGATGAGTATTGGTAGATATGCATGGATCAACAAGCACAAAAGAAAGAAGTAGGGGATATAAAGGCAATGAAAAATGAAAAATAAATGAGAGAAAGTGAATACGACTATTGAGAGGGAGATGAAGGAACAAAAAAACTTAAGAATGCAACTAAAGATTCTAAGAAAAATGTAATTTATATAAAAATAATAATAATAATTAAAAAAAATTATAATCAATGTTTTTGTGTCTTTAGAATTAAAAATAAAAAAAGAGAAGATGAGCATTGAGAAAAAGAATTAGATTTTAACAATTCTTTAAAATATAGAATTTAGGTTGGATTGTTTTTAATAAATAAAACTACACATTTTATATTCTTGTAATAAATAAAATATTATACAAAGCCATAATATTTTTTAAAGGATAAAATTTACAATAAATTTAAATATAATACATATATCTCTAAAAAATAATAAACAAATAATATATATTAGTGTATTGTTGTAAATTGCATACCCTTTCAATTTCACACTACACAACGTCCCCCCTCTTTTAGCTCATGATAAAAATCTTTTAAATGTAAAGTGTTAACCCCAAAATATCATTTATCAAGCATTTTTATAATAATTATATCTTTTTAAGTCTATTTTTCTCGAACAAGTGTGGTTGGAGATTCTACTTCCTCTACAATATATTTTGGTAAAGTTCATTATAAGTTATTTCTACTTTAGCATATTTTATATGTCTGCCAAAGTGAGGACAAAATATGATGTCATAAGTTACATACCTTTGCAATTTCACACTACGCAATGTCCCCCTCTTTTAGCTCATGGTTTAAAAATATTTTTAAATGTAAAGTGTTAATTTATCGTTTATCTAGCATTTTTATAATAATTTTGGATTTCTGATTTTGTTTTTCCCAAACAAAAGTGTTATGTGTGGATGTCCCTACGATGTGCTAGTGTCTCGTAAAAATTATTGATTGCAATGGCTATTGGAGCATTACCTTCCTATGAATATTCCAGAGGTAACACCTCTACATGATAGTCACATTAAACAAAATAACCCGACTTGCTATTTTTTTAAGAGTTTGATTTTATCTCATACACTCACACTCACACTCTCACATTGGACTTTGCAGTTTCTTGAATAAGCTCTCAATATTGGAATGAACAACAAGCTCTCTAACATATTGCATGTTCTCTTTGAAAGGAAGCAAGGTATACAAAAACACTTCCTAACAATGATCTAAGAGGAAAGATGTACAATTTTAAATATTTTACAATTATAATATCAGATGCATAATAAAGAGATTAATAACATAACATCACATACAAATATAAAATCCCACAACACAAAATATAAGTGGGGAAAACCCTTTCAGGAGAAAAACCTCACACTCGAAAACCTACATAATATATTATCAAATCAATGGTGATCACAACACACTTGGAATGTAATTTCTTCCAAAAGTATGCACTAATATTGATTTCTGGAGAAATTTCGGTAGCATAACAATACCTGCAAATGAACCATACATACTACTCCCACAAGTACCTTATTTATAGAGAAACACAAGCATAGAGGAAGCTTCATGAGCAAGCAACAAGGGATGGGCATCCAAATCCATGTGGCACACTTTTCTAACACATAGTTGACTTATGTGACACTTGTCTAATAATTCCTTACCCCCCTTACATGCCTCCATACTTGGGCACCCCAAGTTTTCCCCAAATAGGTATGACATATTCCTTACAATGTCATAGAAACCATCATATATGACAACTCTTACAACTATAAGAGTGTAGACAGAGAAAATATATAGACTGTTCCTATACACCTAATCTTGATCTTACTAACACCAGTTCGTCCTAAATCATCTCCTCGGCTAGTCATTTAATTGAATAATCTATATTCAATTAAATTCATCACATTTCCTCTCTTAATTAAATAAATCAAATTTATCTGATTAAGTTGTCCACTTCTATTAATTAAATAAATCAAATTTATTTGATTAAGTCGTCCGCTTCTATTAATTAAATAAATCATTGTGTTTAGTCAATCCTATAGTCCTTTTAATTAAATAATTCACTTTATTTAATTGATCTCTAAAGTCATCTCCTTTAAATTAAATAAATTAATCATTTGATTTAATCTAACACCATTCTCTTTAATTAAATAAATTAAACTTTATTTAATTAAATCTAAATTCATATTCCTCTCAAATTTGATTTAAATTAATCCAAAAATCTAAGTCAAATTGTCAAATCAACTAATTTCCATCTAAATTAATCAAATCCTGATTAATCCTAATCCTAATCCATCAAATCATCTAGATTTTGCAACTTGCACAAGTAAATCAATTTAATTGATTTATAAATTCTTCTATTTTCCCTCAACTTGGCATCAATAAGGGAATATTCCTCAAATTCAAAAATCCCTCCAAAAGAGATGAGTACATCCAACAAGGCATTAAAAGCCTCTTACATGTCCTTTGCCTTGAGCCAAGTGGCATTTACTCCTCCTTTCTCCCTCCAACTTGTCATTTCAACAATTTCAAATTCCACCTAACCAAATTTATTTGCACATTCATCAAAATGTGTTCATTCCTCCTCCAATCACATGTTGACAAGTGGCCTCTTTCTATTGGTTGGTCTTTTGTCCCACATTCATCCATTTTTCCTCTTTCTCCATCATCCTCTTCTATAAATAAAGAATTTCTCTATTGATTTTGGATCCATCATCTAAGAGCATAATCACTATAGGCATTTAGCATTTGAGTTCATAGTTTCATATTTTACAATCAATTTAGCTAGGTTATTGGCAAATTTCATCAAGGAAGCACAATCATCACCAAAGATCGTCACTTTACATCAAGGAATTAGAAAAGGGCCATTTTCCACATCAAAATGGCACCAATTCCCCCATGGGATTGGGAGTTTGTTCATTTGAATAGGATTTAATAAGCTTTGTTATTGTGTTCTTCATTTCATTTCTTGTTTTTATGTTTCAAATGAATCTCATGGGGAATGTTGCTTCTAACTTGCATAATGAGCTAACTATATGTTTGTTATGTGTGTTTTGTGCAGGTCTAGGATCACCATTCACAAAGAGAATCTATCATAACTGACTAATAATAGAAGATGTTTCTTACATTCTTTTACAACTTGTCAGAGGTCAAAATTGGGCGCTCACTTTCCCATGCAAAGATGCTAATTAACACTTGTCCAACCCATCATAGAATTTGACTTACATGTCATGACTTCATCATAAGAATCCATCATAAAATTGTCATACCCATCATGCTAATTAACACTTGTCCAACCCATCATAGAATTTGACTTACATGTCATGACTTCATCATAAGAATCCATCATAAAATTGTCATAGGAATCTATCATAAAATCATCATAAGAATCTATCATAAAATCGTCATAAGAATCTGTCATAAAATCGTAATAGGAATCTCTCAAAGATGCCAACACATGTCAAGGAATCTCTTCCCAAAGTGGGGTGCCTACATTTCCTTGTGGGGACCACAACATCCTTGTCACCTTCCAACATGCCTACAACTCACTATTCTAAGTCATATTATATGACAAATAAATATGAGCAAGAAATTACAACATAGGCATAATTAAATTAATAAATTAATGCTAGGAAATTGTAAAGGTTGAAACACCTTAATTCCCAACAATCTTTTCAAGGTGAGATTGAGTAAGATAGCATTGTGGAAGCTTTTGTATCTCTCTTTGGGGTTTTTGACAACTTCCAAGTGATCATAGTCCATTCTGTTATATCCTTCATGTTGTATACAATTTATTTATGCTAGCATTTAGATATATCTAGTGTTAGCATAGTACTTATAAGATTTTTTTGGTATATTTGGTGTTATATCTTTCTTTGAAGCAATCACTTTCACTATGTATTTCAATATTATCAAAATATTGGTTGTTCGTGGAGGTAGAAATAGGGTTTCATGACTAAATTAAGCCCCTAAACAACCCAACCAAACATTAAATCCCTTCTTTCTTTGCGTGCACATTCTCCAAGTTGGAAGAAATCAACAATCTTGGTGGCATCTTTTACTTTTTAATGATTTTATTTGGTTACTATAGATTGAGCTTCATAGTATATTTCTTGTACTTTTTTATTTTAATATTCTCGTACACAGTGATCTCATTAATTTGTTCTATGTGTGTAGGCACTAATTTTGAGACATTTATGACTTTTATTTTTGAATCTAAACTAGATAATAGTGTGATGTGAAGGTGTTCACACTACACATTAGCATCCATAGCTAAAGCCTTCAAAAATTCACATAATCATCTCTAAGATTTGTACATTCTATTTAGGTTTATGTTAGTTTGTAATTATTGTTAGAGAAAGATATTTTACCGGTTCATTATAACTAGATATATATAGTATTAAAATTTAAATATTTCATTTATTTCCAATTATAATCATTTTATAAAAAGGATAGATTAGATAGGTAGAAGAATCTATAATTCATCTTAATGTTAGTGTAGATAATTAATCAATTCTCAAGGAAGCTTTATTCCTTCGTAAATTGATTTTCATGTACTACAATTAGTAATCAATGTAATAAATTTGGAAGAATAATTTTTTATAAAGGATTAATAAGTGTGAAGTATGGGTGAGAAGCTTCAATGCCTTAATGCATCAAGCATTAAATTTAATTGAGCAAAAGACAAAGACAAGGAATTCTTTAAAAAAAAAGTTTTTTAACTAAGTAAAATGTAAGACAAATTTAATGAGTTCTAAAAAGTATTTGTTCATATGATAAAGAAATGAAAAATTTACAAAATCAAATATCCAACTTATAAATGTTAAAGGACGGTAAATTTTATTTTTAAAATGATTAGAATAAATTAAGTATCTATTAATAAATTAAGTATCTAATTAATAGATTGATGTTAAAAGAGGGACAATTTTACTATTAAAAAATATAAAAATAAATATTTAATATTTAAAAAGAAACACGAATATTTAATGGGAATATTTTTTTTTTGATACGCAAGTTTTGATTTATATATTAAATAAGGAAGATTACAATCGTCTGCAACCATAGGTAATGATTCCAACATCAAACACCAACAAATCCCAACCCAACCACCATCACCAAAAAACCACCCAAATACAAGCCAAAGCGAGAAACCCAGCCAACCATAACCAACCTCTTGACCACCAAAGCTAGCTTCAAGCCCAAAAAGCCATGAGGGTTCAGCCCCTACTGTAAACAAACGAACCCCCATATACCCAAAAAAACTCAAAATGGCCATTAACAGGCTGAATCAACAAACCCCGCATATTGAAAACCATAGAATTTGAGAAACGAAACCCAACTAACTACCAGCACCACCTACCACAGGAAAGAAACTCACATAAAATTGTTTAAACAAGAAAATTCTTCGAAGTCCATTACCCACCCGACGCCACCCACTGCTAACAGATCGATTTTTTTTTCAAGAAATCGATAGCCACCTCCGCCACCATTCTGTGCTTGGTCAACGTCGGGTCGCTCAGGTCAAGAAGGAACATAAATAACTCACAGCCTCATCCGAGTCCCGAATATTTTCAAGGTCACACGGCCTTGAAACACCTATGCCCTCCACAACAAATCCCAACACCTCATCTAATCTACCCACCAGTTCCTTTCGAAACATCTTTACCAGCAGCAGTTTGGCCTCGACCTTAGGCACCCCGTTATCCAGAAGAGAAGCCAGGAACTGAGAAGAGATGTGAAGGATATCTCTTATGAATTCCTTGTTGTCCAAATGACCTGCACCCAGGATCATTTTTATCACCACCAATACCAAAGGGTCCCCATTTGTGAGAATCCACTTCAGGCACTGGACTTTGATTTCTCTAAAGGAGCCTTGTCTTTGCATTGATTTCAGAGAGATTGGCGTGTCCACCCCAAACTTCGCCACTCCATCCACAAAGACCTCGATGATGAAACGAGAGCACAATGCCATGAGCGCCACCACCAGCACAAACAAAATCCGCAACGAGCACCACCTCAAACTAGTACAACCACCTCTGGTGAATGAAAGAAAAATATTAAAATTCCAACTTAAACACTTCAGCTTAATTACTGCCAAGTACCTATCTGTTGCCACCCTTGCTAATGACAACCATCCAGACGTGTCAAGTTTGATCTGTATTAAATGGCCTTCGGGTAATAATGCCTACTACAACCTCGATCTCAGAGGAAGAAAATTGTCACCTATGTCACGTGAACAACATCCTAGTCACACCCTTCATCGTCCCCCTTTGCCCTTCCCCTCTACCACTGAAGCATCCAACCAGCCCTCCTAGCATGCCAATACAAAGAAGAGAGTGGGGGGAGCCCACCCAGACACACACAAAGCTTAAATCCTTACTACACTGATTTCTTTAAGATTTGGACCAATTACTCCCATATTTGATAAAATGTTAGCTTCAACATTACCTTCCCTCAACATATGGTTGAACATCACTTGTTTGAAACAGTTTAGCTGCTCTAATGTTGTTTCCAAAAATTCCCCCAACCTCCAATTGTGGATCTAACAATACCTAAGGGCATTTATTACAAGATTAGAGTCCCCTTCCACCATAAGATTTTTAACTCCAATTTCCTTGCATAGATTCAGACCAAGAAGGATAGCTTGGAATTCTACAGCATTATTAGTGCCCTCAAGGAGAGATTTTGCCAATCTCACCAAAATCTGACCTTTGGAGGTTCGAACAATACAACCAGCCTCCGATGGCCCCGGATTCCCTTTTGAGGCACCATCAAAGTTTAATTTGACCCAACCCTACTCTAGAGGAAGCCACAATACTTTGTTCCTCATATCCATTGACGCTGCATTCCCTAGACCTCCAAACGACAGAGCTTTGATCCCAAACCATTTTTTTAGTACCCAAGCATCCCATTTTGCAAAATTCATTTTGCCTGGGATCTTGTTCTCCAGTCTTGCATTGAAAAGTTCTACAATGCATGCCTCTATTTTACACTGCAACCTTGGAATCGACATCTCCTTATCCTAAAAAAGACATTGGTTCCTCTCCTTCCATACTTCCCATAAAACCATTGAAGGACTCATCACCCATAAGTCCCTAAAGAGAGATTTCTGAAAAGAGCTAGGCTAGGGAGTAAGAAACTCTATCAACGTACTGGGGATGTAGACCAGTGCAAATTCGCACACAACCAACACCAAATCTGATATATGAACTTACAATTTAAAAAAAATGATTTGTTGTTTCCTCTGCCTCATGGCATAATGGGCATCTAGACGGTCCATGATAACTCATTTTAATAAATTTGTCCCCAGTAAGAACTCTCCCTTGCGCCGCTACTCATGCAAAAATACCTACCTTTGGGAGACATGCTTTATTCCAACATAATCTCATTGGGACCATCGAAATTCCCTCCCCTACTGAAGACAAGATAGCATAACTAGTTTTAATGGAGTAAACACCGCTTGAAGATGCATCCCATCTCAAGCAGTCGCTTCCCAGCTTGCACCAAATTCTTCTTTTTTCCAGTTCTTGCTCAAACGCTTCCATTTCCTGAACTTCAAGGTTCAAACTCCTCACCGATTTCCACCCAAATGTATGCTCCGAAGAAGGTTATGAGAAGTCAATGTAATCACAAAATTTTAGACCCCAAATTTGCTTCATTCTTTCCATTACTCGTTTGAGCTCAGGGTTTTTGATCAGGGCAAGATGCCCTTCCTAGGAATCCTCCCAGAAAAGAGCCTCTTTCCCATCCCTGATTTCCCATGTGAGATAATCTGTAGTGAGATCCCTGGAGTTCCTAATAAAATTCCATATGCGGGACCCCATTGGTAAAGATTTTTCCACCAAGAAGTAATGGGGATCTTCTTCCAAATATTTTGCTCTCATTATCTTTACCCATTTCAGATCTAGATGAGAGTGAATAGCCCAAGCTAACTTAGCCCCCAACGCCTTGTTTTTCCATAAAAGGTTCCTCAAACCTTCGCCATCTCTCTCACATTTTTCACAAAACATTTTCTATTTTATAAGGGGAAATTTATTTTGATCGGAGTTGCCTTTCCAGAAGAAGTCCTTCATTATACGATTCAAGGTCTTGTTCGTTCCTACTGATAACTGTAAACAAGACATCATAAATATTGGGAGAGTCGAAATGACAGATTTTAACATTGTTAGTCTACCCGCCCAAGAGAGCCATTTGTTCTTCCATGAGGAAACCCGATCCTTACAGCATTCCACCAAAGTATTCCATAAGTTTCCACTTTGAATGCCCTTGGCCAATGGGAGTCCCAGATACTTATAGGGTAATTGACCCTTCTTGAATCCTAGAATTCTTAAGATTTGAATTTCACAAGGGTAGCTAATGTTAAAGAAAAAAATCCCAGATTTGGCCTGACTCACCTCTTGCCTTGAAGCCCTGAAATAATCCCTTAAAATACCTTTAAACCTTTGAGCTTCCCTAACTGAGGCAACACCAAACAACATTGTGTCATTTGCAAACTGCTGATGAGTAATATTAGGCAGATTGCTAGTAACATGCAAACCCTCTATCCACCCATTCCTTCTAGCACTTTCTAGCGTCCTCCCCAAGGCTTCTACCATTATGATAAACAAGAATGGGGATAAGGGGTCACCTTGCCTTAACCCTCTAGAGGTAGTGAAGAAAACCTCTGGAGAACCGTTAACCAGCACAGAAAATCATGGGCAAGCCACCCACTTAAACAACCAATCTAGCCAATCCTTTTGAAAGCCAAAGGCTTCCATTTCCTTAAACAGGAATCTCCAATTCACTCTGTCATAAGATTTCTTGATGTCCAACTTCAAAAGCATCACCAGTTTTTTTAATTTCTGGACCGAGTGGATGACTTCCTAAGCAATAATTACCCCGTCTAAAATGGATCGACCAAGAACAAAGCTTGTTTGCTCCTCTGAAATAATTGAGAGGAGAATATTTTTTAGCCTGTTAGCTACCACTTTGGCTAAAAATTTGTAGAGTGTGTTACAAAGAGAGACTGGGCGGAAATCTTCCCAAGAGTCTGGTTTCTCCTTCTTTGGAATGAGAGAAATTAAGGTGTTATTGACTTCCTTAAGGACTCTTTTAGTGTTTCTTGAGTCCTCTAATGCCTCCCAAACATCCCTTCCAACAAACCCCCAACATTTATGAAAAAACATCGCCAGAAACTTGTCCAGTCCAAGGGCTTTCTCTGACTACATCTCAAAGAGTGCCTCTTTCACTTCAGCTTCAGAGAACTTAGAATTTAAAGCCTCTAATTGAGCTTGAGATATCAATTTCAGAATGGATTTCAGTGAGGCTCTCTGAGTCTCTAAATTTGAACCATCCCAATCGTTGAGCAAATTCTGAAAATAAGAGACTGATGAGGCTCTAATTTCCACGACATCTTCCAACAATCTACCATTTGTGGCCTTAATACAATAAATTTTATTCAACTCCCTCCTTGCCTTTGTAGAGTTGTGAAAAAAAAATTAGTTTTGATCTCCTACTTTTAATCAGACTTCCCTAGATTTTTGTCGCCAAAAGATCTCCTCTTTTGCTAGAATTTCATTTAGTTGTTTAGAGAGCTCCTGTTCTTTCTTATGAAAAAATTCATCCATCCCACTATTCATGATTTCTTCAGCAAGGATAGCGAGCTCACCTTCCGTTTGTAGTTTTTTAGCAAAAATATTCTTAAAACATTTCTTGTTCCATTGTTTACCACATTGAACATATAGGAGCCCCCCAGGGAGCATTCCTTCCACCACATTTCCATATTTTCCATAAGTTGAGGGTCCTTAAACCACATCATTTTGAATTTAAATGGACATCGCACCGGACCCTTCTTGCCTTCAATCTGGAGCTAGACTAGAAAGTGATCAAAGTCAACCCCCAGATTAATTTTGCCTTCAAAGGTAAATGGGAAGAGTCTCAAATCTCATTTAAAGAAGAATCTATCCAAATTTTCTACGATGCTACCAAACCCTTTCCTTCTGTTTGTCCATGTGAAGCAGCCATTTCCTATTGGAATTTCCAGTAGCGAGTTCCTTTCCACAAAACTTTAGAACTCATATTGAGATTGCAAAATTTTCCCTGAGCCTCCTTTTTTATCCTCTTGCCGAAGAATGGCGTTGAAGTCACCTCCGAGTATGCAGAAATCCTAATCCAACCCACTAAGAACCCCATCTAATTCTAGCCATACCAGCCTTTTTTGAATGCACGTGGAAGGACCATAAATATTGATTAGATAAAATTAAAGGTTTGAAATCAAACTCCTTACCCTACAGACTAACCAATGATGACTCAAATTTAATCTTTCCACTAACACTTATTGAGGCTTCCAAATGATTATTAGACCTCTTGAAGCACCCTCCGCTTCCACACCGACCCATTTCCACACCTTCAGCTTCTTACCAAAATTAACCAAGTCTGAACCTCCTAATTTTGTTTCTTGAAGAAGGCAAATGTCTACTTGGCTGACTTCTAAATGGCACCTAATAAGGCTCCATTTGTTAGGGGCATTTAAGCCCCTAACATTCCAAGTTAAGAGCCTCATTGTTGTTCAGGAAGGGCATCACCCTTCCCTACTTTAATCATTATATCTATCTTCTTCTGGCCACAGGCATCCCCATCCAATTTCCTCTTCTCTTGATTAGGAACTCTGCCTCTCTTTTTGTGTTCACCACAGTCTGGTGATGATTTAACAAAATCCCTCTGATGAATTCCTAACCTAGTTTTAGCCTCGGCCAAACCTTCAAATAACTTCCTTTTCTTGCTGGACTGTGGGCTAAGCAGTTCCATGGTCTCTGCCCCATCTTCCACCTCTATCTTCTCCAAGCCTTCTGAATCATAATCTTCTTCCAATGCCCCATAGTTTACCTTAGCCGCCACTGCTAATTCCACTAGCTCCTTCCCCACTTCTATCAAGGAATCCAATTCCGCATTTTGACAATCGCCCCCTAGCAGCTCAAATGCTTCAAAAATATTCTCCTCTAGGACCAACTTATGCTCCTCCTGATCCTTCTACATCCCCTAAAACTCCTCCAACTCATTGGATTTTGAACCTAAAAATAGGCTTGTCTCATCTCGCAAAGGAGCCACATCTGAGGAGTGAAAATTTGTAAAATGCATTGCTGGAGAGCTCCGAAGAACATTGGGTTGTTGCTTCGAATCCCATGCCTTTGGAGAAGTGGAACAGTCTTCATCAGCCTCAGAAGCCCTAACCTTCAGCCTAAGAGAAACTTCCTTAGCTGCCAAGGAGCTAGATTTCCCCGCATCAGCATTTGGCTGTCGGCACCCCAATGTTCGAACCAAATTATTTCGAGTGAAAGTGTCGCGTTCCAGCTTCTGGGTCCAACTTCCATAATTTTTTATGAGTTCAACCTCTCCCCAAATGGGACGAACTGGTGGGTTCTCCATGCAGATTCACACATAAGTTTGGTATTTCCTTTCCAACTTCCTTTCCTCTGCACATACAAAAGTACCCAGCTAATTCCCTATTTCCTCCAAAATACTGGGAGCCCAATATTCCTAAGGGAGATTAGGCAGAGAGTACCAGTCTTGTAGGGTTTCGAACTCATGAGGGGATGGGTCAAAACCTACCCTCCACTGTCTCAGATAGAAACCACACCCATCTAGAACCCAGACGCCATTGATAATTTCATCTCTAATACTTTTGGAGGGGCACGTTACCAAGAAAAAGCCATTTTGGAGCATTTTAAATTGCAAGTCTGACCCCCAACGCTCTTTCCACCACTTGACCAAATAATCCGATTAAAATCTGCACCATACCATTTCCCTTTAGACCTAGGTTTTCTAGGCGCAAAACCTCCGCTTGAAGCTTAGCAGAACTAATTACCACTTTGGTTCTTCCGCCTTTTGCCTCATTACTCAATTGTGAGACATTTTGTCTCCGAACCCCAGCTGAGTCTTCTTCCCTTTCTTCCTCCCATTCCTTGGTGGGCATCTTCTTTTGCCACACCATTCCTCTAGTACCATTCCTGCGATTAGGGTTTCTTCTAGGACCCTATCTTCCCAACCAAGGAGGACCTCCTTGGCCTTTGTTGCCGCCATCCCACTGCCATGACCGACGAAAATCATTGTTTCTATAGCTATCCCCCTTATGGCGACCTCTAGTCGCATGACTCCTTTTATTCAAACGTTGAGATTCCTGGCCTTGAGCATCTAAAAAGCGATCGATTTGACCATTATTCTTAGGTCAGGCCCATCTCTCCTCCTTCAAAATATTCTTTATGCTCCCTTTCTGATTGCCTCTAGGGCCCTCCTGACCTCTTCCCCCATGTTCAGGATCATCAGACCGTTGCAAGCTTCCATGACCGTTGCAGAGCTTGTTTGCCATTTTTTTTTAAACTTTCAATTTTAATGGGAATATTTTAAAATTATGTCAAAGCATACATTTATTTCATATAGAAATATAATTAATTATAATCATTTGTATTTATATTAGTCAAAGTTTGTTCATAAATGTGGTTTTAAGTTAGTATTGTAATGGTAAAACTAGTAAATCTCATGTGTCATTTTTTATTTAGATTTGTAATTCTATCGATGGGAATGTCTTAGTGCAATAACATTGATAAGTGACATACTTTTACGTTAGGTTTGGCTCATCGCTCGATCCTCGTCCTTCTCTATTTCACCCTTATTTTGCACTTATCCCCATATTCACTATATGTTCATCCTTATTGACATTGATTTCCATACATTCACTCTCTACCTTGAGATCACCATATTATCTCTACAAATCACTTTAGTGTGGCCCAAAATTTATCCTAGTCAATCCTAAGGAGTTTGGGAATGATCCTTGAATCTTAAAGTCAAAAATTAAATTTCAAATTTTCTTACTCTCCTTCACTAGTTGTTGTGAACCAACTTAACATGTGTTTCATCTGACATGTTTCCATGTCATGGTATTTAAAGACATTCAATGCACCATGCATTTAATTTCATATGGTGGATTTATTACAACACACTTTAATTATAAAGGGAAATATAGGATTCAAATCTACAAGATCATTATATAGGCCATCTATGTGTCTACAAATGTTGTCTTCAATCATCGTTATTGATTTGGTCCATTAATGGGCTTGACCTTTGATAACCCATTTCACTTATCAAGTTAAGAGGCTCCTCAACAATGTCTCTAAACACCACCTTCATAATTTCAAATATCTTGAAGGTGAATATGAGTAGATCTCTAGAGCACTTGATTTCAAATTAGTCCTATAAAAAGCATTCTCCCTTCAACATTGCTTTAGAAAGGTTAATTTTATTGTTGATTTCCTATCTAATCAAGGTGCAGATGTAAATAAGGACCCTATTGGTGATTAATTGGGTTGTTGTCAAGAATTAGAGATTGTTCAGGATGAGTAATTGCCCACTACTCTAAGTGACATGATTACCTTGTTTTATGAGTTGAGCTTATCATTCAATCAAACTTATGTTGTTGGAGTTGATGATTGAACCCTATATCTTACCAAAGATCATATGCAACTAAAACACCCTTTTCCATAAAAGAGAAGCAAATGATTTTCTTTGAAGCCTAATATTTTATTAGATCCAGATGAATAATGTTCGATTATTACAATATATAATGAGAAATAATTGTTATAAAGAAAAGGATAAAATCCTAGATGAAACCTTAGGTTAGGATATCATTAGATCATGGTATGTGTCTTCATCCTATAATATACAACACAAAAATTTACATGACCTAAGTAAGCTTAAGTATACTAGTTGTAGCGTAGAAAAAAGTAACCTTTTTTCACACTTAATTTGGGAATGAATAATTAATGATAAAATGGACTTAATTGTGTATTATTCAGGGTGTTGTAAAGTGTTTCAAATACACTTTCACACTAATCTATGGATTTATTAATTAATTAAGGTTAATTTGAGCTTAATTGGCCGCTTAAATTCAAATCCAAGCCTGAATTATTGCATTTTATGAGGGATAAAACCCGACACTCTTAAATGAGATTACACAAAACTTAATTTTGAAAGGAATGTATCCTAGGATAGTGACCTAGGACCCATTCGCCACCTGGCGAATGGGTCCTCACTAGTCCCTAGGACACCCTTTTGGCATATTGTTTCACAATCCCCGAAACATGTCCTAGTTAAGTATGCTAGGACCCATTCACCATATGGAAAATGGGTCCTCCTTAACTTAGGACACCCCCCTTGGGATGTGGTTTTGGTGGTATTTTAATAATTTCAAATCCTAGATTTGATGTTGGCTTGTGTTATTTAAATTTTGAGATTTAATCTTAAGTATAAATATAAGACTATTTCACCTAGTTTCATCCTTGAATTTTTATGCAAGAATCCTAAGAGTTCAGGAGCATTCAAGAAGGCATTCAAGGGCAGATTATCAAGAGTTTATTGCACCAATCAAAGATCATATCATCATGTCAAAGGAATAGTACATCATGCATGTTGTTGGGCTAATGTATTGATGTAGCATTGGAGATCCTATTCAAGCATTGTTTCTAATCAAGTGTTGTGATCAAGATCTACATTCTTTGAGGCCACTTCATGCAAAATTGCTAATTTGTACTCCAAGGTTCAATTAAGGATTGGTGAGGTGTAGCATTACATTGTTCATTCATATTTCCTTTTATGCATTATTTCAATTCAAGGTTTAATTACCAAAACAAGGTTTGACCAAGGAAAACCCCTATTCCCTAACAATCAACATTTTATCATCTTTGATATGTGATTGCAAGTTTTACATTGAAGATCAAGTGGAGAACAATTTTTTGAAAGTTGTCAAAGTTGTCATCTTTATTGCAAGATCACATAAACTAAGCTACAAAATTAATTTATGACTTTGAAGAGTTGAACATTTGGGAGCTGGGAGTGCAGAAACTGAAGAATAAAACCTAGAAATTGATTTTCCAAAACCCTGGTAGGGACCCATTCGCCACTGGGCGAATGAGTCCTCAGTGAGGCTCGAAAAAGCACTTTCTGCAATAGGTACACATCATTTCAACATCTTAAAACCTACCTTTTTGTTGTTATAATAGTTAGGTTTGTTTTTTGATTGTTAAATACACATTATAGCCCTCATAATTGAATGAAATTAGAGAGGTAGGTGTGTCATAGTTTTCATTTGTGGTGCACCTATGTTTCTATGTTTCACTAGTGCAAATAGGAACTAATAAGAACTAATTAGGTGATATACCTTTTTCACACCAACATCCCCCATTAAGTACAACTTAGGGAGTATGATAAAATTTAATGATGTACCAATAAATGATGGATGGGTCCTAATGACAATGCTTCATGAGGTGCCCATGTACAAATAAATATCTCACTAGAGAAAAGGATAAAGCCTCATGGTAAAATACTCCTCTCCAAAGAGAGAAAAAAACATGTACATGTGATGAAAGAAAGGAGGACTCAACATGACACCCAAGTATAACTTTTTTTACAAATGTATATGTATATTCCCATATTAGGAGTGAAAAAAGAGTTACTATAGATCCTCACCCCCCACATAAAAAAGTAGCTCATGTGCCAATGGTGAAATCTTGAAGAAGAATGTTGAAGATGATCCCAAACTAGGAAACAATATTTCTCCCTTAGGAAGAAATAAATCCATTGGTGATTATATAATTCCCATAATCTAGATGACTAGGGAATCCAATTCCAAATATGTGCCTTTGAATACAATTTTGGTGTCCTAATTCTAGAAAAATATATCCTTTAAAATAGGAATTGAATGCTCAATCAAAGAAGTAGAACTAGGAGAGGAAAGAATTTTCAAATTGCATCTAAAAACATAGATGTGATGACATCACTGCCATCAAAGAAGTAATGCATGCCCTCCAATGTGTCCTCGAGATCTAAAATGTGATACTCCATAAATAAGGATATCATGTCTCATGGATAGGAATCCCAATGAGGTGGGTCTAGAAGATTCAAATGATCCTACTCAACTAAAGTAGCAACATGTGATGGTAGAGTAGAGATCTTAATGTGCATCATGTGATTGCATTGCTCATCCCTAATTGAAGTTTTTTCCACACGAGATTTTTGAGTGTGAAAAATATATATATCTATAAACATTGGGTTAGAAGAATTAAGAAAAATGATTTCATTTGTATGTTATCTTGGAATCTAGCAACGCTCGATTCACAGATAACTCCCCTACGAAACTTGTCTATTTTGTAGTTTCATGATGTTCAAGCATGTAAAACAAGGCGAATTTCAATTCACCTCGATGCATGGTCCAAAATATCAAACAATTTGTTTGAGGGTCTCCTCTTGTTCGTCTTTCGAAGAGCTTCAAAATGAGTATCTTCGTCAACTCTCAACCTTTGGGAGTTAGAAAAATTGTCAAACATGTCAAAGCGCTAATTTTTAGCACTTTTACATATCTCATGTAGGAGCGCTATTTTTAGTGTTCTTACATATTTCATGTCATAGTCATTTTCTGGCACATGTAATGTCGGGGATTTTTAGCGCTTATACATATCACATGTAGGAGCGTTGATTTTTAACACTCTTACATATTTCATGCCTTAGTCATTCTCTAGCACATGTAATGTCGAGGATTTTTAGCGCTTTTACATATTACATGTAGGAGCGCTGATTTTTAGCGCTCTTGCATATTTCATGCCTTAGTCATTTTCTGGCACGTGCAATGTCGAGGATTTTTAGCATTGTTACATATTACATGAAGGAGAACTGATTTTTAGCGCTCTTGTATATTTCATGCCTTATTCATTTTCTGGCACATGTAATGTCAGGGATTTTTAGCGCTTTTACATATTACACGTAGGAGCGTTGATTTTTAGTGCTCTTGCATATTTCATGCCTTAGTCATTTTTTGGCAAATGTAATGTCGGGGATTTTTAGTGCTTTTACATATTACATGTTGGAGCGTTGATTTTTAGTGCTCTTGCATATTTCATGCCTTAGTCATTTTTTGGCACATGTAATGTTGGGGTTTTTTTAGCGCTTTTGCATATTTTCCCACATGTAATGTCGTTGAATTTTTTCGCTCTTACACATGTAATGTTAGGGTTTTTTAGCGCCTTTGCATCTCAAACCACAAGTCACATGCATAAGCTCTGTTTTTGACCGCTCTTACATATGTCACATGCAAAAGCTCTGTTTTTCACCGCTCTTACATATTTCATGCAAAAGCTCTGTTTTTCACCGCTCTTACATACATCACATGCAAAAGCTCTATTTTTCACCGCTCTTACATATTTCATGCAAAAGCTCTATTTTTCACCGCTCTTACATATGTCACATGCAGAAGCTCTATTTTTCACCGCTCTTACATATTTCATGCAAAAGCTCTGTTTTTCACCGCTCTTACATATGTCACATGCAGAAGCTTTGTTTTTCACCGCTCTTACATATTTCATGCAAAAGCTCTATTTTTTCATCGCTCTTGCATATGTCACATGCAAAAGCTCTATTTTTTACTACTTTGACATATGATATGTAGAAGCACTATTTTTTAGCGCTTTTACATATAATGCAATTTCTTCCCAAAACATGCCAGAGCATTGTATTTAGTGCTTGTGCAAGAAAGGCAGATCTTCCAAGACGTAAGAGCGGGGATTTTTAGTGCTAGTACATGAAGATGAACTTCCTCCCAATTGTTGAAGCGCTGAATTTTAGTGCTGATTTTTAGCTTTTTCCAAGTCTTCAAAGCGTGTTGGAGCGGTGATTTTTAACACTATTACATAAAAGACAGAAGTTTCAAGATGTTGGAGTGCTGATTTTCAGCGCCCTTGCACAAAAAACAATTTTTCACTAAACGTTTAAAAATCATCCAAAAATGCATTTCGAGCTCCATTCTCTACCATCATCGCATTCAAGCTTCCCAAATCCATGAAATTGCTCAAATTTACATCCAATATGCAGTGTCTTGAAAATTTGAGTAATTACATCTAAAGTGCAATACCCCATGCTAAAACCTTAGTTTTTCCTACCTTTGCATCAAAATTGTTAAGCCTACTCTTGCATACATTCTAATCTCTTGTGCCCAGATTCCAATGCAGTTTTGACCAAGTTCCTACCTATCACCAAGCAAGAAGGCCCTGTAGTACAATTAGAAATTTCTTCCCATGTTTCAATTTTTCAAAGAAGTTTTCATCAACGGTTCAAGAAGAATTTGAAGACGAAGCTTTTCCAAAGGCTTCAATGAACGCCATTTGTGACTTACGACTTTCTCTTGATAATCTCAAGACGCATCTTGATAGATGCAAAAAGCTTCACTCATCTGCCAGAAGATCAATCACCAGAGTTCACACCATTGTGGACTACATTGTTGGTCCAGATAAGGCATTTGTCTTGGAGACAAAGAAGAAATATGAAGACTTTCGCGCCCAAAGAAAGGAACCATGAAGGCTTCTTTTCTCCAGTGTTGAATATTTTTATGCTTTCTTTTACGCATTTTATAAATAATTTTTGACATCTTAAATGTATTTTGAGCAAATGTAATTGCATGTAAAATCTAAGATGTTTTCCCAAAAAGATGGACAACATTTTTTACTAAGTCAAAGTTAGGTGAGATTTTCCTAAATTAGCTCACCTACTTTCCTATTTTTGCTCAACTAATTTCCTAGATTTACTCTTCCCTCTCTTTTATAAATAGGAGGGATTTCTATTGTAATCTTTATCTTTTATCTCTAGCAACGAAGTGCTGCTCATTTTGAAACAAATGTATGGAACTTTGTGTTCAACTTTGTGAATCTAAATCTAATCAATAAAGAAGGAAGTTGCATACCAAACTTTATTTTGGAATTGATTCTCTTATGGTTTGATTAAGATTGGCGGTGATTAGTGTGTGAGATCTAAGGGCTTTGGATAAATCTGTGTAGACTTTGTGTTACACTCTTTATTTGGATTTGTGTTTATTTTTGAATACTATTGTTGAATGATCTACAAGACTTTGTGCTTGTAATTGTTCATGTTTCTCGTGGAACTGTTGTATCTAAGAAGACTTTGTGCTTTTAATACGACAAACGTTACATATCTCAAGATCCATCAACGAAAAGCTATGGAACAACTTTGTGCCTTCGTGAGATTTTCTTTTTCATTTTACTGTTTATTATTATCATACTGGTATCTCTACGCTTTGCTTTGACAAGATAGAGATATTGGGATTACTACTTGTTTTTAGTTTAAAGTCATATTGAATAAGAACTATCAATTGTGAAGCATTGTAAAACAATCTTCTCTAAAAAAAGAGAGAATTATGAATGTGACACACACACCCCATCTCGTAATTGTAGTGTACATTTTGTGAATATTTGATTAGTTTTACTTAGCTTCTATAAGCAGTAAGAAGGGTGCCTCCCCTTTCTGAGAGGAGAGATTATATCTCACATAGTTGTGGTTGAAATTGTTGGGAAAGTCTGCCTCAACTTTCTGGTCCTTTCTATTGAAGACTTAGGCTATTTCTTCATGTTTATGGCCTTTACGGCCATACCGCTGCCTATTTTTTCCTTGGTGGTGAGGTTGTGCAGTTTACCGCTTTATCACAGGCCACCTTACTCTATTTAGCGGTTGGGCGGTGCTACCACTATACCGCAGAGGTCTTTAAGTGGTGGCGCGATTACGTGGTGAGTAACTGAGTGGTTGAAGATGTTTACCGTTGTACCATGAGCGGTGTTCGGTTAAGTCACGGTGGTGCGATTGACGGCGACAAGATGGCTGGCGGTCTGCTTTGGCGGTTACCGCCCTACCGCGGTTGGTGTTCAAAGTGATCGCGGTGGCTACAGTAAGCCACCTACGTTGTGGCCTAGTGGTTATCACCATACCGCGGGGTGCTCATGTTGGTGGCAAGGTAACACGGTGGACGGAGCAGTGGTGGCGAGCTAGAAAAGGAAGTGGTTACTACCCTACCGCGGTCGATGCTCGAAGTGACCGCGGTGGCCACGGTAAGACCATTGGCAGTCTCTGCGGTAGCGCAGTATGACTGTTGACGGTCTGCTAGGTGGTTACCACCATACCGCGAGGTAATGTCAACAGGGTTGCGGTAGCACGGTGGGATGGCGAGTATGGGCTCAGTTAAGTCGTCAGTGAGCTTGGATGAGCTCACCGCTATATCGCGAGGCGGATAGACTGAGGTAGCGGTAGCACGGTAGATGGTGGGGTGAGCTCGGGTGAGCTCACCGCCATATCGCGATAGCTAATGTTGAGCTCGGTGGTGATGCAGTAAGAGCTCGGAGCTCGGTTGACCGAGCTTGATCGAGCTAGACCGATTATGTCAAAGTGATCAACAAATGTGAAGGCGACATGTGGCAGGTTGGTTGCATCTGATTGACCAAAGACCAAAGAAGGTTTGACAGTTATTGCTGCTGAGACAAGGTGGCGAACTGGAACCCGATTATGGCATGGATTGAATGCCTGGATGAATCGATGTGTATTTGCAGGGCGACTTGGTCAGACGCAATCGGATTTGTCTGTCAAAGGTAAGGTGCATATTAATGTCACTCGATTGGTTGGTTGTGTAGATAGAGAAGTATGACTTGTAAGAGTTGAATACTTGGTACTTAGTCAAAAAGGAAAGGTGGTGAAGTGGAAGAGAGGTATGCAATGGCATGGTAATCGTTAACACTCAGTGTCACAAATCTGAAAGGATGCGAACTTGATAGCTGGGTGGCTGGGCTGGCTGTGAGGCTGGCTATGACTGTCTAGTTCTGAGGAGCTAAAGGGAATCTATGTAGTATGATAGATGTATTTCATTGTAACCACATGAAGGTTTTGATTGTTGCTACTACCTGTATTCTCCAGTTGAACAAGATGTGACTCCTGTATAGGCTATGAGTCTGAGATTGTATTATAATTGTTTTCTGTTGCTGAATAATACAATGGCTCGATCTTTTGGAGTGTGGGGTTTTTTATCCGAAAGGGTTTTCCCCACGTATATCCGTGTGTTCATAGTTTTGTCTTTCATGGTTAAATCTTTGCTTGTGTTGAATCTGTTATTTGTCAAGCATTTACTTTCCTTAGTAGGATTAATGGGGGATCAACTATGCCTGTTTCCGCTTTATGGCATAGTTGGTTGTGTCTTCGATGTGATTCTGAATTGAAATCACTAAGGCACTGGTATCTTAGATGCATATCTTGATGACAGAACCAAATACGTATCCCCAACAAGTTGTATCAGAGCTAGTAGCTTGTTGCTTGTGATACCAACAAGTGGTATCAGAGTATGTTTGAAGGAGGTCGTGGCTTGATGATACCAAGAAGTGGTATCAAAGTCTTCTCTTGGTTGCTGAAGTTCTGGGTATTTTCTCTTGTGAAGATTTCTTAGCCTGACAAACTTGAGGAAGTCTAGAGAATTCATTTGGTGATTGATCCTTCGATGAGTGGAAGTGTGTGCTTCATTGATTCAACACACAGGTTTGAAAGATGTTGGAAATGACTGCAGTTGGTCATGTTGTGGCAACATGGTTTGAAGCTTCTGGCTCGCAGCAAAGTTCCTGATGCAAAGGGCGTAAGATGTGTTCATGGCTAAGTGGCAGTGAAGCATGGTGTTCATACTGGGCGTCTGTGTGAGAGGCTCCTTGGCGGTATGGACTTGCTTGTATTGTTGATAAGCTATGGAGTGTTGTGCTTGTGCTGGATGTTTTTTGACTTAGCACCGAAGGAATTTTCTCTGGTGCTTTGATTGCATGGAGGCTATGAAGTGACCTTGGTGGTCTGCAAATTCTGGATAGCCTGGCTCTCCCTTGTGCTTGTGCATGACTGTGGAATTGGAACTGATCTGAAATGGACCTGTTGTTCCTGTGTGCCTGTTTCTTGCACTTGCATGGTTCAGATTCATATCTGTGGCTCTGAAGGTTTTGTGTAGATTTTCCTAAAAAAGTTTATGTTGCATTTCCATGTTCTTTCATTTTTCTAGTTAACTATGATGGTTGTGTGCAGACTCTTGAGTCGTCCAGATGAGCAGTGAATATGGAGGTGCGTGGGTATTTTGGAAACACTATGGTTTTGCAGGTTTTGCATGGTCAAGAAAAACTTGCGTTGTGTGGAGCTGTTGTCTGCTATTTTCCAGATCTTGGCTTCTGGGGTGTGACTGGATGATATAGTTGTAGTTCAACATGTCTTTAAGGAGGTGTGATGTCTTCTCTGCATGGGAGTGTTGGTATGAGTTTCTCTTTCAACATTCTTGTGGTATGCTTTGATGGTTTCCTAGACTATGGTGCTTGATCTGTGGACGTGACTGGCAAATTAGATCTGTTGTTGATCTAGTGTTTGAGTCATGCTTGTCTGCTTTGGTTGTTCTCTTTGATTATCTCAATTTTGCAGTTTCCAGTGCAATAATAGATTTGCAGGTTTCATTTGGTTGCATCCATGAGTTGTGCAAGGTTGTGGGTTGTCCTTACCTACATTTTTACTGTGAGACAACTCAGAAGTGGACTGTCTATATCCACGAGGTTGTAACTGTGTTGTGCAGATCTTTTAGTTGACCTTGTCTGTGGTCACTTGTGCTTTGGCATTGTTGTTTTGAGATGAGAGGAGGAATGGTGTTTGAGTACCTGAATAGTCAGTAATGGGGACCTAAAGCATGTGAATCACGGTGTCATGGAGAGCTGGATACACTGGCACAGTGTAAGATTTTGACAGTGATGGGGTGGTCAGTCATGGTGCTTGGAGATCTCAGTGTCACAGTTCAGTGGGAGCTTTAGCAGTGACTGGTGTTCTTCTTTGGTGTTGCAGTTGTTGTGTTCTTTTGCATCTGCATGATCACTATTTGAAGATGTGCAGCATCTTGGAGCCATGAAGGACCTTGGTAGCTTTTTGGATGAGATGTTGGTGGTGCTTGACAGGTGATGTTGGTTTAGAGTTTGTTTGCTTCATGTCATGTATACTCTTGCTTGTGCATTAGAGTTTTGGCATGTTGCTTTGCTCTTGAAGACCATGGACATTTCTTTTGAAGCATGGTATCTCCTAATGGGGATGTGTAGATCATGGTGTCATGATAAGTTTTGAAGATTTGACATTGGTCTGGGGTTTCTCTATGTTTTGAGTGCATTGGTCATATGTTGGTGAACTTCATGGCTGTTGCAGTTTTGCATATTGGAGTTAGCATGAGATGACAGTTTGTTGATACTCATGGATGCATGGAGAATAAGGTGAGGCCGAAATTCTTATGAGAATGTTGATGTTACAGCTGAAAGTCTGAGTAGCCTGCACCTTGGTTGAATGTGAATTCAACAAAGACCTTGAAGGAGAATGCTCTTGGGTAAGTCACTTTGGCTTGTATATCTTGGATGAGCATGTTTCTCTTTTCTTCTTGATTTGCTTGGCAGTGGTGTCACTTTGAAAGGTATTTTCCCATTATATCTTTCAGTTGTGTGTTATGCTCTATCTTTCATGATATGAATCTTGAGTTGTTTTGAGATTCTGGAGGATTCATAATGGAAGATGGATAGCACTGTTAATCTCCTTGTGCTTTTGAGGACTGACAAGAGATGAATATATGGGTAAGTCTGGTCTTCTTTGAGGTGCTTACATCCATGTTTTTTTTGGATGTTGTTAAGGCTTTTCCTTTGGGATGTGAAGAAGATCATTCTTGACACAACTGGCACATAGAAGTGTTTATAGAAGGGCATTTTTTGATTTGTTGTTTCTCTCTAATCTAGTCTTGTTCTTCTTGATTGTTCCTTTTACTTTAGATGTGTGTTGCCTTTGTGGTGCCATGTTGGTCACAGTTTGTGGTCATGTGTTGTCACTTGGGTGATGACACGAAGGTACCTATGCTTCCTTCTTCAGTTAGGTTTGGAAGAACTGTGGAAGATAGTCAAGAGAAAATTTTCTTGCAATAGGTTGCAGGTGTTGTAGATCAGTGTAGTTGTTCCTTGGTACTACTTGGCTACATTTCTTTGAGCAGGGATTGGTGGACTTGGTATGCTTGGATTATGTGTGATGGTGCTATGTTTGCATTCATCTGGACAGTACCCTTGCAGTTGGAGTACCTGGACGTGTTTTGTCTTTTGACTAGTTGATACAGGGTGCTTGTTTGCTGTTGAGATGGGTGGTTTTATGATGGCATGAGTCTACGGCTAGTTTTCATACTTTTAAGGTATGTGTGGTTGTACGGATTAACACGAGCTATGGGTGCTATGCTCAACCGCGTGGGTTTGTTCAGTTGGATGAGAGCAGTCATTTTTATGGTTGCTGGTCTAGCTGATAGTTTTATCTTGTTCTGGAGAATGGTTCTCTTTTTGTGTTCACGTGGTGCCTTGTTGTCTGCTGCTATTTTGCTTTTGCCGCCTGAAGGGTCATTTGCTTTCATTCCTGAGACTGGTGCATATACGCCTTAGCTTGTTCCATTTCCTATGTTGGATGTTTGGAGCTATAGCCTGAGATGGTGGACATTTTTCAAATGTTGTTGCAGGGGTCTTGGTTGGAGCGTGAGAGCATGTTATGGTCCTTGTTTGAGTTTTGGAGGAAGCTTGAAAGTCTTCGACAAGTGGGAGATTGTTGGGAAAGGCTGCCACAAATTTCTGGTCCTTTCTATTGAAGACTTAAGTGATTTCTTCATGTTTATGGCCTTTACTGCCATACCGTTGCATGTTCTTTCCTTGGTGGTGCGGTTGTGCGGTTTACCGCTTTACCGCAGGCCACCTTACTCTGTCTGGCGGTTGGGCGGTGCTACCACTATACCATAGAGGTCTCTAAGTGGTGGTGCGGTTATAAGTGGTTGAAGATATTTACTGTTGTATTGCGGGTGGTGTTCGGAGTGACCGCGGTGGCCGCGGTAAGCCGCCTGCGATGTGGCCTGGCGGTTACCGCCATATCGCGGGGTGCTCCTGTTGGTGGCGAGGTAACGCGGTGGACGAAGCAGTGGTGGCGAGCTGGCAAAGGAAGTGGTTACATCCCTACCGCGGTCAGTGCTTGGAGTGACCATGGTGACTGCGGTAAGACCACTGGCGATCTGCCAGAGCAGTTACCGCTCTACCATGGTGAGACCTGGCGGTCTCTACTGTAGCGCGGTATGACCGTTGACGGTCTGCTAGGTGGTTATCGCCATACCGCGAGGTAATGTCAATAGGGCTATAGTAGCGCGGTGGGATGGTGAGTCTGGGCTTGGTGAAGTCGTCGGTGAGCTCGGATGAGCTCATCGCTATACCGTGAGGCGGATCAGGTGAGGCAGCGGTAGTGTGGTAGATGGCGGGGTGAGCTCGGGTGAGCTCACCACCATACCGCGATAGGTAATGTTGAGCTCGACAGTAACGCGGTAAGAACTCAAATGAGCTCGGAGCTTGGAGCTCGATTGACCGAGCTTGACTGAGCTGGACCAATTCTGTCAGAGCGATCAGTGAATGTGAAGGCAACACATGGCAGGTTGGCTGCATTTGATTGACCAAAGACCAAAGAAGGTTTGAGAGTTATTGTTGCTGACATAGGGTGGTGAATTGGAACCCGATTATGGCATGGATTGAATGCCTAGATGACTTGATGCGTATTTACAGGGTGACTTGGTCAGAGGCAATCAAATTTTCTGTTAGAGGTAAGGTGTATATTAATGTCACCCGATTGGTTGGTTGTGTAGACAAAGAAGTATGACTTGGAAGAGTTGAATACTTGGTACTTAGTCAAAAAGGAAAGGTGGTGAAGTGGAAGAGCGGTATGCAATGGCATGGTAACCGTTAACACTCGGTGTCACAGATCTGAAAGGATGTGAACCTAATAGCCAGGTGGCTGGGCTGGCCGTGAGGCTGGCTGTGACTGTCTAGTTCTAAGGAGCTAAAGGGAATCTATGTAGTATGATAGATGTATGTCATTGTAACCACATGAAGGTTCTGATTGTTGCTACTACCTGTATTCTCCAGTTGAACAAGATGTGACTCTTGTATAGGCTATGAGTATGAAATTATATTGTAATTGTTTTCTGTTGCTGAATAATACAATGGCTCGATCTTTTGGAGTGTGGGGTTTTTTATCCGAAAGGGTTTTCCCCACATATATCTATGTGTTCATAGTTTTGTCTTTCATGGTTAAATCTTTGCTTGTGTTGAATCTGTTATTTGTCAAGCATTTACTTTCCTCAGTAGGATTAATGGGGGATCAACTATGCCTATTTCCGCTTTATGGCATAGTTGGTTGTCTTTGATGTGATTTTGAATTGAAATCACTAAGGCACTGTTGTCTTAGATGCATATCTTGATGACAACACCGAATACGTATCCCCAACAGAAATCAAGGTTGTGTAATCTATTGAAAAGAGGATTACATAGAAAGGTGAATAATTGGAGGATGGGAATGTGGTCTGGGTTTGCCGCCTGGTATAGGTCATGGCCTGCAAGAGGCCAGTCTTGTGTGCATGCATTAGTTGGTCTACAGGGAGTTGTGTGTGCGATTTGTGAAGGGAGATTTGGGGCTAGGGCATTTGGAGAGGTGCGGGGTTGGGTGTTTTATCTGCTGGGAGGGGCTGCGGTTGGGGTTTTTATTGGTGATTGCGGGTGAATCTATGATTTATTTATTTTTGCTTGCTCTTATTCATGGTGATTTTAGTGCAGGATTTGGTTTGTGCTCGGGGTCTCGGTGTGGGGGTTATCGTGTATTTTGCTCTCTTAGTTATGGCTATGGGGGAGACATCCAGGGTCAAATCCCCTTTGGATTTTCGTGTTGTTTTTGGAGCTTCTTCTCCAAATCATTCTTCGAAGGTTTTTAATAATAGTTTGTTTTTAAACAATTCAAGTAATGGTGGATTTGGTCAGATTGGTGGTTCTTGTATTTCAAAGACAAATGGGTGCCTAGAATGTTCCAAAGATAGACTGATGCTGGTTATTCAACCTGAATCAATTGTGGAGGACATCGAGTATTTCTTGAAGCATGCTTTGTTTTGCAAATTTTTGGGAATGAGGGTTTCGCTTCAATTCTTGGAGTCGTGGGCTCATCGTACTTGGTGCCTGGAGGGCGAGATAGAAATAGTGTTGTTAGCAAACAGTTACTTCATGGTGATATTTAATTGCATGGAGGATCACAATAGAGTGTTTGAAGGTGGGCTTTACTTCCACAACTAGGTGGGTTTATTCATTAAACCCTAACATGCGGGTTGTGATCCTTCAAAGGAGCTTCCGAATCGAGTGTCGATGTGGGTTCGTCTCCCTAGATTTCTAGTGGAATTTCGGCGTAATGACATTTTACATTGAGTTGCTTTGTTATTGGGAAAACCGGAGGGTCCTTCTCAGCAAACTCAGGATAGAAAGGTAATGACCTTTGCTCGTATATGTGTGGAAATAGATTTAAATAACCCTCTTATAAATTATTTGGAAATTCGTGCGGGTTCATGCTCTTGGGTGTAACAACTTGACTATGAGATATTTTCATTTTGGTGTCACCTCTGTCGTGAATATGACCAAAGATGTCTAAAGTCTAAACCTTTCGGGAATCAGGCGGCTCAACCTCCTCACAATTATTCTAAGGTTGACAAGGGCACGGACCTCGTGCCTGGGGAGATTGTGGGTGAGGAGGGTTTTATTCCTGCTAAGGCTCGTAATAGGAACTGGGGTCAAAAGAGGACCCTTAAGGAGCGCCAAACAGGTGATTCCTTTAACAGATTTGAGGTGTTGGATGATCTTGGTCAACAAGAGGCGAATCTAGGAATGGTGTTGTTGGATCAGGGTGCTTCAGAAGGGGTTCAGGAAGGAATTATCTCATATTACAACTAATCTTCTCAGGTGGTTGGGGCTATACAATTGGAAATGGATCTGAGTATGATGGTTCATGGGAGGGCTGAGCCTATTGTGGATATGAAGATGGGGGAGGGAGAGATCTCCACCCCATTGGTGAAAGTAGGGGCTGACTCGGTGAAAGGCAGTACAACTGCTCCTTCATTGGTAATTCTTCAAAAAGACCTAAAGAAAGGGGTGGTAGAGAAATGAACTAAAGCTGGGAGAAAGAAATATTTGGAGAAAATGAAGTTGATGGGGGAGTCTTTAGTGGAATCTGGGTTTGTAAAGACCCTAGATTCCCATTTATCTAGCCCTCCAAAATGATTTTCCTCTCTTGGAATGTAAGGGGCTTGAACAGTGGCCCTCGACAAAAAGCTATTAGTGACTTGTTGAGAACTCATTCTCCTGATGTTCTTTTTTTACAGGAGAGTAAGTTGTCTGTTGAAGGTATGATTGGTTTGTTGCCTAAGCTGTGGGCACGGGGCAATTTCCAGTGCATTAGGGCTCATGGTAATGTAGGGGGGGTGGCTTGCCTATGGAATCCATTGAAGATTCATCCTCTTTGGTGGGTTTCCTCCAAGTCCTCCATCTCTGTGGTTGTTTCATGTCTGGAGTTGGGGGAAACTATTCTCCTATCTACCATCTACGTGCCTACTGATTTTCTTGGTAAGCAGTTATTGTGGTCTCATATTAGTTATGTTCGGAGTCTGTATCCTTTGTTCCCTTGGATTGTTGCAAGTGATTTCAATTCCATTATCGAGTTGGATGAGAAGAAGGGTGGTATTGTGAGATTAGAGCCCTTTTCTTTCCTTTTTTGTGATAGCATCTCTACTTTGAATCTGGTTGACATTAAGCCTCAAAATGGGCAATTTACTTGGAACAATAGGAGATTGGGGGAGAGTTGTATTGCTGAAAGACTTAACCATTTCTTGGTGTCCTCTTTCTAGGTTGGTGGGGGGTTTTCTTCTTGCTCTGAGATTTTGGACTGGAGGGGTTCAGATCACTGGCCTATTAAATTTGTTGCTACTTCGGTTCGGGTAGCTCGGTTCCCATCTTTCAAGTTCCAGCTTATGTGGCTTAGAGATTCTTCTTTGTATGAGTATATGGTGGATTGGTGGAGGAGGGGAAGGCCTTCTTTTGGCACCACCATGTACTCCTTTTCTAAACTGTTGCAATATGTAAAATATCACCTTAAAAGGTGCAATAGGCAGTGCTTTGGCAATATTTTTCATGCTAAGTCTATTGCTCAAGCTGATTTGGATGTCATCACTAGGGAGATAAGGGAGTTTGGTCTTTCAGAGGATTTACTCAGGGAGGAGGCCTGGGCTCAAAAATATTTGGAGTGTGAACTGCGAGACGAAATTTATTGGAAGGAAAAGGCTTGAGTGGAGTGGCTACAGGAGGGAGACAGAAACATCGCTTTCTTCTTCAACTCGGTGAAGGCCAGGAGACATGGTAATTCTATGCTTCTTTTTGTGAATGAAAAGGGTGAGCATTTATCTTCTTTGCAGGATATGTCTAGAGAAGCTTCGCAGTTCTTTGCTTCTTTATTTCGTGAGGACTCTTAGGATGGTTCAACGAAAGAAGTCCAAGTTCTTTCTTGTATTCCGTCTTTGGTCACTAGGGAGATGAATGAGCATCTTTTGAGTGATATCCAACTGGAGGAATTAGATGCTACTATTTTCTAGATGAAGAAAGGGAAAGCCCTGAGCCTTGATGGTTTTCTGGTTGAATTTTATCAAGAATTTTAAGATATCATTAAGTTGGACCTGTTGGAGGTGGTTTGTGAGTCTTTAAGAAACACACAGATGTTGCGGGCTTTAAACTCTACATTCCTTGCTCTCATTCCCAAATGTGAGGGGACAAATCATTTGAGTCAATTTCACCCCATTTCTCTTTGTAATGTGGCATATAAAATCATTTCCAAGCTGATTGCTAAAAGGCTGAAGCGATGGCTTAGTGGGCTTATCTCTCAAGAGAAAAGTGGTTTTGTAGAGAATCGAAAAATTCTGGATGGGGTGGTCATTACTACTGAGACCATTCATTTGATGGAATCCTCGAAAGAAAAGGCTATGTTCATCAAGCTTGATATGGCAAAGGCGTATGATAGAGTGAGGTGGTCCTTTTTGTAAGAAATTCTTATTGCTTTTGGATTTGTCGAGGAATGGATCTAGTGGGTGATGAGTTGTGTTACCTCCACTTCATTCTCAATGTTGGTTAATGGTGAGCCTTCATCTTTTTTTAGTGCTTCTAGGGGTCTTTGTCAAGGGGATCCCCTCTCTTCTTACTTATTTATTCTTCTTGCAGAAGGCTTGGGCAGACTAGTGAAACGTAATGTGGAGTTGGGTTTGATCCAGGGATGGAGGTGGGGAAATGGTTTGCCTCCTTAGTTGCACCTGCAATTTGTGGATGATACGACCTTGATGGGTCTGGCCAAGATCATAGAAGCCTCAAATTTTGACATGACTTTGGATATCTACCTTGGTACTTCGGGTCAAAGGATTAATGAAGACAAATCCTCAATTTTCTTCTTTAATACTTTGAGGCTTATTCAATAAAGGATTGCTCGTATCTTGAGGTTCCAGATTGGTTCTCTCCCTTTAAATTATTTGGGCATTCTTATCTCTGTTGGTAGACTTCCTAGAGAATCATGGAAAAATATTATGGACAAGTTTCGTGTGAAAGTTAATCATTGGACTCATCGATGGTTGTCTTTTGTTGGTTGGGTTCAGTTGCTAAAGTTTGTGGTGCAGGCTCTAACTATTTATAGGTGCATGTTATAGGTGGCTCATGTTGGTTTTGTAAAGGATTTGGACTCTTTGGCTAGACAATTCTTATGGGTGAGTAGCTTGTCCTCTTCCAAGTGGAGTCTAGTTAAGTGGGATGTTTTCTGTAGCCCGAGGAAATTTGGGGGCCTTGATTTGCGGCAGGCGACTTGGTTAGGGTTGGCTTTGGTGTGGAACAGGATCATATCTGGGCCAAGATTTTATCTCACAAGTATCTTCTGAGGGTTCATAAGGAGGAGCTTCCTAGGTTTCCTCTAGTGGGGAAAGGCTCTATGATTTGGGGAACGCTTAAGAAAGGGGCTACGTTGATAAAGAAGGGCTTGTTATGGATATGTAATAGGGGGGCTGAGGCTCTCTTTTGGTCTGATCCTTGGGATGGTTTTACCCCCATTTTGCGTCAGTACCTGAATTTGGAGACCCTATCTCAACACTTTTTGGAGGCCGGTTGGTCAAAGGTGAGTGATTTTAAGAGTTTTGATCCTTGTGAACAGGTGGAGGTGGCTAGGTGGAAGGATCCTTGCGATTGGCCCATTCTTGGGTTAGAGGAGGATTGTGTTGTGCTTCAAAGTATTTTGGCTGGTAGATAGTGTAGCTCCCTTAGGGATAAGGATATTTTGGCTTGGAGCCCGAACCCTAAGGGTGCTTTCACTGTGGCTAGTGGTTATCAGGAGCTGCTTTCTCGTAAGTTTGGGGGGGTGGAGGTCCTTTGGTGGAAACATGTGTGGAACAAGTTTTCATGGCCTAAGTGTAATTGTTTTGTGTGGACTCTAGCTTGGAATAGATGTTTGACATGGGATAATCTTCGTAAGTGGGGATTCCAGGGTCCCTCTATGTGTGTGCTATGTGATTGTAGTGAAGAGGATTCTTCTCATTTGTTCTTTCGTTGTTCTTTTTTTGTGCTTCTCTGGAATTAGTGGTGGGGTGTTTGGAAACATCCTTGTGTTCATGCATCTTCCCTTGTTGAGTTCTAGAGCAGTCTAGGAAGGCCCCCCACCCAGGCCTCTTTTCTCCATATTGTGTGGAGCATTGGTCCTACGTTCATCCTTTGGAAAATTTGGTTGGAAAGGAATCATAGGATTTTTTGTGGGGAGAAGATGATGGCTCAATAGGTGTGGCACAAAATTGTTGGTATGATCCAAGAGACAATGGAATCCAAATGTGATGTGGCCTTTCCATTGGAAAAAAGTGATGATGAGATTGTGAATGGATTGGGCTTGTAGGGGTTGACTTCGGTATCTTCATGTGTTAGAAGAGGAAGGAAGGCAAAAAAGAAGGTTCAAACGGTTGGAAGATGGTTGTCTCCTCCGGTGGATTTTCTAAAGATTAATACCGACGATTCCTCTAGAGGTAACCCAAAGCCTAATAGTATTGGTGGAGTTGGTAGTGATTGTTCTAGTTCAGTCATTTTCCTTTTCTCCATCCATAAGGGGTGGCATTCTAACAACCTTATTGAATGGTTGGCGATTCTTTGGGCTATTGAGCATGCTTGTGTGTTGGGTTAGCGTAACATTATCTGTGAACTAGATTCACAGATTATTGTTAATGTGTTTCTCAAGCAAAGGGTGGCTGAGGTTAATTGGCAAATTATGTTGGTGGTTCGATAGATTTTGCAGAGGTGTTCAAATTTGGAAGTGGTGTATTTTGTCCACATTTCGCAAGAATGGAATAGGGTGGTTGACTATTTGGCTAAGTGGGCTTGAGAGCATGAGGATGATTGGAGGATTGAGGGGTGGAGATAGTTATCCCCTGAGTATGTTCACGATCTTAAGAGATTCATTGCTAATGATTTGGAGGGATAAGTTCTTGGTGGCTGTTTGGATGGTGGTTTTATTTTTGTTGGATGTCATGGGTTTTTCCTTGTGGGAGCTTACAGGTTCCCTGATCTTTTTGTACTGTTAAATTCTTGATTTCAATAAAAAATTTACCCCTTTTATTAAAAAAAAAGAGGATTACATAATTTTCACCCAACATTGTAATGAAAAATTATTTCACTTAATGAAGTTCATAAAGAAGTTTCAAATCATCAAGTTTCTTCAACATGCATTCATCTATTGTATGCCCTTTCTTCCCACAATAATCAGATTTAATTTTTCATTAATTTGGAGACATGATTACAACCAGTAAAAATAAATGCAAAATAGAAGAGCTAAAATTAAGCTCATCCAAAAAAATAAAACTTCTAAAGTTCCAAGATGTCCAAGTTGTCAACCAAGGTGCATAAATACCAACAAATTGAATAAAATGTACCTGGTGTTAAATATGAAAAAAATGTAGTGATGGTTGATAAGATCTTGTCAATACCTTTCCAATGTCACAAGAATCTAAAAATGGATAAACTAGAAAAAAATTATGAGCTCAAAAGCTAAAATTTTATTATTGGACTTCAACCATGTTCAACAAATTATAGAAAATTACTAGCACCATTGGATAGTGCTTGAAACCTAATTTTTGATGACTTCATTTAAAAAAATATAATACAGTGTACTCAAGTTATGTTAAAAAGAAAAAAAATGTCCCTTATCACAATTAAATTAGGGGCAAGTGGCCCTCTAGTGGCTACTGGGTAGCCCAACATCGCCACCAATATCCCCTTATACCATCTTGGAGTTGATGATTGAACCCCACAACTTCCTAAAGATCACCTACAACCAAAATATTATTTCACACAAGAGAGAAGGAATTGATTTTTTATGAAGCCTAAGATTTCAATAGATGTAAATGAATAATGATTGATTATTAAAATATACAATGAAAAAATATCATGTACCGATTTTATCAATTATTTAATTGCAATTATTAAATCATGAGATTTGCATGTTTATGTTAGATGATTATTAAAATTGAAATTAAAATTTAAATGCAAATGAAATGATTTGAAATTCATTATTATGAAATTCGGGGATTGTCATTGCTGATGAAAATTTGAGTGCAAGTGAACGTAGGAACAGGTGAACGAAAATGAAGGCGAGAACATTGATCAAGTAGAGTCTTTTTAGCCATTAGACGTTAATAAGGATGATGGAATCTCACACACCACTTAGTTATTATTAATGTATTTTCGTGATGATTATGTTTGGAAATTTTTAATAAGTTTATCTGATTTCTCAAATTTATGTGAAAAGGAATATGTTTGCTTTTTGAAATGGAAAGATTTATTATTTATGTAGAGTTTCTAAATTTGAGTATATTATGTTGTTATGTGGAAAAACAAATTTAAATGAGAGTAGAAATATATATGTTAAAATAAGAATATATATTAAATTTGGTTATTTAAATGGAAATTATAAATAAATGCAATACGTTTTAAATTTGAAATGAATTGAAAACAGTAGTAAACAATTTGAAAACGATTACCTCTCAATCAATTTTGCATGCAATCAAGGAATGAACTTGGAGTTATGGCCACCATTGCTGAAAATTTGGCACATATTGTGGATCGACTTTCTTGTTTACTTCACCATTCAATGAATGATAGAAAAGAAAGAAAATCTGTTTATGAAAAGAGGGAAGAGAGTTTTAATATCAGGAGAACTCATGCACATGTGGGAGGAGAGGAAAAGAGAAGGAAAAGAGAGAATAAAATCTCGACCATGCGCGAGTAGAAGGAGGAAAAAGGCGTGGTAAGGAAGAAAGAGATTAGAATATCCTCATGCGCGTGGGGAGAAGGAGAGTAGAGGCGCGGCCATGAGACAAAGGGAATTCAAAACAAAAAGAAAGAAAGGAAGAGAGGATAGGGCACGACCAATAGGGAGGAGGTAATACAAAGCAACAAGAAACTCTTCCTCATACGCGTGAGAAGTAAGGAGAAGAGAGGAAGATGCGCATAGGCTGAAAGAAGAGAAGAGAGGCGCGTGGGAAGGAAGGAAGAGAAGAGAGGAAGGTTGCTGCAAAAAGAGGCACACAAACACAAACATAAAGCAACCTACAGGAGAAACACACACACATAAATTAACAAAAATAAAAGGATATACGTGCAAGTTTGAGGAGATTCGTAGCTGCAGGAGATTGACAGGTAGATTCGATGGAAATTACAATTGCCCAACTCTCAATCTTAATAAGTTTTAGTTAACCATTTTCTTATATTCATATATTTTATCAAATGAAAACAAATTTCTGTTTTTATCAAATTTAGAAGAAAGTTTATACACCAGATTGTATTTTTATGTAGATAAAAAAAAATTTGAACAAAAAACAATTAAGAGACAATAGATTTCTTTATTTAGAGAATTCTGTTTTAGTGTATTAAAAAGATTCTCACTGAAAACAATATGTTTTAGATTCAGAAAACCTCCAAAAGAAAACTAAATGCGTTAAACTATACAGACAGAGAATTGGAAATTACCATAAAAGAACATGAAGTTATTAAAATATCACAGAATAAAATTGTTGAATGTTTTCCAGAATGGCAAGATTAAATAATTTTGTGTAATGATATATGCTTGAATAGTAAGAGTTAAATCAATGATTCTCTAGGAATGATACTAAATTGCTGCAAAATAGAAGTAAATATGAGTTGTTTATGTTTTTTGAAAAGATATTATTTTAAGGGAAATATGAAAAACAGAAAAGAAAAGAAAAGAAAATTAAAAATATAATTACTTTGAAATGAACAAATTAGAAAAGAATATTTCGAAGTGTAGATGAATTTTATGAGTAAATAAACCAAAAGAATGTGTGCTCATTTATTCTTGTTTTATATGTACTTAGTTACATACGTGTGTTACACCTTCTTTTATTTATTTTGAATGGAACCATGTATGCTTGATAATTGAATGTGCATGACATGTGTTGGGAAAGATAATCTTAATTTTTGAATGGAACCATGCATGCTTGATAATTGAATGTGCATGTCATGTGTTTGGAAAGTTACCTTCCGAGATGGGTGCCGAATATGGGTTTTTAGAGAGCGTAGTTTTGCTTTTCCAAAACTACTATTATTTGTCATGTATGACATTTCACTTGGCCAAGTAACTTAAGGACCATTGAAATAGATGGAATATGAATAACTCTCTACCATACCCTAGTATCAAACTTGCTTGTTTCTTAATGAATTAGAAAAATGAAAATGCTTGTGAATTTACTAGTTATACTAGGCACGCATTAGATTCCATCTTGCTTGTCGACTTATTTTTGCTAAGCGATTCGTGCAGAGTCAGGTATTTCTTTGAATGATTAAGGAATTCTAGGGAAGTGCAAGCTTCGAGGTTGGGCAGAAAAAAGCGCCCGAACCTTGTTCTCGTCTTCATGTTTGAAGATAAGCAATTGGATTGAAGATCAAATGAAGATTTCTTCATATATCTATTATATTTTATTCATGTATGATTATTGTAGAACTTAAGGCGACATAATGCCTAAGTCTTGAATTGTAAATTTCTTTTACAATGTTTTTGTATTATAAATGTCGTGAAAGATGACACGTTTATGAAATCAATTGGAAGTATTATGAATCTTATTGTAGACTTTAAGTCGATGTTTGGAATCTTTTGGATTAAAAAAATTTAATTGAATTGAGTTACGATATATTGTTGAATGGAAATGAACTTATTAAAGGAATTATAAGATTGTTTGAAATTAAAGAGTTTCGCTCTTTACAAAAACCCTAGTTATAAAGAAAAGGGTAAAACCCTAGATGAAACCCTAGGATAGGATATAATTAGATCTTGACATGTGTCTTAATATTATGACACGAGACATTAAAAAACACATAACTTGAGTAAGCTTAAGTATGCTAATGCAAATAGGACCTACTAATAACTAATTAGGTGATACCCTTTTCATGCCAACATTGCTTTCTCGTATGTGGCTAGAACAATGAGAGTTGGTGTGATTATTAATTAATTAGTAAAACATGATCTATTTGAAAGAAAATCTTTGTGATTAAGAAAAAAAATTATTTTCTTTTAACTAAACTTTCCATCAAATGCCATGTAGCCAAAATTCCACTTATTTGGAGAGAATTGGAAATTAATTCATGGAGAGATCATAAACATGGAAATTAATTTGTAGTCTTAAGGAGAAGGATTCCATTTTCAAAGTGGCTAATTCTATGAATTCCAGTGTTGGCCTTTTAGTAGATGAGATGAACAATGTGAAGAGAGACTATGGCCTGAGGTTGTCTTTGTTGGAAAAGAACTTTAGGTAGTTGCGTAAGGACCTGGACATGATCATCAATCTCAGCAAGGAGAAATTGGAATCCTCGGCTGAAGGGCTTGTGTTCCTCAATGAAAAGGTGAAGGAATGGACTGGTAGATCCCTGTTTAGTGAGCCGGTGAACAAGGAGATGGAGGTGAATGCTGACAAGGAGCTATAGACCGCAGACTTGGGCACGGGCAAGGGACTGAGTGTTCACACTCAGAGCAAAACTAAGAAGTTCAAATCAGTGCCTAGGAAAGACGTGGAGGAGGTCATGGAAATGCATGACATGATTATGTCTAAGGACCTAGAAGCAACTAGAATGCTTAAGGAACTTCTCTAATGGCCGCTTGTTTTGTTCTTTTCGTTTGGTCTTGTTGCTTTGTGCTTTTTGTTTCTTGCTGATGGGTTGCTAATGTCTTTATAATAAACTTGTGTTTGGTGTTTTGGGTGGGCATCCTACTGCTTTATCTTTGCTAGCCCTGATCTTTTTTGTACAAGGTTTCAGTACCCTTCAAAACCTGTTTATCATTAATAAAAAATATTAGAGTAGGGAAGGTTTTTATTATTTGGAGTGGTGGAATTAAGGTAGAAATGAATGAGGCTTTAGGGGTAAAATTTTGAATTGAAAAAGAGACATTGATGGTATGCTTAGATTTAAAGTAGTGCTCTATTAAATTTGATTTTTTATTTTTTCTCTAAATAAATTTCAATTGTATGTTCTTTTTACCCTAGCCCATATGGATCTAATTATTCCATAAATGGAAGGGATCCTACAAGTATTTAATTGTATAAACATTCATGATACTAACATGGATAGAGAGTCTAATAAAAACAATCCAACCATGCATCCTCAACACATAATTAATTACATGGGAGAGAATTTCAAATACACAATAAGTAAATAGAAAATAGATCTCTTTATTTCATTCACAATAATTACATCAAGCTGTTGGGCATCAAAATCAATCCTTGAAGCCTTATAAAACTAAAACACTAAAAGGTGTCATAGTCCAACATCATATATCTCACTAAGAATCCATTTTCAATTTATATGTCAAGTAAAATTATCTTCTACAACCTGAGCATTGTACTATTAAACTTGTGTCCTTTTCACACTCTTCAAATAACATTAATGCATCAAAAGGCTTATGAATTTCAACTCAATCTTTGGCTATTTGAACTCATTTATTTAGCCTTCTATCTTGATTTAATCTCTTTATCACCTAATGTGATGCTCTCCTAATTTCATGCTCTTCACAAGTTTCATCCTTTATTTTTATCTTCTTATCTCTCCCTTTCCAAATAAATCTAAATCTTTTGTATATGTAATGAAGAAATAAATCATGGTACAATGTTAATGAGGATGAATTCATAGTGTATCTTTCATTTAAAACCTCTTTCCATCATCCCAAGGTATAATAAATCATTAAATTATTTGGAAAAAATAAATAGGTCTTCAATAAAGACCAACAAGGCCCAAATTGATTCTAGTCAACCCCCACTTTTCCCAAAAGTAAAGGAATGCATTTTATGTCCTCTAAGTTAAGGAAAATGGCTACAATTGAATATTTTATATTACACACCACCTCAAATCATGAAAGATAGGATAGCCATGGACACCATATTTTTCTTGACCTCTAGATGATGAATTGCTCCTTGGATGTTACCACATAGGCTTAAGACTATCAATTTAGGGTCCCTCCTTGAATGACCAACAAATATTAACCCAATGAACATGCGCTACCATATAAATAAAATATTAGATTTGATGTAAACAACTATGAAAACTAAAAAGCTAAAATCTATATCAAAATTCAAAATCTATCAATAAAATATAAAGTAAAAGGAAATTTAAACACATCCTTTGGGGTGATACAATATTGCATGACTCATGAGATGCTCTTACATTAGACACCCCAAGTATGAAATTTATGAGCTTAGATCTTGCAAAGAAAGACTAAATGGTAAAGCCATCATTTTTGCTAGTACATCTCAACCTCAACATGTCACAAACACTTGAATAGATTTAAAAAATATTCTAACATATTTCCTTACACCTCTTCCAATTCTAAAAATAAGAACGCATATAATGACCTCCTCCACCAAGATCAATTCTATTACACTATTTCCCACTCCTTGAGGAAAAAATTATTCCTTGTATTATCCACCTTCTCTAAGTGTTCTTCCATTGTGTTCCCTTGTGGCATAAATATATCGACATAGAAAATACCACATCTCTGCAATGGCCCATCTACACTTTCTTCAACACACTTTGATTCTTTCATATATTATGACTTCTTTGAGTATTTGTTGTTGCTCTTGTATAGTTTATGATTTCACATTTTTTCTCCTCATACTCCTTACAAAATCTCTATCCAATTTCCTTCCTTTAATGGTAGCTCTCGTGAACATATGAATTTTTGAAATCTCATCCGATGTATTCTTCTCATGCCAATTCTTTATTATTAGACTCAAATTCTTACTATTGAACTATCCCATCATTTAAAAAGTTAATATATATCATGCACTAATAATAACCTCTTGTATCTTCTTCCCACTTGGATGATACCTTGTGCACCCATGCACTACCCTTGCTAGATTACTATTAGTCTTCTTACCCTCATAGGTGTGTAATGCCCACTTGGATCCTTTGTCCTAGATATTATAATGAGGCCTCATATTGCTATTGAGGTTTTCTAATTTTGTACCTTGGGTACATTGTGTTGTGACATTATATGTTCTATCACTATATGTGGTATTTTGGATTACCATTGATGTAAGTTATCAATGAAGGTTTATATTCACATTTGTTGTCTAATTATGTATTATGTGATTAGTATGTCATTATGTTATATGTTTGGACTTATGTATGTGGAGTTGTATATGTTGAACTATTTCAGTGGTTCACCATCACTATTTTCTCTATACTATTTATAAATATGTGATTTGTTTATGAATATGTAGTTCAACTTCATGTTTTTAATGATTAGATCAATTCTTGCACTAATATTTCTAGATTGTGCAACTTTAGGATGATATTTAGTTGATGTAGTTTATTGGTAGAGCAATGTTGGGAATTCGGGTGTCTCAACCTTTATAAGTTCCTAGCATTGTAAGTTTTTAAAAATATTTTAAATGGCCTTATATTGAAAATAAGGCATCCCACTTTATGTTGGAACTTGGTGGGACATGTGCCATGTGTCAAGTATATTGAGTTGTTTTAAATGCAACTAAAGAATATTTAAGGAGACATGGGATGACCTTATTATATGATCCTATGAAAAGACTTGTAAAGTGTAGGAGAGTATTTAGTTAGGGGAGTTATATTGGAATCTTATAATGGATTATAATACATTTCACAAGCATCTATTAAGGAGATAATGGAGCCTAAAATGGAGCACCTATTTTGGATAATGAGTTATGTTTTATGATGATTATGAAGGGTGTCAGAAATCTATAATTTTTGGTGGATTTGATTCTCCATGATTTGGTCCATTAGATTTTGTGACTCAATTTGGGTGCCACATTTGTGGGTGGTATTTACTTGTGGTTTTGGGTTTCTATTTAATGGTTTAATATATTACATATTCTATAAATTGGTGTTTTCCAAGAGTTGCAATGTATTTTATTGTGATAGGCATAATTTGTGCTCGCAATAATGCTAATGAAATTAATCTAAAATTGATTGCTAGTTATACTCCTCTAAAAGCTTGTCCCACAAGTGTATTCTAACCTATTTTATTATTCAAAGATAAATTGGGCTACTTGGAATGTGGGGTTGAAATTTTTTTTACTCATAAGTCATTGTGTAATGGTTTGCATTGTTTATGTTTATATATATATGTTTCAACTTTTTTGGTAATTATTTAAATCAGTTTTAAAGTTTTTTTACATCACTCCTCTCAAGGTTTAGTTTAAGAAATTGATTTCACTACCTTTTCTTACTTACAAGTAGCTATGCTTGATGTTTTATTAAGTGCACAAACATGGCTTTCACCCGCAATAATAATTATTTGGAGATCGTTCAATTTGGGTAAATATTATGCATATCCTTATCCCACTCAATTGAGTTGTAGGGTGTATTTAATGATTTTATGAAATCAAGATTTGAATCAAGACTGATTCCTAAATCCATGTGTTGTAAATAAAGCAATAATATGTCTGTGTGTTCTCATTACGTGTATTTATTTTATCATTTATATTTTATTCTAGTTTCTACATTACTTGTTGTGATGTATTTGTAAGTGACCTTTACACTTTAAATGAGAAATTGATTTAATTTAATTACCATCATGGAATGATCCTATGCATTTTAATATTATGATATTTTAAAAATGCATTATGAATTAAAATATTGCTTATGCTTTAAGCCATAGTCAAACTAATTTAATTTGAAAAATAAATGTCTATTTATATTATATTAGGTGTGATAATTTACTTAGGAAAATAATGACCTAATTTGTATTTGAATGATATATTAAATAATTTTCCTAACATGTATATGTTGTGTGTGTTTATTTGGAAAATATCTTTTAGAAAAAATATTCTAATTGAAAATATCTAGTTTGTAATATCCAATTGTAAAAATAAATTATAAAAGATGAATAAGAGAAAATAAAAGAAAATGGGAGGATAAAAGAAAAAAGAATAAACATTTTCCACTATTTTTTGGGTTGAAAACTCTTCCTCCTCCCTTTTGAAAGAGATATTTGAAAATTAGAAAGCTTGGATTTGAAATTGATTTGGAGTTAAATTGACTTTAGGGTTGGATTGCTTGTAAGTGGCCAGGTTTATTTTATTTAAATCCCTTAAAATCTGCATCCCCCTATTTTCATTCACGTTTTTTTATAAGAAACATGGTTTAGGATCCAAAAACTAAAAAGAAATTAGTTTACTGGATTAGGTCATATTGTGTTATAAAGTCTAAGTGATGTGGCTAGTTGTAGACTTCATAATTTTTTGTACCTACTTTTGATCTTGGTCATGCTTAGAAGTACAATAGGACTTGCCTCAAGGTGAAGGAAAGGTCATTGGGTTGTCTTGATATAATTCAAGCCTCTTATAAATAAATAAATTTATTATACATACCAAACACATAATGCAAGTATAAATTCTATATATTGGTAGACTATTATAATGCTTAAATACAAATATATTGCTTTAAATTCTCTTGAATTGATTTGGCTCTCTAAGATTTGATAATCTCTTCCCATGTTTCAAATGAAGTTAGAGAGGTTCTTGAATACATGAATGTGGTTGTCAATCAAAAATATTTGCCATATGGGCCAATGGGATAACACCTATTTTTTTTAAATGTTTTTGTTTAAAGATGAAAGGATAAGTTTGAATTTTGGTAGCCTAAATCATAGCACACTATTTAATCCTTTATGAAAAATAAGTTAAGAATATGAAAAGTAAAAGTAAAAGTCATCTATAATAATAAATGATTAATAGATATTAGGTAAAAAGTATTTTATGAGTTAAATAAACCAAATCAAGTGTTATTATCAATTGGCTCTCAGTCTATTATGGTTTATTCATAACTCAAATCAAGTGTTATTATTAATGGACCCTTAGTCTATTGGTGAACTTGAATGGTTTTGAATGAACCCACCAAAGATCAAATCTTGTTGAGTGCAAGACCCCAACACCATAAGGGATGAGGTTGGGATTGTGCTCTTGACAAATTTGGTGGAATGGATACCCTCAATCTTTGGGTCTCAGCTAAAGAGATTGTGAAGTAAAAAAAGATCCAAAATCAAAAAGATAAAATGATTATGTGAATTTGATATAAAAACCCTCCAAAAAAAATGAAATACTATAACTATACATTATTTGAATTTGACTTAAAAACCCTCCAACAAAAAAAATGAAATACTATAACTATACATTTACATCATATTGTAAAGTAAAAAAAATCAAAAATCAAAAAGATAAAATGATTATGTGAATTTGATATAACAACCCTCCAACAAAAAAATGAAACACTATAACTATACATTAACAACATATTGTAAAGTAAAAAAAGACGCATTGCATGTGGATCCTACCATTGATTAGATTGTGTATTTAGTACATATAAATATTGTGAAATAATAATTTTATTTAAGATTGTGTATTTAGTAGATATATCTACTGTGAAATGGTAATTTTTTTGTATCGAAGCAATAATGTGATATTAGATAATAGCACACTATTTCAATAAGTGTAAATCAATTTTCATAAACATATAATTAAGTATATTTAGTGCTTAGTTATATTAAGTGTAAGTCTTTTTTTCCAAAAAAATCAATAATTTTCAATTCAACAACAAAATTTTATAGAAGAGGATTTTTTAAAGACAATTAATTTTCATATTAATTTATTCATAATGATGGCTATAATAGTGTTCAATCTCATTCAAACAATAACAAAACATTAATAGAATTAAAATCTGAGCCTCAAATTAATGTTTGAATAAGATTTATATTATTGATATAGTTAAAATTTTATAACAATAATTTAATGCATTGAAAATATAATAAAATTTAAATAATAATTTTATTTATGCATTAATTGTTTCCAATATGAACAAATTAAAAAAAAGATGAATAATATTTTTAAAAATATTAAATAAAAAAATAATTATAAAACATAAGATTGTTGCTAAATTTTTTAAATTAATGCAAAGATGCATTATACAATGACAACAAGGAGTTAATGTAATGGTGTGAGTGTGAACATAAACTCTTACTTTTTATCTTAAATTTGATAGCCATTTACATGTCAAAATATTAATATTTAATAATAAACATAATATTTCTAAAATAAGCAACATTTAACAACCCAAAATTTAGAATTAATTAATTTATTAAAAATAATGTAGTAATTTAATAATCAACTAAAAAAATTTATTGTTAAAAGGTCTATCATTTTAAAAAAAAAATTAGTACAAAAAATAAAATTGATTTGTTAATTTGTTAATTATAAATAAAAATTTGATAGACATAGGTTGAGTGAAGAAATAAACCTTAAACATTTAAATAATTAACTAAAAAAATGAAAAATAAAACTGCAATTTTTAGAATATACAATGTGTATCTTTAAATTAATATCTCTCAACATTTTTTAAATAAATGTATTTAAGATATCTATACTAATTATATACGAGCGACACATTATGTTAGGTTCTTGTGGACATGTGAGTGTAGAATTTTGTTATGTCCAATAAATTGAAATGTCATTCATGGAGACAAAATAATCTTAAAGTCAACAATGTAATTTTATTAAAATCGAAATTTATTTTTTTCATATTAATTTCTCTTGCCACCTCGCAATAAAAAATAACTATTATGATCTATGAAATATTGTTTATGTCATTCAAGCTATTAATGGAGTTGAAATTTAATTCAATATATAAATACTATGGAACATGTAATTTAGAAAAAAAATAGAAGAAATTGAATTTTATATTGACTGTTCCATCATGAACCAATAGAAAGAAAGATAAATGATATTTTTACAATTATTTAAAATAAATAAATCATAAAATTGATAACAAATTAATTAATGAAATTGTCTAATCACCCAATCAAAAGGTATTTCCCTTAAAAGGAAAATTTAAATACCAAGTTGTCGGCAACAAATAATGACAAGACACGGATATCTTCTGCCGACATTATGTCTACGTCGCTCCTCCCGTAAAAACTTCCCGGTAAATATAACAATGCAGGCGGGCTCATTCGATTAATGTTAAAACAGATCAGAACCGTTGATCTTGATAGGCCATTTATTTCCAGCGGCCGACATAAAATATCTAAAACACGTTGGCCTGAGTGGGACACTTGCAAGAAATAACTGTCAGTGCCAACGAGATTTCGCTGTCAATCGTGTGAAAAGATCTCAATTCATAATTAAACACGGTCGGTCATATGGGCATCCAGAATAATGCGGCATAAAGTCTGCCTGCTCTTCAAAGCGAGTCAAACGGCGCTTTAATTTTTTTCAGTTGGAATGGACTGTAATTTAAGCTATTCGTTATTACTACAATATATTTTATTTATTCTCTTGTAAATTCTTTGTATGTTTCACGTCATGTTTGAATGAAAAATCCGCCAGCAACAATTTAAAATTTTGCCCAGCTGTAAATTATGATTTGCCCTATGAAAACATGGCGTTTTGTATACGACATATTATTCCTTTTATATATATTTTTTAATTATTTGTGGGTTGATCTTTAATGGAAGGTTTTAAATAAGATATTAGATATTTACAATGTTTTTGAAGTAGCCTTTAAGTTTGTAATAGCACAATCTATAACTAATTTTATTATTAGTTTATTTTAAAATTACTTATTTATACTTCCTCTTTAGTGAACGAAAAATATTTACAATTTATTTTTTAATAATTTTTATTTACTTAAGTTTTCTTAAAATTATTGTACAATATTTGTCTACTGTGATTTGAATGTTTCATTATTTTAATGGTAGTATGGTAGTTATATTAATAAATATAATTAGTTAATCAAATTTCAATAGACTAATCAATTACGTATTATTTTTGTTTGTTATCTAAAGTTCTAATAGTTTACAAAATTATCTTTTAATATTTAAATACCAAAAATATCATTTTATTTCAAATGTTCACAAATTTGAAATCGTATTAGAATTTTAAATTGTGTTTTTTTTTTTTTAAATAAGAAAGTTGGAGTTCTATTGGGGCCCCACTCTTGAAAGATAGACAAACTTACACTAATAATTATTTGATCTAAAAGGTGAGCTTACAATAAGAGAGACACGATTCTGTTTTTTGTTTGTATCAAATTGAATTAAGAGAAAATATTACAAATAATTACTCTCACAATATTCAAAACTACCAAGTAATCAAAGTGGTCAAACATCCAAGCCCTGAAATTAATTTTCATCAAAAGAAACAAAGCTACAAAAAAAAATTTAAAGACCTTGTACTGTTCAAAATTGTCACCCTTAACAATTTCACACTATGTTTTGTCCCCTTTAATTTATTAGACTTAATTGAGCACCTATTTTCTTAAATTATGCATTACAAGGCCTAGTTTTACCGAGAGATTGCAAGCATTGAACAAATGTAAGCAATTAATGTTTTTCCCCAATACATTTGTCCTAGAAAATAGGGCCAGGACCCATACACCCGTGGGCGTGTAGGTCCCCTTATTCTACTAGGGACCAATTTTTAATATTTGAGAGTGGCCATTTTAACATTCAAAACTCAAATTTCAAATGTCAGCTTTTAGGATTTAGTTTTCAGAAAATTAGCACAATTGCATGTAAATACCTAGTCTTTTCACCATTTGAAATCTAAGTGATGCTAACAAGCATTCATGAGCAAAAACTATTGTCAAGAGTAGCTTTTCAGAGCTTTATTGCAATAAATCTAGATCCAACATCATGCCAAATTCTATGTGTGTTCATGTTGTCATTGTTTTGTGAAGGCTAACACTTTTGTAGGTCTCCAAATCCAAGTCCTTAAGGAGATGTGTATGACTTTAGTCCTTCAGGGAAGCCATTAAAGGGTGGTAAGTTGTAGTACTTAGTGATTTCATCATTACTTCCTTTCAGTTATCCATTTATTATTGACATTGCCATCGTGAAAGTAGAAACACTTACATAAGGTTTGACTAAGGCAAGCCCCTAAATGGCCCAACATTTTCCCCAACATTTTCCCTAAGGTTTGAATTTGTAGGTTATAGGTTTGAAGAGGATTGAAGGAAGACTAAAGACAAGTTGTCCATTGCTGCATTTCAAGCCCTAAATCTTGTTGAGCCACAAAAACTCACCTACAAAATTATTCGACAACATTCTGACAAGTTTGCAGATAAAAATCAGAAGCTCAAATTTGTCACCATAGGACCCCAAAAGTAGAGCATGACACCCTATCAGAGACCATACGCCCCTAGGCATCCCAGTCCTCCTATTCAGCTCAAAACCAACTTTTTGGGATAGGTACACAATCTCCCGCACTTTCCAAATCTACCTGCAAATTGTTGTTTTAGTTTATTATTTATCGAGATCTTGCATTTCACGTATTAGGACATATAGTCTAATTAGGTTAATCAATTTCAATCAATTCCAATCCATTTCTAGTCCCTCAAAGAAGGAGATCCAGGTCCAATTGGTTTACCTTCATGATTGATAGTCAAACTATTCACCTTGTTGATCTCCCTCTTTAAAGAAACTTGGAAAAAGCCCCCCAATAGGGTAGGGTTGGATGGAACAATCACTGTTCCATGCTTTGGATCTTTGCTAGCAAGATCTCCTTGGTGTCTTAACACCTTAACCTTTAGGATCTTCTCTTAGGTACCCCTGGTTCTCTGGGCCACCCCACTACCATCTCAATTACAACCTACCAAGCCAACCTTGGTGTAATTCTCCTATTCTTCCCTTAGCCCTTAATCTTCCCTAAAGGCTAACTACTCCCAACTCTCAATTTTTTCTTTGCAGGGGTGTGGGGATGATTACTACAGGTTCACACCATCATAACTTAGTTCTAAAAACTCCACCTTGCTTCCTTTGTCCATCGCTTTCACCAAACCCTCATCTAGGGTTAAAAAGGCTACTAGCCAAGAGTCCCTATTAGGTCTCCAACTCCGAGAGATTAGGTTAGAGGTCTAAAACTCTGCAAAGAATGTAGGTTCTTCTCTTAGGATTCTTGGTCCTGGTGACTATCCATCAAATATTCTGGAGGTCTCCATCCTCACCTGACCGTACACAACCATAACCTTCCATTTAGCAATTTAGGCCCTTTTTGAACCATTTCCTGACCTCACAGTGAAATGTTAGCTTGTTCTCCAATCAAATGGATTGGTGAATCCTCCTCCTTCATTCCAAGCCTTTGCAAGACACCTATCTACCTTTCCACCACGTGACTTGTCAGGGAAAGGTCACCCTTGCAAACCAAGTGCTTTGCACTTCCTGTCTTTCCTAACCGGGCACTGTCAAGCTCGCCTAGGAGAAGACTTTCTCCATGATTCCTGGAATGCTAACCACCCTAACCCTAATCTATATACAGACATGGAGCATAATTACAGTTCCCAAGGGCTCGTACACAAGTACAGTGGGAATGTAACTAGAACTCCATCCTTTACAGTCTGATTGTCAGGTCAACAACTAAAAAGAAACAACTAAATTAAGCAAACAATGCCTGGAAATTGATAACCCAACCTAAATTCTACCACACCAACTTAGAACACAGTTTACACCAAAATCTACACCAATTTACAGAGCCATGATTGCTCCTGATCACACTAATTCAAAGCATAACACATAAAATTATACAATTCTTCTCACTGTCCACACTAGTTTTCATGAACTTTCCACATTACAGAAGCTTCCAACCTTCCAACAGGTCAAGACACACCTTATAAAGGTTTCCAAATCAGTTAAGCTCGAGCTTAACTATTCGGTGGCCGCTTGTGGCTTTCCCAATAGGCCTTATTTGCAAAATTTTGAAAAAACTAACACCTAGGAAGGTCTACAAAGGTCATAATTCCTCCTTGTAGCCATACCCCAATCTAGAAGATGGTCAACATGACCTTTATGAACATAATACTTGACCTAAAATGCCTCTAAAGCACAAACACAAAGAATGGAAGGAGTTTGCTACATTTGATCTAAAACAAATTGTTAATTCTTGACCTTCTAGTTAACTCTCCTAGATGCACTTTGGGCTGCTCCTGCACCACCCCCCTTAACAATCCTAGGTTCTTTGCATTTGGGACCTAGGACCCCTTTTTCTACATTTCATTTTTGCGAACAGTGCTATGGCCAAGGCTTTAGGATGTTGATAAAACAAGGGTGTGACATAAAGAATGAGCATGGAATCCATCATCGTTTATAACAAACACCATCATAAGAGACTAAAGGATTAGGTTACCAAGATCCTCCACTTTCACAACAAACATTCATTCCACCAACCAAGAAATGAAAATTCCTTGGTCCTCTTAACAAGTTACCTTTTCTGCATCTTATAACCAAGACTTAACAGGTCTTAGACACACTTCTCAAACTAGAACATATTACATTGCCACCCATCTGTGACTGAGAAGATAAGAAAGTAAAGAGTACAAATATGTCTTACTATGCATATCATAGAATGCTTGTACATCTTATCGATGAATGTTGTGTTTTAAAGAAGAAATTAAGAGAATTTTATTCTTGATGGGATCAAATTGAATGTATAATATGTTAACATTCATTTATTTGCTCCTTGCCATGTGGTATTTGTAATATCACAACATGCTTACTACCTTACATGGGCGTATAAATGTAGCTTTATGAAATAATATTTTATATAGCAAAGAGTAGCATATCATCATCCATTTTGGCTCACCTTTGTCCTTACACTTGGGGGCAAGGGGTTAGGTAGCCTTTTCTAGGTGCATTCCTTCTAGCAAGGGATCCTATTTTATCTCCTTAAAATATGAGTGTAGCAAGTACACTAACATTTTAAGGGGGTCATATAGTCCCCCGCTCATTGTTTACATATGAATGGTCCCTTATTAGTTATGGTAGCATACATCTCCTAGGAAGTGTGACCTTATGAATCAAAGTGTGGCCTTCTTGATCTATGTGAGAGTCTCTTTAGTGGTGATATTGGGCTTGATATCCCTCAAGAGTGCGACCTTTCTTGGCATATGGCGTTATTTGTCAGGATCTTACATTTTATGTATTAGGGCATATAGTCTAATTAGGTTAATAAATTTCCATCAATTCCAATCCATTTCCAACCCCTCGAAGAAGGAGATCCAGGTTTGATTGGCTCACCTTCATGGTTGATAGGAAATCTATTCACCTTGTTGATATTCCTCTTTAATGAAACTCAGAAAAAGGCCCACCCTAACAATCCTAGGTTCTTTGCATTTAGGACCTAGGACCCCTTTTTCTATGTTTTAGAAAAAAATAATAGGTTGAAAGAACTTAATTATAGGAATGAACTAACTATAAATTTGTTGAACATAAAGACAAACTTACAATATTGATAATAATAACTTAAAGATGAACAAACTAAAAGATACTACTACTTATCATAAGTAAAACATGATAAAAACATTATCCATCTCCTACAAGGCAACCAACATCTTTAGACTACTACCCATGCTTCATGACCTACCTTCTCCCCCTCTTTATTCACCCTCACTTCCTCCATGCATGCCATTATTCTCGATATATTTTCCTAAAGATCAAGACATTAAAATCCTCTTGCTAGGGTAGAGACTCACATTGCATGACTTAGATCCTTTCTATAGGGAGCTCTATGAAGGGTGTTGTTGTAAAATTTTGGAACTGTGAAATAACTAACCATATTTGCATAACCATTATGATGGGAAAATTCAAGTCTTGCTATCACCCTCTTGACATCTCCACAAAAGGCTCTCAAAACTCACATCTCACAACATAACTATTCTAAATCTCTTTACCTTTCCAACAATGCTTCTGAAGAATGTATAGACTCAACTCCTTCCAAACCTTTCCCAATAATTCTAATTACACTCGTAATACTATCTAACTCTTTTACCAACTTCATGGTGCTAAATTGATCAAAAGAAACATTTCAAGAAAACAAACCCTCATACCCATATCTAGTATATATTACACAAGGTTGGTAATGAAACCCCTTTAAGGGTAGCTTTCAACCTTCTTCCGTCATTAATTCTATAGGTGCCTAATACATGTTATACAAACCCTATTGTTGCATTGAAATTGTAGTAAAAAGTATCAAATCCTATGCTCCAACAAAGCTCCTCAATGATTGCTACCTCAATTTTTATAGATCTCTTTTTAAAATCCATTCCTAAAACAACATAAAGAGATCTTCTGTAACTAGGATTCCCAAAAATAATGCCTCCCATCTAGCTTCATTATTATTTTTATTCCCAAAAAGAGAAAACCCTAGCAATACCTAATTCTAGCTATTTAATACACTTAAGGTTCCAATTCCTATCAAATACAAAACCTTTTGAAGTAGGATACGAGGTATTTGTTGAACATAGGTTGTCATTGATGTCAAAGGTTGTCAGTAATGTCATTGATGTTAGTAGTTTAGTATGATTGCATACCTATCTATGTTGGTAATTTTTACTGTCAGGATGCAAAATCAAGAAATATATATTACTAAGGTGTGGTGTATATCTTCTGGTGCTTGCAATATCATGCTTGCATCTATTCACTATGATAGTGGTGGTCCAAAATTTTGTATCGGAGTGTTTTAGTTCAATTCTCAAGGCAAAGAGATTTCTTTGGCAATACAATGATGGTCTGCATTTCTTTCAGAAATGCAATTTTTCTCTGTAGATTAAGAGGAGAGTATATCTACACTAGTTCTATCATATTCTTGTGTTTCTAAATGATATGTTCAACATGTAAATTTTTTGAAATGATAGAAGGTTTTCTGTGTTTGTTTGTCAACCAGTTGGATTTCAAAGCATGTGTAATAACAACTAATAGCGTGTAGATTTCAACTCTTGTGTGTGGTGTTAAGATAGGACCCGCTTAAGGTTTCTATGGTAGGGAACAATATCATATAATTTTGGTGACAACAAAATTTGATTTTAGGACCAATGTATTATACGTTTCATGTAAATTGAATTTAGGTCTACCTTATGTCGTCCTGGCTATTTGTGGATCCCTAGTCAACATAGAAGAGTGCTATTGTAATGTCATGAATATATTTCTTAGTTGTGCAGATGTATTATGTAAGTGAGTGAGAGTGAGTGAATTAGAATTACACCTAAATTGTGAAGAAAAAGTTGGTTGCTGGTGAAAATTGAAGAGAAGGTGGTGAAGATAAAAGGGAGAGTTGAATTTCAGTGTGTGTGCCAGTATTAGAAGATCATATGCAGTAAGGAAGAGTGTCACCTATGACTCTGGAATGTGTTGAGTTACATAGAAGATCCGCAAGCTTCATCATTATATTCTGGTAGGACAGGTGTTTTACCTATTGTACTGTTTCAGTTGGGGATTGGTGTCTCTAGTAGGTTGGTGCTTATAGATACTATAAGGGATTGGTGTCTCTAGTAGTTGGTGCCTACTTCATATTGTAAAATTCACTTGTATATTTTTGCATTGTGAGGTTGGATTTGGACAATAGATCTAAGCAACTATTCTCTTTGTGGTTTTTCCCATCCCAGGTTTCCACTTATATCTGGTGTTCACTTGCGTTCTTTACGCTTTTATGTTTTAATTGCTTATGTGGGGTTTGCTATGAAGAATCATATATTATAATAACCGTAGAAAAGTTAATAATTTTGAATTGATTAGATCTACTGACTCACCCCCCTCTCAATAGATTATGTACCCTTCAATTGGTATCAGAGCCAAGTTCCTTTAAAGAAGCGTAACAACTTAAGGTAGTTCCAAGATGGCACACTCAATTGCTCAAGAAGGATTCTCTGGAAATAAATCTCCATTGTTTGATGGATCCAATTTTGTGATGGGTCTAGATAGTGGCTAGTTTTTCTTTCATCAGTTATGATTTTATCATTTTATTTTCTAAGTTTCACAAACATTTCCAAGACCTCATACATATTTCATATCCCTTTTATGCAGTTTGATAGACCTAAATATGTGGAAATATAAATATGATATATTGATATATGATTGTGTGGATGTATGAATGTTCATAGGATTTAGTATGTTTTAATGGTTTAATTGTGATTATTAAAGATGTAAATACCTTAGTAGCAAAACTAACATATTGTAGCCAAGAAGACTATAGCTTGCAACAATTGGATTTCTAGCCCGGTGGACGGTTGTAGGGGAGAGCCAAAATAATTAGAGAGTGATAGTTCTAGAGGGAAACAAAGGTCGCTATTGAATAGTCAACCATGAGTCATCATAAATGCACTTTTATCCGCTAATAAGATAACTAGAAGAAGAAGTCTATTCCAAATAGGAATAAACCATGACGTAGCAGTTTCTAGTAAACATGTTCTTGTCATGGAAGTTAACTATTAGGGGCAGAGTCCTAGTTTAATTTTCCTTCTTCTATTTCATATTTATGGTTTTTTGTTTCAAAGACTTATCCTCTTCATATTCTTGAAGGAGACTGGATGTATGCATTAATGTTTTTTTAAGTCCTTAATAAATAAGATTCCTCTCGAGCCTATATATTGGGATTTGTGGTTGAGGAGAAGATATAGTGGTAGTAACAATATGATCGGTCTTACCGATTAATAGTAATTGTTGTTAGTTTTTTTGTTATCAAGTTACAATAGGTATGTATTGCTCAATAATAAATCTTTTAGATATTCTAGTCAGACTATAAGAAGTTCATTTTTTATGCAATAAATGAGTTTAGTTCGCTATCATGAATTGTTGATCAAGTAGTACATACTTGATATCTTTTGTGGGCGTAGCAACTTGAGCAAGGGCCACTCGAGGTATTGCCAACCCATCTTATTATCTGTTACTAGATTAGATGTTGCATTATTTAATTCACTTAAGATAAGTTTCCAATTATATGAATGTGAATTTCATGAATGATATTTTGTAGCATGTATTACATTGAGTTATTCTTCGAAGAAGTTAGAGGTCAAAAGTTAGGAGTTAGAAGATAGAAGTATTAGTTAGTTACAAGTTCAGATTTAATATATAGTAGTTAAAGTATTAAGCAATAAGTACCCACAACAAAAGCAATAGATTTATGTTAGTTTCCCTATTCAACAATTTCATGTTTTATTTTATTTTCTAGTTTATACCATTTCAATGCATGAGTGACCACCTTTGTTTCATTGATATAAGGCATAGTAGGATCCTTGAGTTCACATATAGTGCCAACATTATCAAAAGCTTATGAGCCCTGGTTGATAATTAAATGAAACCATTTGTGAAGGTTTGGTGAACTGTCTAGTTAGGAACCCATCCTTTGAATTGTGTGTTTGCTTGCAAACACCAAGTTAACCAGAGGTTAGAAAGGCCTTAAATTTTTGGAACTATTGTCAAGGATGATGCTACATTCAAGATTCTCCCATATATTTACAAGCTTTTGTAGTTTAGTGTTTTTTTTAGTATTAGGGTAAATAAGGTTTTAGCCATCAACACAAACACACTTTACTAACAATGTGTAGGAACCGTTGATCCAAAGAGTCATAATCATTGTATGCAAAGTAAATGAGATGCTTAGGGAAGATTTCTACCTTCAACACACAAAGAATTACAAGATATTGGTGAACATAGTGAACAAAGTGAGGGTATTCTTGAAGAAGAATCATCCCTAACACCAGTACCTACACCAAAAATAAAGGAGACTTCCCACATAAACATCAAAATCATAGATAATGCAACAGTTGAAGACCCACTAGAGCATGTAACCTTTGAGTTCCCCATTGCCAACCAAGAGAGAGCAACTTCTTTGAAGAACATACCTCCTTCAGCATTACTTGTCTTCTATGAGTTGGTCATAGAGGATCCAAACACCTTCCTTTTTGAGTTTGACATGCTATGTAGAAGTTATGACTATACCACAAATGCACATAGGATTAAATTGTTTCTAGCAACACTAAAGGATGGTTCTATAAGATGGTTCATGGATTTGGAAATAGATGTTGTTCCCAATTAGAATACCACAAAGATAAAGTTCCTAGAAAAGTACCAAGATTACTGTAGAGGCATAGATATAAAGAAGGATGACATCTTTAGGATGTCACAAAAGGAAGATTAATCCTTGGAAGACTATGTGGAAAGGTTTCAGTTTTTCCTTGATAAGTCCTACCAAAATAGCCTCACTGATGAATCCCTAAAGTTGATAATCTTGAGAGTGGTTAATGAGGATTGTATGGATGCACTTAACCTCATTAGGGCAGGAGACATATCACAGGCACCATTTGAGGAAATATATAAAGCATGTAGGAACTATTCAAGGTCTTTCACCAAGAGGATTAGATGATACATTGCATCTTCCATTAGTAAATCATCCAAGATAGTCTCTAGAGTAGAGCTAATCCATCTTCTATGAAATATGAAGGAGGATATCATCAACCATCTGGCTATACAATTAGACACCCTCCATATCAAAAAGAAGCAAGAAGAGGCACAAACAACCCTTATAGAATACTACCCACATTGTAGATAGAGAAGGACCAATTGCAAGTGTAATAAGGTGGCAAGTATCTCTGAAGGTAAGCAAGGGACATCAAGATTTCATGCATTAGAAGGTGAAGATGGTCAAGTGTTCTACATATCTTAACACAAAACATGGCAACCAATACAAGGTATGCCTCAAGATCCTTTGAGTTATAACATATCATTTCTTGGTAACAATGTAAATTTTCCTAGTTGGAACCTTCAATCTTGGGCCAATATGCAAAACCAACAATGGCCAATTCCCCAATCTAGTTGGAATAAAAAACATCAAAACATGTGGCCACCTCAGAATTATCAAGGACCTAATTATAATTCTCAATTTCCACCACAAAAAAATCAATGGCAACCTCAATGGCAAAGAGGTCAATAATGGAAAAATCAAAATCCCAACTATCAACAGCTACAACAACCCTTGCAGCCACAATAATAAGCTATAATGCCAAACCTTCAATAGCTGCACCAAATCCACCAAGAGCACCTCAATTGCCAATACAACCGACACCTAACCCAAATAACAAGCCTATCCAATAGGCTTATTCTAATGGCACCATGAAATACACCACCTATGGGGTTGAGATGAGTGATGTACACCTCAGATTAGGGAAGATGTTAGTCAAACCTTCATCTCCTCATATGAATGAATTGATTGACAAGGAAATCTTGGTTGAGACCATGGACCAACATTCTAGGGAACTTGACTCAAATCAGGCCAGTCCAACAACCAAAAGTCTAGAGCCTCCATTTCCTGAGAGTTTAATAGTCCAAAAACATCAATGACAAGCTGAAACTAATTTTTTGGGATAGAACAAGGAAGTTTGAATCAAAATACCCCTCATCCAAGCTATCAAGGAAGTTACTATTTATAGTTAAACAGTGAGAGAGCTATACCTCAAAAAACTAGGCAAGCAGCGAAAGGATCCTCAAACTATACATTTCTTAGGAAAAAATTTAAACATCATGTTGGGAAACATAACTATCCCAAAGTATGCAGATCTTGGGAGCCCTGTAGTGAATGTAAAAATAAATGACACTCTCATTAAGAACACTTTAATTGATTTAGGAGAAACTACTAATGTAATGACCAAAGAAACCATAGAATTATTATTATAGCTAATAAAGCTCATACCTACACCTACTATGCTATAGTTGACAGATAGGTCCATAGTCAAACCCGAGGGAATCATTGAAGATTTGGTGATAACATTAGATTCATGGGAGTACCTTGCAAAATTTATGGTATTATAGCCTAAAGCTAATCTTCCAAGATATCCCCTCATCTTAGGGAGACCTTGGTTAGAAACAACAGATGCCTTCATAGGTTGTAGGTCTAGAAATATGATTATTTCCAATGAGAATGCAACTAAGAAATTAATCCTTTATCCACCAGCTTAACCATATGCGGACCTAGAACAAACTATCTAGCCAACACTAGATGAGGAAGATTAGTACTCCTTACAAAATATGATGACTATTGAACATAACCTCTTATTAGAAAACCAAGATGAAGATGAATTGATTGCAAACATCATACAAAAAACTATCGTAGGGACCCAAAACAACATGACTGTCTAACATGTCTACAAGATCCTCCTACAAAATATAATCCTTTCCAATTCATCTGAGTTAGTTTCCCAAATTCTCCACACTTTGTTACCACATAATTATATTCCAAACATAGTAGGACTTGACATTTCATCTGTTCAAGCATCATCCTTGAATTTAGAGATTATGCTGAGAAAAATATTGAATGTAAACAGTCAATTGACTGTTGCACAACATACCTCACTATTGGTTGTGTTGAAGGTACACATAGTAGCCTTTACATGGGATTATCATGATATGAAGGGGAAAGACCCAGATTTGTGCATGCATAGAATTTACATCAATGATGGTTTCAAACCGGTTAGACAACCCCAAAGGAGAATGAAAATTGCAATCCAAGATATAATCAAATCAAAATTACAAAAATTGTTGGATGCAGGATTTATCTATCCTATGTCTGATAGCCAGTGGGTGTCTCACTAGTGATTATGCCTAAGAAAGGACGAAAATGGAGAGGATGTGTACCATGAGTTAAATGCTACAACTAGGAAAGACTACTTTCCACTTCCATTCATTGACCAAGTACTTGATTCATTAGAAGGAAAGAAGTAATTTTCCTTCTTAGATGGATTTAGTGGCTACAATCAAATTAAGATAGCCCCAGAAGACTAGGACAAGACAAATTTCACATGCCCTTAGGGTACATATGCTTATTTTGTCTTTCCATTTGGCTATACAATGCATCAACCACCTTCCAGAGGGAAGTACTAAGCATATAATCAAACTTTTCACATGATTCCATGGAGGTTTACATGGATGATTTCGCAACTTATAGGACTACCTATGATGAAACACTTAGAAATTTGGAGAAGATACTAAAGAGATGTCAAGAAAATAACATGTCCTTGAGTCATGAGAAATGCTTCATGATGATGACTGAGAGAATTGTTTTTGTACATTTTGTGTCCAATGATGGAATTCAAGGATACCCCAACAAAATTGAGGTGATTTCAACACTCCCCGTGCCTCAAAGATAAAAGGATGTTAGAAGTTTCTTTGGCCATGCTGGATATTACATAAGATTTATCCAAGATTTTAGCAGAATTGCAGTTCCACTATCTATCCTATTATCTAAAGATGTAGAGTTTGAATGGAACACTGCTTGTCAAATTGCATTTGAAGCCCTCAAGGTAGCACTAACTAAGACATCTATCTTGAGAGGACAAAATTGGAATCTCCCTTTTCATATTCATACAAATGCTTTTGATTTTGTAATATGAGCAGTGTTGGGACAAAAGGAAGCAAACAAAGAGTACGCCATATATTATATCAACAAAAATCTTCAAGGGTCAGAACTCAATTATACAACGACTGGAAAGGATATGTTAATAGTGGTTCATGCAATAAATAAATTTAGATATTACATTATAGGGTATTCAATGTTCATACACACTGATCATACAACAATAAGGTATCCCATGAACAAACCAATGGTTGGTGGCAGACTTGTCAGGTGGTTACTGTTACTTCAAGAATTTGAGATTACCATTCTAGATAAGCCAGGTAAATCCAATGTAGTGGAAAATTTTATATCTAGACTACCAACCAAATTAGAAGAAGATGTTGATGACTCCTTCCTAGATGAGCATTTATTTGATCTATCTTTGCATACACCTCGGTATGAAAATATTGCCAACTATCTTGTAGCAGGAAAGACACCACCCCATTTCTCACCAAGGGAAAAGAGGCAATTAGTTTAGAAAATTTTGAACCCTACTCATGGATAGCTAGATAATTATTCTACACATTCCCAAACAACATAATGAGAATATGCATCCAAGAAGATGAGGTATATGATATCCTCAGAGCATGCCATGATGAACCCTGTGGGGGACACTTTGTGATAAATATAACAACTCTTAAGACCCTGAATACTGGATATTATTGGCTAACTCTTTATAAACATGCAATAAAATATATCGGGGGCTGTGATAGATGCCAAAGAATGGGAAGGCCAACAAAAATAGATGAAATGCCATTGCAACCACAACTAGCAATAACACCATTTGAAAAATGGGGATTAGACTTTATTGGCCCCATCTCACCAATATCAAATAATAAAGAGTACATACTGGCCTATACAAATTACCTTACAAAATGGGTAGAGGTTAAGGCTTTACAGTTTGCAAGAGATGGGAATGTGGAAAAGTTTATCTATGAAGGCATGTTCACAAGATATGGAGTTCCAAGAGAAATTGTCACAAAACAAGGAACTCAATTTACATAATATCTGATCATAAAATTAGTTCAGGAATATGATATCAGGCACATAAATTCAACACCTTATCACCCTTAAGCAAATGGGCAAGTGTAATTCACTAATATGGAAATTGAAAATAGTCTCATAAAGATAGTGCAACTTCATAGGAAGGATTGGGCAGCCAAGTTATCTGAGGCAGTTTGGGCTTATAGAACAACTTGGAAGACAACAACAGGCTTTACACCATATGAATTGGTGCATGGTAAGAAGGTTGTACTTCCTGTAGAATTTGAGTATAAAACATTAAGGACAACAATTCAATTGAGCATGGATTTTTCAACAACACAAGAGAGATTGCACAACCTAAATGCATTATATGAAATAAGAATGGAAGACATTGACCACACTGAAGTTATCCAAATTCAAAGGATCTATTGGCATGATCAATTTATTAAGTCAAAGGAATTCAGTGCAGGTGATTGGGCTCTACTTTATGACTCTAGACACAAAGATTACAAAGGGAAATTTCAAACTAGATGGCTTGGGCCATATGAAATAAGGATAGTCTTCCCAAAGGAGTAGTACAAATACAAATAATTGATGAAGTAAGGCTATCATTGCTAGTCAATGGTCACAAATTGAAGCTTTATAAGAAACCATTGTAGAAGGATGACTTCCTTCTTACATTACGACAATAGTTTGAACCTGACATGGAAAATTCAATAACAAAAACAACTAGCTCTATAAATGTATTAGTAGACGAGCCACACAAATCACTCACTAATGTTCCATAGGTATAATTTCTTCACATATTTCACATGAACACACTACACAAGTGACAATTAGCAATCTTCATTTCTTCAACTAGTGAGCATATGTAGAAGGGACCTATAACAACACAAACTAAAAATAATGAGACTTGTTGTTACATGCACCCATAGAATTCACATATCCATCATATTTATCCATTCATATGCATTTGCATCATCTTTTTCACACATGTAGTAATATACATGTCCACTTTATTCCATCACATCACCTTTTCATCTCTACCGTACCTCGTAATAACTATCACTTCACCTAAAGCGTAATCTACATAACCTTTTATTTTCATCCATCACTCCAACCTAATACCCATGTGTCACACAATAACCACATATCATAACTACACACAACTCATATTCATCATGGCAAGTCTTTTAAAAATTTACTTGCATGGCACAATTTAGCTTCTACACATGAGTTACAAATCAATTCTAATAATACCTCCAGTTACACTTCGATTTCACAATCATAATTATCATTTAAGATTTACTAATTTTATGTATGCTTATTGATTCATTCAAGCATGTAAACTAGCTTATTTTAAATTTCCACTACTTTCCATTTATATCTTCACCCTATTTGTATGAGCTAAGTGTGGACACTTAGCCTGCTTATTTAGGGGAGGGTATCCAAGATCATTCCTCATCTTTTTTGTCATTTCAAGCTTTTCTTTTTCTCTGCTGTTTTATTTTCCACCATCACCAAGATATAGAGAGACTAGTTGAGGAATTCAGAGTTGTATTTAGGTGTTATAGAATACAACAGAGCATAAGCAGTGTAATTGGGGTGATAGAACAAGAACAAAACAAAGAAAAATTGTAAAGTAACTAAAAAATCACAGAGCATTATAATGGGAAGTGATATAATACATAGATAATGAACAACACATAACCAACTACTAGATGATAGGTTATGTTTTCCTATTTTCCAATGAGCTGGCTAGTTACATGAGGCTCACAAAATTTAATGAGGTTATGAACCAACAATTTGCAGCCACATTGCAAAATGATGTAGTTGTTAGAGGCCTAAGAATAGATGCCTTAGAAGCTGCAATAATTGAAGTATCTAGATTTCCAAGACAAGGAGAAGAATTTCTAGCTAGGACAAATGCCATTTCAACAAGAAATGAATTCTCCCAGCCATGAGAAAACTTGGATTCTTGTTCCCAAGGTACTAAACGATTGTCTTTACCCTAGCTTTGGGATTCAATTGCTTCTTATGTAGTTAAGTATTTGACCTGTGATGGGAGACAATAATTATTATATATAGTTCATTTCAAGCTGTTAAGTCATCTTCACCATAATAGGCATGTGAATGTTCCTAATTTCTTGTATAATTTGTTAAAGATAATGTCATTTGAATACAAGAGGAAAAGAAACAATACAATATTATCTCATTTCTGTTTGGTTGTATTATAGATAAAGAGGAGTCTTAGGGCCTAGTTGCCAAATATTTATTAGGAAAGTTTTCTTAATTGTAACAATATCAATAGTATCCTCGAAGTTCCTAATAAGGATAGAAGAACCATATTGTTGCTCTAGAGGAGGAAATTCCCTCTGGCTTTCCTATTGCAACACCTACCCACAACACAAGAGAGACAGAGGAGCAAGGTTTGCAAGAAAATCAACCTACAGCCTCTGTTGAGCAACTTACAACAAAGAGCAAACAAGAAACCCCTATTTCAAAGGGGCCAAAAAAGGGAAAGAAAAGAAAAGAAAAGGTGGAGCTTCTTCTTCTACACCTACAAACGGGCAGAAGAAACCCACACAACCTAGGAGGTGATCACATCACCTAAAGAAGAAGGGGGTCATGAGAGGATCAATTAAAAAATAAGAAGAATATGTTCTAGTAGAGGAATCGAAAGAAAAACATGAAGAAGATGTTGTGATGGTAGAAAAAGATAAAGGCTAAGAGGATAATGCCTCTGGTGGAAATGTAAATACACTAGTTGTACAATCAATGTACTTTACTACCACTTCTGAATCAGATTCAAAAGATGTTTTTGTGGCTAAGAAAATGAGAAGGTGATCCCAAAAATACCTATTTCAGAGGGTTTTGAATACACAAGTGCAACAGGGGATGAACAATTTTTTCAAAAAGACAAACTTTTTATTGAACAAATGAATATTAACAAAGAATTATAGGAAGCAATGGAAAGAAAATAAACAATTAGAAGAATTGTGAAAAACACATCAACAAAAGGATAGTGAGAAGGATGAAAGAATTAAAGAACTAGAGGAGAATCTCTATAAGTTTGAGCATGGGTCTAAATTGGAGGTATTGGAACAGCATGCTATAGTAGAAGCATAAAAAAAAAACTAGTATCCCAAGGCCCAATTCCTCCGATCATAACCCTAATTGGGCCAACTATGGTGTCCTTGGGTGTGGAGCTTTGGAGAAGAACACAAGAATTCTCTCAAAAAGAAAAGAGTGGGAAAGGGAGAAAAATGAAACAATTTCCAATCATACCGGGGCATTTGAAAAACAAGAAAATTAAGTAAAGAGGTTGGAGGTGAAATTTGAGGAAATAACAAATAAAACTACACAATTGCTAAAGTGTAGGCCGCCTGCTAAGGTTTATGCCTTATTTCTACAAGATTTTTTGTTTGTTTTTATTTTAGCCAATTAATCAATGACCTTACTATAGAAATGAACATGAAATTATTGTTTTTAGAAACTTTTCATGACTCCACACATAAGATGCAAGATTACCTTTGTGAATTCTACCTGCATAATTATATTCTTTCAAATGAGACTGCTTGGAATCCCTTGATTTTTGTAGTAGGTCTACAAATCAGAGCTCTAGCCTCCTACATCAGAAATGAACAAAAGAGGCGTAAAATTTTATAAGAATACAATGAAAAGAAAAAATCTATTGCTTTGTATCTCAGAAAAGAATCAACGGATCCCAATGTAATCATAGAAGATTGGATAAAACTTTTGGATTACAAAGGTGAGGAAAAGAAGATAATAAATATACAAAATGGGATTATGCGAGGATGAAGAGATTAGCTATAAGACCTATTAATGCAGAATTCAAATTTGTGTAGAAAATATGGGAAGAGCTAACACCCGAGCTAAAGAAAAAGGAGCCACACTACCTTTATATTTTATAGCCATTGTCCAAAGATCTCATAAGTACATAGAGATTGTAAGGAAATATGGAGCTACATGATTTCCACTCAACTTTCATCCACCTATTCTCCTTTTTCCAGTACCACACAGGACAAGGAAGAAACATGGGGAGGGAGAAGCAACAGAGAACACCAGATTGGCAAATATTGCAAATAAAAAATGCTATTATTTGAAATAGACAAAAGGGAGTTAACATTGTAGCTGATTTCAAGGAGATAGCTCTTCAATATAACCTTTGGTCTTAAAAATTTCTTGAGGATGAGAAAATAATTTAGTTGGGTGGAATGATGGGTCTAGATAATGGTTAATCTTTCCTTCATCAGTTATTCTTTTATCATGTCATTTGCTAAGTTTCACATAAATTTTGAAGAATCCATACATCTTTCATATGCCTTTTATGCACTTTGACAAACCTAAATATGTGGAAATATAAATATGATATATGCTTGTGTGGATGTATGAATGTTCATAGGATTTAGTATGTTCTTATGGTTTAATTTTTATTGTTAAAGATGTGAATGTCTTGGTAGCAAAACTAACATCTTGCAACCAAGAAGACTATAGCACACAACAAAGTACTGTAGACGGTTGTAGGGGAGAGCTAAAATAATTAGAGAACAATAGTTCTAGAGGGAAGCGAAGGTGGATATTGAATAGTTAGCCACGAGTAATCACAAATGCACTTTTATCCACCAATAAGACAATTGGAAGAAGTTTTTTACAAATAGAAGTAACCCATGGCATGATATTTTCTAGGAAACATGTTCTTGTCATGGCGGCTAATTGTTAGGGGCAGACTCCTAATTTTATTTTCCTTCTTCTATTTCATATTTCATATTTATGGTTTTTTGTTTTAAAGACTTGTCCTCTTCCCATCCTTGAGGGAGAGTGGATGTATGCATTAATGTTATGTTTTGTCCTCAATAAATAAGACTCCACCCAAGCCTATATATTGGAATTTGTGGTTGAGGAGAAGATCTAGTTGTAGTAATAATATGATTATTTTTACCAGTCAATAATAATTGATGCTATTTTTTTTGTTACCAAGTTACAATAGATATGTATTGTTGTATGAGAAATATTTTAGAGATTCTTGTCAGATTGTGAGAAGTTTAGTTTTTATGTAATAAAGAAGTTTAGTTTGTTGTCATGAATTGTTGATCAAGTAGTGCATATTTGATATCTTCTATGGGTGCAACAACTCGAGCAGGGGCCACTCGAGGTACTGCCAACCCATCTTATTTTTTTTTTATTAGATTAGATGTTGCATTATTTAATTCACTTAAGATAAGTTTCCAATTATATGCATGTGAATTTAATGAATGATATTTTGTAGCATGAATTACATTGAGTTATTCTTTGAAGAAGTTAGAGGCCAGAAGTTAGGAGTTAGAAGATAGAAGTATTGTAATGCCTCGCCAAGTAACCCTAAAGGAAGTTGTAATTAACGACTTAAGTGAACCAATTTTTTTTTAATAAAGTGTAATAACATACACAGTCACTTACTAATTAACAACAACCTCTAAGGTTACAAGGTTAGGATTACTTAAGCCCACACATACATCTTACATAAACCATAGCAATAAATACTTTATGAAATAAACATCATACATCATAAGAATACCACATAACATAACAAAATGAACATCCAAGATACAATCTCATAAACATTAACTTAATCCAATAGTTACATCCCTCATTCCCAGAATGAGACAATAGTACAAAAGTATAACAATTACATAATCTCACCTCATAAACATAAGAGGGATAAAATAACTTATACAAATAAAAATATTGCAATGCAAGAAAATACAATAGAACCGCGAGCTATCCATCTGGATGTCTCGCCTCCATGAACTGAAGATCAAGGGGGATCCAACGGTTTTGGTGCATGTTCCACCCAACCAATGTGGTACTCGAAGGCCCACCCCCCATGCTAGAAGATAGTAACAATGTAACAAGGACAAAGATCCACAACCTCTAACCAAAGGCAGACTCAAACTAACTCATATTGAAATAACCAAAATAAATGCAATAAACAAGAACAACTCTCGCATCACTGACATTGCTTCCAGACATAAAATAGACCAAGTATGTTCAAAGAATCATACACATATACAAATACCAATCACCAAGGGAATCTCAAGTGCACACAAATTAGAAAACATAACCACTCCAACTCTAGGAGGATACAAATAATAGAACACACTCCAAACATCTTGGAGGCAACAACACATAGTCCACTCCTTTCATAGGAGGTACAAAACATCCCCGTTCATGAAAACCGGGTAAAACTGAAAGGACGCTATGCATTACCCAAGGGAAAACAACTGGATGGCATAAAGATTCAACAACCCTTATCCTCTAAGTTCTTGTGGAAGACTTATAATTTAGGACTAACACTAGATCCCAAAACCCACAATGCAACTTGACTTCATAACAACAAAAATATTCAAGTCATAAATCAGATCTAATATTTGGATTTCCTAAACCCATATTCATTCAATAGGTAACATTAACAAGGTCAAAGACACACTTACAGGGTTAACTCAAATAATCATATACCCATATTTCTATTTCCATTATAAGAAATCTTAAACAATTTGTATTTACACCCCCTTACGAAATACAGAGAACTAGAACATTTAAGGCAATCACAAGAGCATTACTATTTTTGGATATACTAAATCTATATCTCCTTCATATTTCATTCACAATAAATTAATTGCTTTACTTGAAATATAAATTAAAATAGCCATTTGCCTCATCAATATAAACAACTTCTTAATTTACCTTTAAATCGACACAAATCCATGCAAGTAAACTCTTTCCATTTCCTTACCAAATCTTACATCTCATTTAATTTTCTATTTAAAACATACAATCCCTTTAATATCATAAAATATTGTTTCTCTATCCATTTTCCCATATACACTAATCAAACCATTTTAAAATCTCTATTCAATAATATATTGCATGCTTCTTATTAAAATAAAATACGATAATGAATTTACACTTAATATATGTATATTTATGTTCCAGATTATGTATACACCAAATATATATATTAATAATTTAATTATATATATTCTTTAATATTCCAGTCACAACGATTAAAATTGTTCTATGGAAATAAATAAAACAAAACAAATATTTGTCTTTTCCAATATAATTAGTTCCTAAATTTACGTCTAATACAACATAAACTATTGCAAATACTATATTCAATTTTTCTATCCAAAATTTATACCACGCATTCTAATTTTATCCTTTAAAATCCCTATTCCCAATAATATAAAACTTTTGCACTTTCAACTTAATTGATATAATTAAACAAGTATCTTCAATCTACAAATACAAGAAATACTAATTTAAACAATTTAAATCAATTTCAATGTTTACTTCTAAAACTAACATCAGTTCTCTATTAGCTGGATTCCTTTCGTTTTCCAACTAACTCAAATGATTTAATTATTTAATATAAAATACCTTTTTCCTATTAAACTGAATTATGCATACTAATCAGTTCCAATAAAAATATTTCTTTCAGATACACAACTAACTCTTTTAATTTCTACAATTCATTACGTAATTCATTATATCGATAAAACTGAATTAAGAATTCATCTTTTCAGATAAGGGAGAAATTATACTAATATTTAATTCTCTAATTGCTCTTAACAAAATAAGTATTTTAAACTATAGTTCAAAACATTTCGCTTTAAATTAAATAACCAATTGCCCTTGCAAATGAAATCATTATAAAATTAATCAAATTAGCATTTGGTCTCTTCCATAACTTATTGTGTTAAAATAAGATCAATATTTGGACTATAACCCAATATCATATATATATTTTTCCAATTAAATCAAATTAATAATTGGACCTTTTACACATGAATTTAAATTTCACAATTAAATCTTAAATTATGCATTCTTTAAATCAGATATTTAACTCCTTCAATTAAACTTTAACATGCCATTTTAGAATAAACAATAATTTCCCCATACGTTTATAATTTTATTTCCACTAATCTAATATACAAATTTTATTTAAAATAATATAAATAAATATAATACTTTAATATTATAAATTATAATATAAAATGTTATTAAATAATATTTTAATATTATAATAACAATACATAAAATATTAATATTTATAAATATCAATTTATTATTATTTTATTATCAGAGCAGCCATAAGAAAATAATTTAATAGCAGTCTCGTGTTTCAAACATAACTCAAAAACTACAATCTGGGTATTTGCGATTTTTTTACAGGGATAAGAAAATTCCAAGGTGCAGAAGCCCTTTAAATTTTCTGACAACCCAGTTTGTGTAAGTGGAGTTATACACGACGCAACCAGACCATTTTACCATGAAAAATATAACTACCCTGCGGATTTTAAAATCCGATTTTTAATAATAAACAGAGGGTTTCATTTTCTAAAAACATTCTAAAAACATTGATCAATCTCTATGTTTGAATCCAAAACAAAATAATCGATTTCCTCAAACAAATTAAATTCAACTGAAGTTTTCACAATTTTCACTCAAGAATTTTCACAAAACAAAAGCTGCAAATTTATTTGATTCTTTTCTTCTAACAACAAATTTATTTTCTAAAATAGATTTAACAAACAAATCTTTAATCACTACTATTTTAAAAATAATTAAGAACAATAAAAATACAGAAGAAAACTTGGCTCAAGAAGCTACAGGAAGAGATGAATTTCTGTTGCAAGCCTCCTCCAAAGATTTTCCGAATTTTCTTCAATTATCCAATGAATCCAATCCAAAACCCAACAAATGCAAACAATCTTTCCTCCAATCAATTCTACAATCAAACTTTTTTCAAACCCTTCCTTTGTGCAAATTTTTTCAAAATTTCTTCTCTGCTGTAAAAATGCATTTTTTCTAAAAACCTTTCTGCCCTAAAATTAAAACATGTATTCTTTATAAATCAAAAATACCTAATACAACCATAATTCACATTACATGCAAATTAGATATTAATTTCAATTTCAATTTTTACAACCCTAATTCACATTGCATGCAAATTGGATATTAATTTCAATTTCAATTTTTGAAAACCCACTTTCAATTCAAAATGCAATTTCAAATAATAAATTAATTTCCAAAGTTAAAACTCATTTCCCAAATAAATATTTAATTACAATTTCTAATTTAATTCCCACACGTTGAAATTAAATTCCAAAATTAATTTTAATTCTTTTATTTCCTTTCATTTTCTTTCATCACGTTTAATTAATTAATTTAATTATTTAATCACTAAATTCAACCCCCTTGGATTAAATTTAATTGATTAAATAAATTAAATATAATTAATAATTTTAAATATAAACTTTTATCCACATTGCATTATTTAAATTAAACAATCATCAACATGATTTAAATGCAATTATTCTAAATATCTATTTCCAAATCAAGAATCTTTTAGAATTAAATAACATTAAAGCAAGACCGACAATGACTTGACACACACGACTGACGACACACTAAGGCTAGGGTGTAAACTTGACACATGTTACCTAGCTACTATCTCCTGTTCAACTTAATCATTGGATCGACACGCTCAAACCTGTGAACCCAGGTGGAATCGATGTCATGTACTTGCAATCCTGCAACCAAGTAAATAACATCATACAATATGTCTAACATATAATACAGACCGTGAAGAAGGAATTACGAATTTGTAGGGCGCTCGCAAGCGAGTGATGCAAATCCGTCTTCTTCACCAATACACTCATCGAAACTGACACTTCCATCATAATCCAATAATCTCATAATAACATCTCATGTTAACTCTACAACATCATTAATCTAATAATCTCATATAAAATCACATGTTATATCTACTAACATCACTACATCATTAAAGCATGTAAACTAAAGCCTCAGATAACCAAATCACATCACATAATATAGTTGTCGCTCAATAGTAGCGAACAAAACATCATAACAAAATATATCCAGTATCAAAGTAGCTGCAACCAAACATAGCATAAAGCAAACTGAACAAGAAGCAAAATGGAGGGGTATTACAAGTATTAGTTAGTTGCAAGTTCAAATTTAATAGTTAGCAGTTATAATATTAAGTAGTAAGTACCCGCAACACAAGTAGTAGATTTATGTTAGTTCCCCTGTTAAACAATTTCATGCTTTCTTTTCTTTTCTAGCTTTTATCATTTCAATACATGAGTGACCACCTATGTTTCATTGATATAAGGCATAGTAGGATCCTTGAATGCACATATATTGCCAACACTGTCAAAATTTTAAAAGCCTTGGTTGATAAATAAATGAAGCCTTTTGTGAAGGTTTGGTGAACTATCTAGCTAGGAACCCATCCTCTAAATTGTGCATTTGCTTGCAAACACCAAGTTAACTAGGCGTTATAAAGGCCTTGCATTTTAGATTTTGGAAAGTTAGTATGCAGTCCTACTTGATGGATCTTGGAATGGATGTCTAGATGTCTGTGATAGAGGGATATGAGATCCCTGAAAATCCTCCTAGGGATCAGGCCAAAAAGAGGGCTTGCAAACTCAATGCTAAGGAAAATAATGTTATTTTATGTGGATTTACTAACTTTGAATTTGTGAAAGTAACACAGTGTAAAAAAACAAAGGAAATATGGGATAAAATAGAGACCATCTATGAAGGTTATGACAAAGTCAAAGAGGCAAAGCTATAAATTCATAGAACTCAATTTGAAAGCCTGAAGATTAGAGAAGATGAGAATATTGCCACATTCCTACTCTGGGTTGATGAAGTTATCAAATCTATCCGAGGTCTTGGAGAAGAATTGAAAGAAAATATTACTGTACAAAAGGTACTTAGGTCTCTTCCTAGAAGGTTTGATTCTAAAGTCTCTACTATTGAAGAAGCCAAGGATCTGGATGCTTTAAATTTGATTGAACAACATGGAATTCTGACTGTCTTTGAAATGAGATTTGAAGGTGAAGACACTATAAGAAAAGAGGCTACATTTAGATTATATAAGAAGGAGGTTGATCAAGATTCTGATATTGGATCAGATCTAGAAGAAGCAAATTTTGTTAGTGTAGCATAAAAAATTGTAGTCCCTTGTAGGCGGTAGTACAATTTAATGCCTAGTTTGGATCTATTTTAGTGACTCTTGCATTTATGCATTTTCAACACCTCATGATAGGCCCTAATTCCCTTTATTATGCATTCCAAGGCCTATTTTATCATTTTTTGACAAAGTTACAAGCATTGAATAAATGCAACCAATTTTTGCTTTGATTTTGATCAAGTGTGTCTTGGAAATTTGGGCCAAGAACCATATGCCCATGGGCTTATGGGTCCCTCTTCTTAGCTAGGACCCAAATTTTGTTGAGTTGTTGGCAAAATTATAACATTCAAAAATCAAATTTTAGATGTCAACTTTCAAAATCTAATTTTTGAGAAATTATAGAAACACCTATAAATACCTAGTCTTTTCATCATTTCAAAACAAGAGGAAGAAAGATAGCATTCAAGAAAGAAAAGTTGAGCAACATATTTTTTCATACATATTTGCATTTGTAGGTTTCTAATTATAGTTGTAGATTTGATCAAGTATTTATCACATGAATGAAGGTTGATGCCTATGGAAGGACATGATGGATTCTAGGTTTGGGAGATGCATTTGGCCACTTCCTTCAACCTAATGACTTGTTTCCTAATGTTCTCATATTTAAGCTTCACTCCTCTTGCATCATAAAGCAAGGTATCATTGTATTTCATATTTACTTAGGGTTTTTGACTTCTCCCTAATTGTATCTTGTCATTTTCATATAGAATCTCTCTCTAATACACTTGAGTAGGGTTAATTTGTATTTAGCTCATAAGAACCTTAGACACACATAAGGTTAGGGCTTAAACACAAAATCTCTTATCAGATATTTGGCTATTTTTGAGATTTAAATACCAAACAAGGGTTCGACTGAGGAAAATCCCCATATAGCCACCCCAAACCATCTCTTTTGCAGATTTATTATAGGTACAAATTTGAAGATGAAAGATTTGCAAGTATAGGAACAAAGAGTGGAGAGAGGACTACAAATTTAGAATTTGAATTTTTTGCAAGGACTACAAAGACCCATATGCCCTTGGGCATCAAATTCCCTCTGTGCATGCTAAATCCTACTTCTGGTGATAGGTACACATCATTCAACACTTCTCAGATCCACTTGCAAATTTTTATTTTCATGTGTGTACCTCCAGATTATTGCATTTATCATATTAGGTCATATAGCTAGCTAGGTCAATCATTTTAAATCATCTTTAATCCATTTTCAAGGCCCTAAGAAAGTGGATCCAGGTTTGATTGGATCACCTTTATGGTAGATAGTCAATCTACTCACCTTGTTGACCCACCTTCTAATGCAACTTGGAAAAAAGAACCATGAAACAACCCTAGGTTTATACATTAAACATATGGTTCCCTTTTTTCTATGTTAAATTTTGGTGAGCCCAAAATTTTGACATCATATACTTTATGAAAATTGCATTCATCTACCTTAGATCTAGGTTTTGCATTACATTTTTTTTCATATTTCATTTAGGGTTTCATATTTGCATCATAAACACTTATAAAAATCCAAAAATATTGCATCATAGCTTGTATTAGAGGGTGTTTTAGTCATTTAGATCTGTCTTCCATTTAAAATTGCACTCAAAATTGTTACTTTTTGTTACACATTGTCATACAATCACATTTGCACTTACATTGAAAAATGATGGAAAAACAGTCATTGTAGAACCACTTTGCAAACAAAAATAGTAAACTTAAACAGTGATATAAATATTTTTAATTTTTTCTTGTCTGAACCCCTGTCAAGGGCTTAGATGCCCCTAGGAATCCCTGTCCAGCTACAGGTGGCTCAATGATTTTTGGCACACATTTTTGTTTCTGTGGTTGCATTTTATTTCTATTGGTAAATCTTTGTTTTAAAATTATGGAATTACTGATTTTTTAGTGGCTAATATTCGCCAATTGGCTAATAGTTGAAATTTGGGAATCCAAAATTGGCTAATAGTTCAAGCTATAACATGACTTGAATCACCACGTATTTATAAAATTTTATTATAGTCTTTTTTAAACCGCCAAAGTATTTATTTTATTAAAAAATTTAACTAATTTTTCTGCCACAATATTCGATACATGATTAGATTAGATTCACCTAAGTTTTATAAATTATAGTATAAATCTATATTAATTCGCCAATAGTATATCATAATTATTAGTTGCTTTAGGGACATATTTATAATATTTAGTTTCCACCATTGATTTACAATATAATCTAATGGACCTTGTTGTATTCCATGAGGTAAAATGTACCCACGATTTGTAAGGCTCATGGGGCCCATAATTTTGGGTCTCATGAGCATTATAGATTGTGGGTACATTTTACCTCATAGAGTGCACCAAGATTTGTTAGATCAATTATCCAAAATCAGTTTCTAGCCCCATGAGAATTACATATCGTAGATACATTTTACCTTGCAAGTAAATATTATAGTCTACCCCTTAAACCTTGTAGACACTTAAATAGTCCTGATCAGTATTATGCATCTGAACCTGTTTACTAACATCATTTCTTCCTAAATCAACTTTGTTCTAATTTTTTAATTAAATAATCTACATTGTTTAATTAAATTAATCACTTTCTCCTATTAATCAAATAATTAAATTTATTAGGTTAATTCATCTTCTTTTCACTAAAGTCCATTCCATTTTATTTAATAAATCAAATTATTTAATTAAAACCCCTATATCCTCTCATTTGATTAAATAAATTTAATTATTTAAACAAATGTCATAAATCCCCTAACTTGCCTAAGTTAATTAATTTTGAACTAATTAACCTTAAGCTACCTCCTAATCTTCATTATCCAATTCTCTAGCTTTTAACTTCACCTTGGTCAAATAAACCCATGGTTTATTAACCAAATTGCACATGAAATTTATTTCTTTTAATCAATAATTAGCCTATTTTTCATCACAAAGGCATATTCTTTGAGAATACTCTCTCAACTACCTATTTATTAAATTTCCCTCCAAAGGCTTTAAAAGCCTCTTGTAAATGTTTTTAATGCCTCTTACAAAGTCATTCAATTCTTCTTACATTTCATCTTGTCTCTTACAAGGGAATTTACCTCTCTTACATCCTCAATCACATTCCTTAAATTCTCTCTTACACCTCTCTTACACAAGCCACCTAAGACTTAACTCCTCTTACACATCCCTCTTCCCAAAATGTGCTCACACATGTGTGAGCACATATCCCTATTGCTTTCATTAGCTTTATCTAGGAAGAAAAAACAAAAGCAATTCAGGTAGCAAACACAAAAATAATAATGGAAGCAATTTTAGAAACAACAAAAGATGCAATAATAGAAGCCATATTAGAAGCAACAAAAGACACAAAAATGGAAGCAAAGCTAGATGCAAAAAGCGACGTTATATCAAAAGCAAAATTGGAAGCAAAAATGGAAGCAAACCTAAAAGCAAACCTAGAAGCAAACCTGGAATCAACACAAGAAGCAAAACCAAAAGAAAAATCGGAAGCCAAACTGGAAGCAACAAAGGACATCATAATGGAAGCAAAAATGGAAGCAACAAAGGACGTCATAATGGAAGAAAAACTTGGCCTCAATTAGGAAGCCAAAAAATAAGCTATTTTCGATGCCATACCAGAAACAAAATAGGAAGCGCGACTAGGAGCAAAACTAGAAGCAAAATTGGAAGCCAAATTGGGTGCTAATTTAGGTGCTATTTTCGACATTAAATTGGTCGTGTTTCCTGGTGCTATTCTTGATGCTATTCTCGACGATATTCCCGACACTATTCCAGGCGCTGAAGGAGGCGCTATTGCTTGCACTAATTTTCCAACGTAAAATCCAACATAAAATCTAGCACAAAATCCAGTGCAAAAAATGGCATCGAAGTGAACATGTAGTTTGGCATCGAGTTTTGCACCGACAGAAGTGTCCAATTCATGTACTCAAATGCACTAAATTGTAGTGCTAATTGCCTATTTTTTTGTAGTACCTCTTACCCACACATCCTCATAATTTCCTTCATGGGGATGCAAGAAGAGATTGCCATCCCGCACATGGTCTTGAGTTCTTTTACGGGGGCATGAGAAGACTGCAAAATTTATGGTATTCATTTAATCTATTCTTGAAAATTGAGGAATGTAAGAATCTCCTTTCGATCAAGCATGCCTACACTCAAATGTTTAAGGAAGGTGACACAAGATCTCATCATCGAGCTCATCATTTATGTTTCAATGAGAATTTATCTTATAAGCTTTGATGCGCCGCTCTAATGCGCGACCTCTTTTGGATTTGACTTATACAAGATGCCACAACCTCGTATGATCGTATTTTAACACTTCAAGCTAATTGCTTAAGTCTTTATCATGCAGTGATGACTTGATGACATGACATGTTCTTTATATTTGTATTGAGTCTTAATGTAAGATTGTATTTGAAGAGAATCATATGTCCATTAATGTCTGTCATGCTTTCAACCCAAAATCCATATATTACTTGTTGTGAAATATCCTGAGATCATTACGAGCTAAAATTCGACTATCCCATCCACATCTTCAACCTAACTATGAGGCATGATAATATTTTTCTTTAGAATGTTGGAGAATGGAAGAAAGGTGAGTGTCTGAATTAACTTGTCTTCTTATTCTTTGGCTTCACGCTTCCTTCCATCATGTTTTCATAGAGTATGATCTTATCGAGAAAATATACTATCTCTTGGAAGTCACTGAATTTCCTTCAGCATCTAGGAGAGAATGCTTTCCTATAGGATTCGGTCTCTTAAGAACCTTGTAATGCAATGTAGATTCACATGATTCTTCCATATTTTCTACTAGACCAAGATTCCACTTTACACTTGATGCTGATTACATACTAATCTCCTATTTTAAATGAATCCTTACATTTGGATTCCTCCTCAATTGATTCCTCTCATTTTTCCTTCTATCTAATGATATGCCTAGTGTAATCCTCGGTATAAGTAGTCTTTGATAAGCTGAGCATAGTATGATTGTATCCAATCTTTATTTACATTGTTCAATTTCGATTCCCATGAATTCTTTGAGAATGCTTTGCTTATATCGTTATCTTCATATTGTTCTTAGGTAAGATTAATGGGCTACCTTTTCATCCAAAAAGGTATAGATTTTGTTTTCCCTCTGATATTATCTTCTTTGGTGTCTTACCTGGACCACTCAATACAAAATGAGATGCACCCTTTTCTCCATGTGTTAACCTCCATTATTTTCCTTCTCCACTATAGTGGCTTTGGTCAAAGTAGTGGTCATGAGACCCAAGTATACCGAGTTCATTTTATAAAATTTGAAACATCTTGTATTGCCTCAACATGGGAAATTATTGCATTAAGGATATGAAGTCCACTAGACTGAGATGTGCTTCAAAATTCAAGGCTCAACCTTTTATGTTCATCACCAATAGTTAACCATTGCTTTCAAACATTCAACTTTCTTTATATTGATCTTTGACAGAGATGCTAGAACTAACTTTTCATCTTTAGCATTTCATCATAATTTGCCAATTGTCCCTTCTCTACACATTTCTGGCTCAAAATTATTCCTTGATTTGTCCTCAAATACAACTTATTTTCCACTGTGCAAATGTATCTACAAAATCTTCCTTACACGCTTCCCCCAAATCTTCATTCACTTTGTATGCAATTTATTGCATTCTTTTAGATTATTTTCCATCTTATTTTTTTTCTTTAGCTAATTGAACTCATGATTTTTTTATGGTTTTCACTCAATGCTCTTGTTTGAACAAGTTCATTTTTAGCTCTTCAATTGTGTCTACTTATAGGTTGTCGTTAGGTCCTATCTCTTTAGTTTGAAAAGTGCATCAAATATTAACCGGGTAGTGTTCAAGGTTGTATGCAATAGGAAACTCCTCAACTATCTCTCTCAGATTTTCTAAGTACTAGGGACAACTAAAATGAAACTTAAACTAGAAGGACACTAAACTAGAAAGCTTGAAATAACTAAACAAAAAAGTAGGAAATTATTAGTCTAAAAAGCATAACAACTAAACTAGAAAACATTGAAATAATTAAACTAATAAGCGTGTAAATTGTTGAAGAGGAAAAACATGTAAAGAAACTATGAAACATTTGACTAGCAATGGATAACAAACTTAAAAATTAACATCAAATAACTTAACAACTTGAAACTTAATAGTGAAGGTAGGTGCTTGAAAACTTTAGTTAACAAAATTAAAGTTTATAGACTCACTACAACCCGCAAGATTAATTTTAATGGAGCTCGACACATGAAAATAAACTTTACTTCACACTTTATCATTTACAAAATAGAAGCAACAAAATTAAAAGTGAAAATACTTATCTATCTACTCTATAGTCCCTCGAGTGGCCAAATCTTAGGTTCTCCTACACTTAGCTCAAATCAAAAACTTTGTAACTCCAAGATTACTCCATTCAGAATGATTTCATTCACAACACTTAACAACTCAAAATGAGGTAGACACAACTTGCTTTATTCATATTGAAAGTGTAATTCAAAAACATAGTCTATAAGTTCATCACAACAACATAACAATATTTCTTTGTTGTATATTACTTCTGAAAGTTAAACACTTATACAAAAACTGTTTAGCATAATCCTATAATTCAGTTGGTAGAAAGTACTACTGAAAAAGTCTTTAACTTAATTTAACAAACTAACGGAATTGACTCCATAACATAAAACATTAAAGAGGCTCGGAGTGAGCCATAAAGTCTTCAATAGAAAATAACAAAACAAATACAAAAGTCGGATCCGCCATGCGTCCTAGAATTCTGACGCCTATTCTTTCGACACTTGTCTTCAACCACATGGAATTCTGTGTTGAATCTTCAACCATATGGAAGTTCTATGTTGAATACTCCTAGATAAGAATGATGACCGATTATGCATGAAAACCTGTACATTAATTTATAAACTAAACCATTAAGTCAATGCAGATTAGCTTATTTCAAGTAATTTCAGAAAATAAAGTTTATACAACTTTTCACAAAAAGAAAGCATTTATTAATCCTAAAGACAATTAATTGGCAAGGTAAAGGTGGTTGGAAAATATGAGGAAGGGTATTTAGTTCACTTATATTGATGAGGTTATTTTTACCTCATCATTTCCTCCCCTTCCTAAGCTTGAGCAGGTCCTCCTACTCTTTGCTTTGGACCCTGTTCTGCATTTCCCCTGTTTCCACTTCGTTCTTTATATTTTGCATTGAGATCATACACATTGTCTACTTCTCTGTCAAAATCCTTGGGTTCCCTCAGAAAACCCTGATGAAGTGTTACCCTTGCCTTCCATCTTTCAAAATTTTCTTTACTCTGATCCGTGTTGATATGTAATGCAAGAAGTGGATTAAGAAGCAGAGGAGGTCTGTACCTCATGCCAATCCAATCAATTTTTAATTTCTTTACGATATCAACCAAAGCTACAACTCTTCTATAGGACCATTTGATGTTAAGAGTTGAAATTACTTCTCTTTTCTTGAGATACATATGAAGAGGGGTATATCTTTCTTCACATGCATGCCATGCTCTCCCTATTAGCTTTGGCCCCTGATCTTGAAAATGGTCAAAGCACAACTGAAGATTATTGTTGTACTTAGTTTTTATAACCTATTTAAGCTTAATACCCAAGAAATGTGCTTTAAAAGCGAAAGGCTTCTTGTGAGGATGTTTCATTTGTAGCCCAATAGTTTTCTCATCCTGTAAATATTTCTTTGACCATTCCTGCCATTGGATTTGATCATGCATGGTGGAAATAAATGATCTCAATTGAACTTCACCAACAAAGAGATTGACATAAAAATCTGTATATTCTTCTACGAGCAAATTATGAAAAAAAAAATCACATAACAAATCTTGCTGATCTGAAGTTGATTCTATAAATATTTTGACAAATTCCTTGTCATCAGGGTCATGTGGCTGATTATTGTAGATTTTAAGTAATTTCCATCTCAAAATTTATTCATTGAGGAACATAACATATAACTTGGATGGTCTTCTGCAAGCCAAAAATAATTCACCTATCTGACAAGCATCTTGTTTAGCTCTATACACCTTATCAAATGATTCCTTTAATAGAACCAAATCCTTCTTCAACCTAGCATTGTCAATAGCCATTTCCTTCAGAAAGTAGCACCTCTCCATCCATTTAATGACTAATGGAGGTATGCGTACCTGGAACCATTCTATTACAACTGGTTCAATTTGTGTTCCCCTAGATTCTATTATAGGTCTGGTGTCACTTTCTTGCAGATCTTGCTCTAACTCAACAATTCTACTCACATAAGCATTAAGTTAAATTTTTTGTTTGTTCCTTTCTTCCTCGAAAGAAAAAAAACATTTGCATGAAATTATTTTTCAAACTTTTAATTTGTTCATCTTTTTCAGATATACAAGACACATAATTTTTGTCTTCTGAATTTGAAATTGTAATTGTTCAATGATCCTGTCTTTTTGTCACCAAAAAGTGATAGGCTGGCATTAGGTCCTATCTCTTTAGTTTGAAAAGTGCATCAAATATCAACCAGGTAGTGTTCAAGGATGTATGCAATAGGAAACTCCTCAACTATCTCTCTCATATTTTCTATGTAGTTGGGACAACTGAAATGAAACTTAAACTAGAAGGCCACTAAACTAGAAAGCTTGAAATAACTAAACGGAAAGCAAAAAATTATTAGTCTAAAAAGCATAACAACTAAACTAGAAAGCATTGAAATGATTAAACTAATAAGCGTGTAAATTGCTGAAGAGGAAAAACATGTAAATAAACTATGAAACATTTGACTAGCAATGGATAAAAAACTTAATGATTAACAAAAAATAACTTAACAACTTGAAACTTAACAATGAAGGTAGGTGCTTTGAAACTTTAGTTAACAAAATTAAAGATTACAAACTCACTACAACCTGCAGGATTAACTTTAATGGCACTCAACACATGAAAACAAACTTTACTTCACACTTTATCATTTAAAAAACAAAAGCAACAAGATTAAAAGTGAAAATACTTATCTATCTACTCTAGAATCCTTCGAGTGGCTAGCTCTCGGGTGCTCCTACGCTTAGCTCAGATCACATAAAATTTGTAACTCCAAGATTACTCCATTCAAAATGATTCCACTCACAATACTTAACAACTTAGAATCGGACAGGCATAACTTTCTTTATTCATATTGAAAGTGTAATTCATAAACATAGTCTAGAAATTAATTACGACAACATAACAATATTTCTCTGTTGTATATTACTTCTGAAAGTTACACACTTATACAAAAATTGTTTAACATAATCCTATAATTTAGTTGGTAGAAAGTACTACTGAAAAAGTCTTTAACTGAATTTAACAAACTAATGGACTTGAATCCATAACATAAAACATTAAAGAGGATAGGAGTGAGCCATAAAGTCTTCAACAAAAAATAACAAAACAACTACAAAAAATTGATCCACCATGCATCCTAGAATTCCAACAGCTATTCTTCTGGTGCTTGTCTTGAACCACATGGAAGTCTGCTTTGAATCTTCAACCATATGGAAGTTCTGCATTGAATCCTCCTAGATAAGAATGATGATCGATTATGCATGAAAACCTGTACATTAATTTTAGAAACTAAACCATTAAGTCAACACATATTAGCTTATTTCAAGTAATGTCAGAAAATAAAATTTATACAACTTTTCACAGAAAGAAAGCATTTGTTTATCCTAGACAATTAATTGGAAAGGTAAAGGCGGCTAGAAAATATGAGGAAGGGTATTTAGTTCACTTATATTGATGAGGTTATTTTTACCTCATCATCTACCATGATTCCCTCACAAGAATTCTAGTGACTTGTTTTTATTCATTTTTACAAGAAACTCCTTAGAGGCATGATTACTTATTTGCAACACATTTTCAACTCATCCATTGGTGATTGTAAAAATTGTCACCTCATCACTTGCACTGAAGTAGGTAATCAACAAGATTTGTTTCCTGATATTTTTTGCATTGTGACCCAAATAGTTTAAGTAGTCTCCGGGATCGCTTTGGATAACTGATGAAAATTTATCCCAAAGCCACGAAAACACACCAACATATTGATTTATGATAGGGGAACATGGTTGCAGGATGGTTTGGCATGAGGTCATCAAGATTGAAAACTGTCAATGCTCCAAGTTGCTTATCTAGCATTGTTTGAAAAACTGCACCTATCAAACTCAATTGAAACTCAACAACTTGCCTCTTTGAAAAAATATCTAATCTAATTTTGGGAAGCTATCACCCTGGGTATTAGTTCCTTTAGTTCAAATGAACATGTGTGCAAAATGGTTTTTCATCAACCCTTTTATTTCTTAAAATATCAAGCATCAAAGTTGACTTCTGTGAAAATTTTCTAGAAATGCAGACAACAAAATATGTAAATCTCATTTGCTTTTGATTATGAAAAAATACCAAATGAGGTGCTAGGACTTTGAGAATTGGCATGAGAGTAGATTGAGGTAGGAAGAATCTGAAACAACAATCAATTCATCATGAAAATCTTCCAGTTGATCAATATCATCATCGGAAGTTGACCCTTTTGGCAGATTTAACAATGTGCAACTAGCAAACCTTTTTTGAACCTACCAACTTGGTACTTCAAAACCTTGTCAAAACTGCTTGTAGGAGGATGTAATCAAACATTCATACTCACATATGGTAGATGAATGTGTTTGCAAAGTGATTCGGCTTGAAACTGAATGGGCTTCAAATTAGGATTTCCAAAGTAGACTCCTGAGATTGATTTTGCAAATGTATTTATGAGTGCTGGAGTCCATTTTTCTCATCATTTTTATGAAGTTTGGCCAAAAATTTTAAGCTCTAACAATATCATTGGAGTAGAACAAATAAGATAAATTAAAAGAAAATATAAAAAATGACAAAAATGTCAATGTCATCATATCTCTTGTTAGAGAGAGTTGTTTTGGGTTGATAACCAAAATGATGTCTATTATAGGAAAGATCTATCCGTAAGAAATGCATTGGATGTTGATTGGTTGTAAACATTTGATAGGCTATTGATATGAGGGTTAACTAACATGTTTGAAAATGATCAAGATTCATGATTTTATGTGAAATTTTGTGTTTTGATGATTGTTGTACTTGCTTCTATTTTTTTCGCCATAGGTGAAGGTGATGATAAGTTTATTATGGTTGAAAGTTATTGCGGATGAAAATGATATGGGATGGGTGATTTTTTTTTTGTTGTTGGAATGTTTCAATGTATTTGAATTTTTGAAATGTTTTGAGGCTATTTTTGGATTTGGATCTTTTTCGGATGTTTATGAGTTTGTGAGGATATTTGAGACTATTTTTAGGTTTTTTTGTATGTTTTCCATTTTTTTGTTTTTTTAATATTTGGATGTATTTTGAGTTTTTTGACATGTTTTAGAGATTTCAACTTATTTGGATGTTTTTGAATTTTCACACGATGTTGACAACTAGTTATGGATTTTTAGCAATATCAGTGATCTTTTTGGGATCTTATTGATAACCAAGCAATGATTGATGGATTATCGATAGTGACAACATTGTTGAGGATACATAACAATGCAAGGATAGTGTTGTCAAGATAAGAACAACATGAGAATTGGGAAGGATACATCCTAAGATGATGATAGATTGATTGGATAAGATGAATCAAGATTTATAGCCAAGCTTAGAACAAAATCTGTTTGAATGATTTGATATGATGTTAAAACATAAGCTAGATGTAATTGATATAGATTATCTTGATCAATTATTTATGTTTGATAAAAGATATAGTTGATAGGGAACAACTTATTCGTCAAAATGTGCCATGTGCTTGTGATTTTGGATATTTACTTATGAATGCTCTAACTGCTTTGATTTCACGTTTGAAAGTGTTTAGATCACAACATGAGCTAGATGATATAGATCAAGATTTATTTCAAAGAAAGATGTGAGTATCTACCCTTATTGTCTAACAATGTATGAAATGCTATGGGTAGATGCACAGATCAAGATGATGGATGGATATGGAAAAGGATGTCAAGAGCTACCTCGTAATAGGATAACATGTTCAAATAGAGCATGATTATTTGGATAATGCTAGATGGATCGAATGTAGTGTTGGATTTCTTAGATAAATGCATGATTTGCATAAGATAAGATATGAACCATAGAAATGATCATGTCAAGATTTTTCCAAAAGCAATTTTTAAGTATACCCCTAATATTTTTCAAGATCAAGATAGTTTGGATTTCGATGAAAATGGATTGATCAAATTGGACCGAATTGGGTTAGATATGGATATTGCATTGGATTGGATATTGGATTGTATATTGGATCAGATTGGATATAGGATATTGGATGAGATTCTTCCACCTAGAATGGTGCACATAGATGCTTGATTCTACACATGATGCCTATTTGCCATATTTTCACCATGATACTTGCCCAAAGCGCCACCAAAGTGGTTTTCACTAGAGGATAATTTTTCTCTTTACTCTTTTCTTGATTTTTTTATTTTATGATTTTTTTATAATTTTTGAATGCTTTGATCATGTTGAACCACTTGGTGGTGTTTATGTAGATGTTGTTGTCAATATATGCCATGGTATTCTACTTGGAGGATTTGCTTTTCCAAGATACAAGCACTTGAATGTAATCCTTGAATGTTCTTGTCTTCTTTAAACTTAGCTAGATGTGCACATCACGATAGAGTGCCCTTAGAGCACTTATGATAATGAGTTGCTACCAAGACATGATTAATGCAAGATTTGGATATTATTGATTTGTAGATGGATGACAAAATGTGATGAGAGATATGAGATGTAAATGGATTGGTTGATAGTTTGGATAATGAACCTTTGATTCTCCAATCTTGGGATGATGAGCAATGGAAGGTAGATATGGAGATTTGATTGGAATTAGGACCAACTTCTTCATATACTTTGTATGTCTCTCTTGAAGCTTTCTTTTGTATTGGTGGGTAGCTTTTATGAATGAAATTCCCTTTTTTATTTTTCCCCATAGTTTCTTTGATTAATGGAGTTTGATAGGAATTTTTTGCTTTATTTTTCTTTGGAATCCACTTGAATTTTATTTGTCCATTTTGATTTTTCAATTCTTTATCTTTGATGACATACTCCTTTCTTTTATAAAAATTCTTGTCTTGCTGTTCATGGCAATTATTGGGTGGAAAGATGCGAGGATGACGATTCATGACATGGATGGTTGAAGTGATAGTAGTGGTTTTATCATAAGGAATCTTCATGACTCCCATGTTAATGTTTGTATCAGATAAAGTTGCCCCCAGTATCATGGAGGTACTGCTAACATGATTAGATTCCTTGATTGTTGAATACTCGAGACCTTAATGCTTAGGATTATCAATAATATGCATTGGTTCTAGAATACCCTATTCATGTAGGCCTAATCCTTTGCCCTAATAATGCATCCATTGAAATTTTTTGTTTGCAATTGAATATTATTTATCTTAGAAAGGTGTTAATCCTTCTATGCTCTATTGTGGATCTTCAAAGGTGATAGTTTCTTCATGAATAACATAGCTTACTTTGAAAAATGTAAGTGATCCAAGTTTATAAGTCTTAGGTTCTTCAATATGTTAGATATATTCATGCTCAATGTATTCAGTCTAAGTTTGGTATGTGTCTGATTCTAATTGTTCTTCAAGAGATGCCGATGATTCATAGTTGATGCAAAAAAATCTTCATGATTAGTTTCTGACATGTCATTATGTAATTTTATGGATTATGTTATGCCTTGATCATTTGTAAGGATGTTGAGATTAGGAGACTCTTGTTCATTGGTAAGGATGTTGAGAGTAGGAGAATCTTGTTTTGGAAGATCATCTACGTGTCTCGTGGAAGCATGTGTCTTGTGGGTAGATGTAGGAGTGCTTGGTGTATGGATATGGTCTTCTTTTGGAAAAATGTATATAGCTTGGAAGATACTCATTAAGTCATTATAGTATTTGTTAGAATCCAAGATCACCTGCATGTAAATGGATACCTGTCACATGCAAAAGACATTCATAACAAACAAGATCTGTAAACCTCAAAGTGTAAAATACATTATGAGAATCTCGTATTACAAAGAGATCAATCCTTATGAAGGAGATCAAGAAACCCTAAAAGGGAAACCCTAAATGAAACCCTAGTGTGCACACTTAATAATTAATCAATTATTAATGTGCCTAAGTTTAGCTTAAGCAACTAGAGGAATAAGTGAATTAATTAATTAACCAGTATGATATAATTAATTAAGCATATTAACTTATTACTCTAACACCCCCCCTTAAGATGAAATTAGGAAGAAGCTAAAACACTAGAAGAAGATGCATGCAAGAAAAGATGGGTCCCGACAACTAGGCCTGATCAGGTACCCATTTACAAATGTAAGAAAGAGGTAGAGGAGGAAAACCCAGTGGGAAAAAACCCCCTACAATGATATGACATGCTGCAAAGAAGCACTGGAAGAACACTGTAGAGTAACACTGGAACCACAATCTGGCAAGCAAGGAAAGATACTTCTGTCTACAAGAAACCATATCGGAATCATAATGATGCAACAGCAGACCCGATGCCATGGAACACTCGAAAACTCCAAACGGGAACAACGCTAGAATCTATGAAGTAGCAGTCGATTATTCAATGATGTATTACTGAAAACGAAGTGCAAAGATGCAAGAGACACTCTCCCAACTGCCAAAATATCCAGGTAATCTCCAAAAAACCCATCGGGTCAAATCTGGAATAATGAAAAACCTAGGATAGATACAGCAAAAAGTGCATGGACAGCAACATAAAGCTCCTCAATACCTTTCCAACGCCACAAAGATAGCAAAAATCGAAGATTGTGGCAAAAAGTTATGAGCTCAGAAGCATAAAATAAACATCTGAATTCAACCAGAAATAAATGTAGTAAAACAGGAAAATAATGGAAAATAAACTGCACCAAATGAAAGTGCTTGGAACCAGCTTTCCGGTGATATCTCGTTTTCCCGATTTCGATACCGTATGCCCAAGTTATGCCAAAAACAAAAAAACTGCTCTTTTAAGGCAAATAAGGGTTAGGGGGGCAAACTGCCGTACGGACGATGACATCATGCTGACGTCAACACTTCACTGGAAAAAATTTGATGGCCATCTGGCCGTCGGCGCAAAAATTCGGCCCCCTGCAGAAAAAAATTTTGGCCCTTGGTCTTCCATGCGACCGTGGGCATAGGGCAGGGGGCTGGGCAGAGCCTCTGGTTCTCCATGCGACCGAATCTGGGCTGGGAGGCTGACCGGGGGCCTGGCACTTAACATGTGGTCATCCATAAGACCAACGGCCGCAGAAGTGGAGCCCTCAAGGGTTGGCGGAGCCGGCGGAGCAGAAGGGGCAGCCACCGGCGGCAGCGGCGAACGGGTGGCCGCCCGATGGCAGAGCCGGTTTGCACAGTGAGAGCCGGTGCAAATCCTGAGATTGGCCTTTTCTTAAATTTTTTTCAATTTTTCGTGTCTCGGAACGCGTGCTGGGGAGGCCGTACAACTTCCCTGGCAAATTATTTTTGCCTCCCAGACCAACTTCACCAAAATCAACCAAACGACAGGCGTTCCTAAGGTTTTGAGGTGCTGCGAACGCGATGGCGACGTCCGTTTGAGCCCATAGTGTGCCGAAAAATTGGCTACCCCCAGATCTTGCAGAAAAGATGCCTGTGGAAACCATTGCACTTGAAACTCACTGAGAAGCCATATCTTCAGATCACGAACAGGCAGCAACAGGTCTGGAGCTCTGATACCATGTTAGAATCCAAGATCACCTGCATGCAAATGGATACCTGTCACATGCAAAAGACATTCAGAACAAACAAGATCTGTAAACCTCAAAGTGTAAAATGCATTATGAGAATCTCGTATTACAAAGAGATCAATCCTTATGAAGGAGATCAAGAAACCCTAAAAGGGACACCCTAAATGAAACCCTAGTGTGCACACTTAATAATTAATCAGTTATTAATGTGCCTAAGTTTAGCTTAAGCAACTAGAGGAATAAGTGACTTAATTAATTAACTAGTATGATATAATTAATTAAGCATAATAACTTATTACTCTAACAGTATTTCAGTGATATGGATTGTTGGTCTTGAATTATTTTAGAATTATCTTTGTTATGTTTTGGATTATATTCTTGACATGGATCATGTCAAAGAATGGATTACTTGCAAAGAGTTCTTGGATGTTTTCAAAATACAGACATGTGAGTGATAACTCTTGGTTTAGATTTCCTTCATTAGACTATATGAGTATTGCATTAAGGATCTTTTGATCATCAATTGGATTTGAATCAAGTGTTGGATTAAGGATCTCTTTAATGTGTGTCATCATGTGGTCAAATTATGTTAACATATCTTGAAAGGGATCATTACTAGACACTGATGGATTATCCTAATCATGCTTCAGAAAATATTCTTGATATATGTCGACTTTCACATTATGTGAAGTAGAGACATCGTTAATGTGATTATTTGTGGATGAATCTTGAAGGTTATCCTTAGTAGTGATTTCTCCTTGATCAATGAGGTCTTGTATGAGTTTATTGAGTTTTATGTAGTTTGATGTTTCATGACCGTTTGTTCTATGGTATTCATAATAAGCCTTGTCATCATACCATGAGAGTTTGAATTGAGGTTCATAATCACCTAGTGGATTTGGAAGATTGATAAAATTAGAATGGACTATCTTTTTGAACAACACAAACTCAATTGGATCCTCGAAAGGAGTGTATTCACGTTTGGTGGTGTTGTTTGATTGCAAGGCCTGTTGTCCTTGTTATTGAAGTTGTTGATCAAGTTATTATTGGCATGACATGTTTTGTTGTTGTTGTGGGGATGGAATTTATTGTTGATGCGAGGCAATGCATTGATGTTGTTGAGGATTTTGTGAAGTGTATTGATGTCATGGAATGGTGTCTTGAGAAGATTTTTGTTGATGTTGTGGGATGATATTTTATTGATTTTTTTGATGTTGTTGTTGTTGAAGTGGATATTGAGATGTTTGCTAAAGTGATTGTTGAAGAAGTTATTAAAGTGATTATTGAGGGGTTCTTGATGAACATATATGTTTTGCAAGGACAATGTGGTTAATGGATTACTCCCATAGTTCATCAAATCTATATTTGACATATTCGAATTCATGTTCAAATTTATGTTTGGTATGTTCATGTTTGTTGGTATGTATTGATTTGGTGGAATGGTGTTGTGTTGGGGAAGACTCATGCTTTGATTGTTTGTTTGATAAACTTGTAATTTTTGACATTGATTAAAATCTAACATGTGATAAGGTGTTCCAAAGTTTTGATTAGGGATACCCATAATTATTATGTCATTGAAGCTAGCAGGATATGATGACCCCATGTAGGGATGATATGGAAGTGCATTTGGATAGCGGATTGACAGTAGTGGTCTGAAAATATGTACTTGAGAATGTTTCAATTCAGTTCTCAAGGTAGAGATATTATTCTGGTAGTACAATTATGGTTTACATTTCTTTTAGAAATGCAATTTTTCTCTACGATTTTAGAGCAGAGTATACCTACACTAGTTCTATCATATTCTCGAGTTTCTGGAGGATATGTTCAACATGCAAAAAGTTTGAAATGACAAAAGGTTCTTTGTGTCTGTTTGTCAACCAGTTGGATTTCAAAGCATGTGTGGTAATGACTAGTAGCGTACATATTTCAAATCTTGCATGTGGTATTAATATAGGACCTGCTTAAGGTTTTTGTGGTAGCACACAATATCATGTAATTTTAGTGACAACTAAATTTGATTTTAGGACCAATGTATTACACATTTCATGTAAATTGAATTTAGGTCCACCTTATGTCATCCTAGCTATTTGTGGTTCCCTGACTGATATAGAAGAGTGTTAATGCAATGTCATGTATATATTTATTTTTTGTGTGGATGTATCGTGTAAGTGAGTGAGAGCGAGTGAATTAGAATTACACCTATGTGGAGAAAAAGTTGGTCATTGGTGAAAATTGAAGAGAATATGGTAAAGATAAAAGGGAGAGTTGAATTTTATTGTGTGCAATAGTATTAGAAGATCATATGTAGCAAGGAAGATGCCAGCTATGAATCTAGCACATGTTGAGTTACATAGAAAATCCACAAACTTCATCATTACATTTTGATAGGATTGGTGTTCTACATTTTGTATTGTTTAAGTTTGGGATTGGTGTCTCTAGTAGGTTGGTCCCTATAGATACTATAGGGGATTGGTGTCTTTGGTAGGTTGGTGCCTACTTCAAGCTGTAAAATTCACTTGTATATTTCTGCATTGTGAGGCTGGATTTGGATAGTAGATCCAAGTAGCTATTCTCACCGTAGTTTTTCCCATCTTAGGTTTCCATGTATATCTGGTGTTCACTTGTGTGATTTATGATTTTATGTTTTAATTTATTATGTGTGATTTGTTGTGAAGATTCATATATTTTGATAACCATAGAAAAGTTAAGAATTTTGAATTGATTAGATCTACTGATTCAACCCCCTCTTAGTAGATTGCATGCCCTTCAGTATCATCTCCATAAATCTTACCTTCCTTATCATGATTAGCTTGGTAAATATTATCATGAATAGTCACACACATGCAACAAAAAAATTCTCATGAATTAAAAAGAATAGTCACACACATGCAACAAAAAAATTCTTGTCTAGTGAGTTGGTTAGTATATTAAATATAATAATTATTTTATTAATAGGACATATACTATCAACTTTTTTAATAACCAAAACATATTTTATTATCTAAATAATTGAAAAAACTAGTTTCATCTAAAATATATATTTAAACAAATCTATATAATATATCCATTACACCATCTCATTGCTTGCTTTAAACAAAGGCTTTCAACTTAATTGGCTACCATAGAGTTATTGATGATTTTTGATCATAGAGTAACAAGCTAATAGGATCATTGTAGCAAGGAAGAGAATGGTTTGCTTCACTCATTTGTGCTCACAACAATATAATTTTTTTCAAGAAGTTGAAGACTAACAATATTGACAATTTATAGTAGCAATCAAACCAAATTTGTGTAGTTTTAGCACAATAATTTTAGTTATATGCTTAATTTTGATGATGGTGTTTAGATTTACTGTGATAAGGCCTTCCAATCCTATGTATAATGTATGAGTTCTCCAAAGCTTATTAAAACGAGGTTCTTGGATATTATTTTTGTATTATTTTTCTCTTTGGAAGGAATATTCATTTTACAAGTAGTCATTACATAGGGAGGTTATGACGAAAGGTTAAATGTGGGAGTTACAATCATCATCATTAGATCAATTGAGCATCTCTCATGGAATACTTGGGAGTTAATTTTGTGATAATGGATCATCTTGTAATTATGATGGGCCCCTCAAGTGTTATAATATTTATCACAAAGTGCTAGGGATTAGTGTGTTTCCTATTAGAGTAATGAGGTTAATAGTTAGTTTCTATCTTGAGTGCTTAATTTAATGTATACTGGGGCATTTGATTTCACTAATGGAAGATGACACCTAGTTTTGGGACCATGAATTTGACTCTTAGTTTTGTATACTGCTTGGTGGTTTTTTTATTTTTTATTAATCTATACATTGGATGCATGAGATAGAGGTCTCATAGTGTTACATATATGTATTTCTATGGTATCATAATACTATTGGATTGAAGAGTGAGAGTGGATCATATTAATATACTCTTATTCTTGAGATTAAAACAATCTTGATAACTCTTTAATGGTGGAGTTTTAAAAATGGGTTTATCTACAAATATTTATTATTACTTTTGCTTGTTCGTGAAGAGGGGTGTGGGGTTTTTGACAGTGGTTATGTACCTCTTGTTTTGGTTTACCATTCATGGTTTTATCTCCCATAATTTCTATAAATTGGATCCATGAGATGGTAGTTTCATGTTGAGTTATTGTAGGTAGCAGGGTGCTTTCAAGTTGATCAAAGATCAGTAGTGAAGTTTATTATAGTGTACTCCCATTCAAAGATTAATAATATAATTTACCTCTTTTCTTGTGTTGATTTTTTCTTGAAAGGGTTTCTCCATGTAAATTTGGTGTAACATTTTGTTTTTTGTTGTTCTATTGTGATGTATATTGCAATCACATGTTTAAATCTGATATGGTAATCTGATTTTCAGATTTGAATTCACTTGCATAAATTCATATTGTAGCTTATCTTCACCTTGTTTTCAACATGGGTAACTCATAAACAATAAAAGGTAGATAGAACAAACCTACCCCCAAGTTTAAGGTTCTTTTAGAAAATAGATAATAGATTTACACATGATGCATGTTTGCTAGGTTTTCATCATGGTACATGCCCAAGGTGCCACGGGAATGGTTTTAACCATTAGAAGATTTTTTTTGGTTTACTTTTTTCAAATATTTTAACTTTTTTATTTCTTTCTTTGTTTTTTGTTTTTTTTTCTATTTTTCTGTTTTTTTCCTCTACATTAGGCATAAAAATTATTGAAATGCATAATATTTATTATATTTTCTAGCTCTTGGCCATGACTTTCCATGATGGACCAATAATATCCCGCTTTGAGCATTTTCTTTGCAAAGACCACGCCACTACTGTGCATCCCACAAATACTATCAAAAGATTTCATGATAGCCAAGGTGGACTCATCTAAGTTTAAACAACATAATAAGATCTTTTCATAGCCTCTATGATATAAGGTGTTTCCAAGGAGGGTGAAACTAGAGGTTTTTTAGATAATTTTTTTACATGTTGGTTACATAATAAGTTAGAGGGTAAGGCATTTTCATGAAGGTAAGTGTAGATATTGTGATGCCAAAGGATTTTGGGATGAATAATTTCACACACTATATTGAACTATAGTACATCATATTATGGGATAAACAACTATTCAACCAAGAATTGATAGTGTTGAGCATTTGTATCTATTATTAGTAGAGAATCAACAGTGGCCATAGCATCTATAGAAATATTGTTGATATAAGGAACATAATCAAATTGAATATAGGTGAAATATTGCTCAAAATTTTCAACCATTCTTTGCTAGGGGATGTTTTTTTTCTTTTGTATGATATTCATCATTAACTTGTTGATTCTCAACTAGGAATCAACATAGGCTAGAAAATGATCAATATTCCATTGTATTTCCAATTTTAGTCTTAAGATAAGTGCTTCATATTTTTATGTATTATTTGTACAATTCAATCCAAATTTGAAAGACTTTGGCATTAAATCCCCTTGCAATATGATAAATGGGATTTATCCTCTTGAGACAAAGGCATCAAATTTTGGATGAATGAATCCTAATTCCAAAATTTTATGCAATTCCTCTTTAATAAGAAGGTCCACTTTAGGGTGCATTTTCCTTAGATTTTTATTTACAAGTTTCACATTAGGATATACAACTAGATGGTGCACCACAAGAGATGGTTATAAACTAGGCATATCAACATAAAACTACGTGAAAAAATTTAATATTATTTCAATAGGAGAACAAAAATTTCCTCTTCCTTAGGACTAAGTGAGTGCAATTTTGGTTAAGTTTAATATTCTCATTATTTCATAGATTAACATGCTCATCTTCCTCTACAATTAATGTAAAGTATCTTGCAACTATACTATTGTTGGGGGAAGGTTTAATTCCTTGTTTGATAGCACCTTAGAGAGGTTTTTACTATCAAAAGCATCTTTATCTTTAATTTTTATGGTCCAAAAGTGCCTCAAAGAGGTTTTCACTAGGGGAATAAACTTTTTTGTTTTTTCTTGTTTATTTTCACTTTTCATTATTTCTATAAAAACCCTTTTTTTGATCCCCTAGTGGGATATGATACCTTAGACCCATGAGTTCTATAATCACTTCATCATTTTGAAAATTTTCAAATGATGGTTGATCTTGTTGGTCTCGATTGATAAGTTCAGGGTGATTTAGTTTACGGTGGATGGTTAGGATAGTCATGTTGTTAAAAATACTAGTCATGGAAAGAATCATTATAGAGACTATAAATAGAACTATTTTATCATTTGTGTCAAATTAATTTATTTTGGAAATCATAGAAGTGTCATAAGTCTATTAGGTTTTCTCATTAGGAGACATAGCCTAGCCCATAAGTTCTTGTATTCACATAATTCCAAATTCTTTTTTTCATGGATACCCAAGTCTTTTCTTTTGTATTTAATTATCTTTTCTATCATCTTTATAACAAGATTTTATTATTTATATAGATAGGTGCTAATACATCTTCATAAATACATGAACCATTGGAACTCAATAATTTTTTTAGCAAGGAAGATTGAGACAATGAATGTTGTAGAGCAAAATTGACATGAAGCTAGTGTTTTATTCTTATTATGATGAGTTTTACATGCATTTTGGGTGAGAGGGGGAGCCTCCCTATGTGAAATGTATCTTGAATTTTATACTCACCATAAACCTTGTCAAAGAACTTAAAGTGAATTTTAGATGATCATAATCTAGATGTGGATAGAAGGTCATTAGGATACATTTGAGAGGATTAATTTTTTGGCTTAGATTTAATGGATATTTTTGTGATTGGTCAATGGTTGGATTTACAATATTTAGCTTCTCTAATTTTATAACACTGGTATGGGCATGGATCTACAATTATTATAACCTTCATGCCTGAGATGATGGATTTAATACACTAATACAATGTGGATCAGACAAATTGCATAACATGGAGCCAAGGAGGACCAAGAAGGATGTTATATGGAAGGTCAAGTTCTATAACGTGTGATAAATTGTGTTTCAAGAAAGGCCCAACCATTATGGGAAGATGGATATTTCATATGAATTCCCTCTCTACATTATCATATTCCTTAATAGTTATGGTTTGAGGATCTAAATGTCTCCTCTGAGTAACCAAGGTTCTTTATCAAAAGTAAGGCATAGATATTTATACCAAATCTATTATCTACAAGAACCCTCTTTACATTTTTCTTAGTGATAAGGAAATAAATGTGTAAAGGGAGGTTGTGAAATGGTACAAATAGAGGCATACAATGTTGATTGAAGGTGAGGTGATGGGTGGAAGCTAAGATCCTAATAAGATCTTAGAAGTCACTTGGTTCTATATCGTTGGAAACTCTTGATTCTTTTAATATTTCATAAAGGACATGTTTGTGGATGGTAGATGCCATGAGAAGGTCCATTATTGATATTTATGCTAGATTTTTCTCAAGTTGTTCAATTACATGTTATATAACTTCCCTTAGGATCAAGTGGAGAAAGACCTTAGACATAATTTTTTTGTGTATTTTGTTGTAATAGCACAAAAAGGGTCTTTTTATAATGGTGGCAATTCAACTATCAATATATACCACAATGGAATTATGTGTGTGAGAAAAAAATTTGGTATGAAATTTTTTATTATGGATATTTTGACCTTGATTAGGTTTTATACATGATCAATCATGTCTTGATAATTGGTCCTTATAAATCCCTAGTTTCTCATTAGGTGATACAAACATATTTTATTCGTAATTGATACCTCCATAATCAACCAGATATTAGGAATTGTTCTTATCTTAAGTTTTAGACATATATTGGTCAATTTTTTTTGAACCGCAAGGTATTCACAATATTAATGATCTATACAAATCTAGTTTAGGTTTGTTCTCATCAAAAGTTATCTTTCATAAATGTTATCATGTTTAATTTTACAAGTTTATGAAAGACAACTTTGAAGGGCTCTCCTAAGGAGGTGAACTATTATAATTTAGTGTATTTTTGTGGTTTTCAATTGAGAATTGAAATGATAGTAGAATTTTGAACTATTAAGATATGTTTAGATTGTGTCGCCTAATTGCCACCACATTCTTATTCTTGCTAAATAATTTAGGCTTATTAGGTTGATTTTCTTTAGAAAATATTTTTGTAAGTCCTTTAGCAAGAAGAGCCTTCTCTATTTGAAACCCTTTTTTAAGAATTTAATTACATGTGGTTATGCAATGCACTTATAAGTGAGATTTCATCTCTTGGTTTATATTAGTGACAAATATATGATCTAATTTCTTCTTAGTAACACTAGAGGAATGAAGAGAAGATTTCACCATTACTTTTTTGTTGTTGCATAAATCCATTACTATGAGCTCATTTTCTATGCTATCTGATTTTTTTTAATAAATTGCTCAACTAATTTAGCAAAGGTGGTGATATATCCTTTAGGAAGGTGTAGAAACCACTCCAATGCTTGCCCCCTAAATCATCATTAGAAGAAACTTATTTACATAACATAGAGAATTATTCAATGTGTTATCTAGGGTCTCAAGCTTCACTTTATACTTGTAAAAATTTGGAATTTCAAAGTGAAGAGGAAATTGGACTTGCAATAAAGAACAACTAGAGGGATAAGGACATAAATTATCAAACTTGTATTTATTACTTTGATTTTGGGATTTTGTTTGTAGTTCTTGTATATATTTTTTTGTTTTTTATTCCTAAATAAATGATGGGTTTGTTAGGAATAGGTGTTGTACACCTTACACAAGAATGAAACATTTTAATTATGTAAATTAAATAAATATTTAGTGTGGTGCATCTAGGAGATGTGTTTAGGCACATTATATTTGATTTGAGGTCACTTGTAAAGTTGCATGTAACATTGTGTTAGTTATTTTATGTGTGGGAGACATATAATAATTTATTAGGAAAAGTATTTAATATTTGCATCAAAAATTAAATGAGGGGTCAATGGTTTTGTGTACTCGTGGTTTTGAGGCACATGGTTTTATCTTACCACTTGGTTGTATTTGTGTGAGCTTGAGTCTATAAAAGCAAGCACATGTTTAGTGTTTAAGGTTGGTTGGGTGAGTGGGATGTCATAATATCAAGTCTTCTTCTAAGGAGTGCATATGTGAAGCATGACATGAGATGTTTGAATTCATGCTTGAACACGTGGAGGATGCATAAGAGATGCTTGAAGTTTCAAAAGTATTCATTATATCTCTATAAGTGCATGTATTGATCTACTATTGAATAATATGAGTATGGATATTTTTGGAGGCCATTTTTTTCCCTTCTTGAGTGATTTCCTAGGGTATATCTTATGTTATCTTGTGTCTGGTATATTTGATCTATGCATTATGGTTTTCCTATAAGCTTGAATGCATGGATTTCTCTCATGGGGTTATGTATAAATAGATTAAGCTTTTTGGGTATTATGTATTTGTTTCCTAATAAGGTTATGGAATTAGTTAAAATCATTTTGATGTTTTTGGTTTGATTATTTCAAGGATAAGTGGTCCACATGTGCTAGGTTCTCTTGTTATTAACTTCTAAGTTGTAGTTGGTTAATTAAGAGTTTGTTTTATTTGAAGGAGTCATGTTGAATGGTTTTGCCTTTATGATCATGGGAAGCTTTGGGATTTTCTATCAAAAAATGTTCTTGTTAATTGAAGTTGGTATTTCTAGTAGTGACATGTATGTTTGAAAGGCCTTGGACAATGAGGTTACTTAAGATACTATCGGAGTATCATAAATGGATATTTACTCTTACCTCTAGAAGACATTTAAGGATATCATCTCATTTTTTAAAGAGGTTTTATTCTACATGGTAATGACCTTATTTATATTTAATCATGTCATAAATATCATCAAAGGTCTCACTTTGATTAAAAAAATGTCTTTAATATCATCCTCGATATAGTTTTTATATTGGTTTTATTGAAAGGGGTATCATGAAATGGGTCATCTTCAACCTTTAACTTAGCTTGAATTGTAAGTTTTGGACCCATGTTTTGGGTTTGAAACATTTTTCTTTTTCTTTTTTCTTTTGTATATTTTTTTGGATTTTTTGTTTTCTATATTTTGTTATTTTTATTTTCTATATTTTTATGGATTTTTGGATCAAGTTTATGACTCATACAAAAAGTGCAACAAAAATTCATAAGACTTAAAATGGATATATTTTCTCTTTTTCGCTTAAAGTGAGGGGGGTGATCTAAAAATTAATAGAAACACAATACACATGAACAATCCTAAATTAGCCAAGTGGGTATATCAATCCGTGCAGGCTCATAGATATACAACCTTTGAGGAGTGGGTAGCCTCAACCCTTATTTAGGGCCTGAGATGTAGGGACAAAAGCATCACCCATAACCTATCACTTAAGAGGACTACAAGTGCTTGTCTATGGATTTATATTTTCACTTCCTACTAGTATGATGTAACTTTTAAGGGTGGTCCATATTCAGTGTGTTATAAGAAAATACAATCGAAGGATCTTTAACTAAGATTTATTAGCTCAAATAAGGTGATATTCTCAATATACCACAAGGGTATGTGAGACTTGAATAAATAAAAGTGAAAGGAAAATAAGTCAAACAATAGGGAGGATATGGTAAACATCTCTTCTCCTTCAAATACCCAAGATATAAAATTCTTGGGGGCTTAGCACATAATGATAGATTTCTACTTCCAAGAGGCATGCATTTTGATTCACCCCTTGCTATTTATACCCCATCCAAATTCTATGGTTGAGGTCATCATCTAAGGTGAACAAATTCTTAGGTATTGCCCCTAAAAATTGTCAGTGTAAATAGTGTCTTTATATACCTAGTTAGCTAATCACCTATCTAGGATTGATCTATTCAATCCTAGCTTAAGTTTACTTAGGCTTATTTTTTATTTTTTTTATCACTTCATAGCATTGAGATATGTGTCCTTGTGACTTGATACACCTATTGAAACTTGTTCACCCACTTGTCAAGTGAGCCTACAAGCGTCCCACATATAGAGGGGTAGTCAGTAGTCCAATCCTACCTTCCTACCTCCTCATCCTTTCCTATATATGCAAGACTTGATTATTGTGTCATACACTCTTCATTTCATATTTGATAGATATACTATTGTGCATATTTTATTCACTTGTGGAATTTGTTTCACGATCTCTTTGATCTTGGTGCTCCAATTCTCCAACATGGTATCAGAGCCATGAGAGGACACTCTTTCCTGCATCAAGGTGACTCCCGCATATAGCCCTATCAATGGAGAGTCATAGAGCCAAATAGTCAGTACCATCGCATCCAAAAGGCTTGAGAAACAAAAAAATACCTTTCATTTCATTAATTTTGATAATTTTTCATTTTTCATTTTTTTTTGATATGTAAGGCAGTATTTTAATTAAATATTATATAGAGAATATGCATGCATCTACTTGGCGGGATTTTCACTTGGAACCATACCCAACAAAAGGTAACAAACTTCATTCGACCACTACAGAGCATAGAGCATAGACAACCTACTACAATCGCTTAGCTTAAACAAAACGAACTTCAAACAACTAACGCAACTGACAGAGGAATATTCCAAAAAATAGTGTTGTACCCAAACCAAAAAAAATCTCCAACTATAAACAACCACCATCGACCTACATACTTAACGACCAAAATTTAAAACTACAGACCACCAATTACAAAAAACCATTCAATTTTGTATTCAAAATATTTAACCCAATCAATACCACCTGATGCCATCAAACCTGACACCTTCTTTAGGTACTCCTCAGCCACTTCCATGATCATCCTATGGCACATAAGGGACAACCCACTCAAATATAGAAGGAAAGGGTAGAACTTGACCGCTTCATCCATTTTTTCCAGGAGCTCTAGGTCTGAAGGCCACGATATCCCAGTTCTGATTATCACCGACTTAAGCACCACATCCAAACCTCCTACCAAGTCCTCCCTGAATAGCTGAACAAGCAACTCCTTCACCATCTCCTTTGACACTCAACTATCCAACAAAGAGGCCAGGAAACATGAAGAAATGTGTGCATTGTCGCGCCCATACTCATTCCTCTCCAAATGCCATCTGCCCAACACTATTTTTACCACTGCCACTATGAGCGGATCATTATTAACCAGGATCATTTTAAGCCTTTGGTTTGTCACCTCCCTGAAAGTAGCTTGACGTTCCATAGCAAACAAAGAAACCAAAGTGTCCACACCAAACCAAACCAACCCTTCCACCGAAATTGCATTGAAAAACTTCGACTGCTTAGCCATTGGCTACCACCTTCAATTCCAAATACCAAGCAAAGAAGCCAACCAAACTGTCACCATGAACAAGAAGAAAACTCAAAATTACTTTTGAATTGCTATACATCTGACTCCAACTCAAATTAATAATGGCCACAATTCTCAAGCAATGGCACCGCCACATGAGCCAAACATAATTTCTTAGCTTGGCGAGCTATCCTACCGTCAGGGATTTTGTCCTGCATCCTCAGATTTGATTGCGAGGCTATCATTAAGGGATGAGCATATAAATGTTTTCATTAAAACCCGTACTTTTGTCTTCCATCAAACACTACCTCCACTTTATTTCATCCACCTCAACACCCATCCACCTTACGTGGATGCTAGCCAATAGACTGCCCATTGCCCTCCACAAGCTTGGAGGGCCGCCCACCCTTCTACTCACTCATTTTTCAATTTTTGATCACTATGCATGTTCTATTAAAAAATTGAAAAAAATAGCAGAGGGCCAATGTGCCCTTTGCCCATTTACTCATAAAGATAGATTTTTCTTCCTACAATATTTTTGGCATATATGAATTATTGTTGCAAGATAAAATTATTTTTGTTACCTTCACCAATTATATTGTTTCAAAAATATTATTGTCTATCAACCAATTACAGTGAAAATTTGTCTATTTCAATCCATTTGTAGGAGGTTTGTGGCCTTCATAAGCCTATTTGCAAGAAATATTGTTACAAAATTCTATTTACAAGGTTATTATCTTGTTTGGTCAATATCTCCCTTAGTTGTGGTCTTATGCCCTTTCACTTTGGAGTTGGCTTGGTCTCTAGTGACCAGTCATAACTAAGTCATGCCATCCTTTGTGCAATAGTCATTGACCTACATTTGCACAACAATTGATACATTGCAAATCTCATCAGCTCCTCCTCAATTGTCTTGTACATAAAATTCCATTTCTAGTGCCCTCTCACCTATTGATATTGGTGGTGCCCAACACTCCTTTCTCTTTGCCAAGCACCTTGAGGCTAGTTTGTACCAAATGGATTAATTTTACTACTCCAATACCATAGTATTAGAATATTAAGATTTTTCATAATTGAAACACAATTTTATCTACCAAAGATACATAAAAAAATATACAAATTAAAATGGTTGGTGTAAATTCATTCATTTTTCTACACTGCAATACTTAATCTTCTATAAAAATCTAGATGTTAGCAATTAAATATAACAAGAGGATCAAGTTTCTTCGTAAGATAGAGGCACCCACCACTAAGTTGATTTGTGCCACTTGCCTCTCATTGAACACAACCAACCAGTAAAGGTATGCATTTGTGATTAGTCCATAGATGAGTGAAGCAAAGATTTAAGTGTAGCAACAAAATGGAGGCATATAGTGCACCAATGTGGATTTTTGCCCTACACAAGAACCTCATACTTGCATGCTATATTTGTTGAGATCTCTCCTATGCCTTCCAATGGTTTTCACATTGGACCTAGTCTACACTCTCTATATTTCTCAAGAATAGAAAAGAGGTCTATTTATCTTTCTTACACATTGAATTAGTCACTTCCCCACTTGGCACAAAGCCTCTAACACTTGGCACAAAGACAAAGTCAACCTATCACCACATCTCCTCCCACACAAGGTAGTTTCATTATTAGATTTATTTTTATATACATACACACTATGAAATAATTTCAAAGATCTAGCATTGCATAACCAAGCAAATATTTATGTTAATTGTTAGTGGTTAATTAACTATCTCGATAGCTATCAAATCTTTGTAAAAGAGGCCTTTTTTATTTTTATAATACTTTCAAATGGGGAGTTCATTTTTTGTAAGTAGTCATTGGAAATCTAGTTTGGATTCCAACATTTTCACATTGAGGTATTTTGGAAATTGTGATATTTAATTGAAAATTTTAATCTTTGAAGTAAACATTATAAGTAATTTTTGACAAGGTATAACTTTCACCCCATTTATAAAAAAAATTAACTTTTTTTATTTTTATAAAAATTTCGCAAAGAATATAAGTTTGCATGTAAAAATAAGATCTAGGTTGCCATTTTTTAGAAAATTGTAAAAATCTCTATAAATTATAAACGAAAGATTTTGGCATTTGATCTTCACAACTTGTAATTTTTTTCTTGCATATTGTTCTATGGGGGCTACAATCAACAATAATCTTTCTTGGGGGCTCTCTGAATCAAGGGGGCAATCTAGGTGTTTCTATTTTTTAGATTGTTGGTTCATGTGATTATGTATCTCACTCTAAATCCCTTCCATTTGAGTACTCTTCATAATCCTCCTAATAAATGGAGAGTCAAATGTGGATATTGTGGAAAGAAAAGGCATACAATAGAAGAATTTTGGTTTCACTGAACTGAGGAACTCAATTTTTTTTAGTCATAATATTTCCTTACCTGATCCTCTAGTTTTGACACATCCAGAATCATCATCGAGTCTCACTCAAACATCTTATGAGACATCATCATTTAGGGATGGACAATATAGTCCAATGAATTGCATTGGGATCTCATCACCCATATCATATGTTGCTACATCCAGATCTAGTGTTGACTCATTCACAAGTTCTCATCATTCTATACATCAAGTTATTGCTTTCGTCAATCCAAATTAACCACATTGCAATGCATGTCTATGAAACATAACATCTTTGTTTATAGAATCCCACCTTACTGATTTGGATGACAATATTAAGGAAATTCATATTCTATTTGATGACAACTTTTATGAAGTTGCATCACCATTTCCATCTTTTGATATTGCTCTTCCCTTGCCTATATTAGCTTCTATAGTGATAAATTGTGTAGAAATTCATGAGTTATCATCCTCTACAATAGTATCTGATTCAAATAAGTCCAGACATAACCATACATACATGGTCCCTATTATAGAATCACCTATGGTACTTGATCCATCTTATCAACATTTGTCACACATCAACATTGGCTTGTAGATATTTGAGCATCATTTGAAGGCATCATTGGCATCATTTCAGTCTTTGGATCATGTGCATCATTCAACATTCACCTTACTTCCTATATATTCCTATTCGTAATGGAAGTTAATTTTGTGCACATTAGTGGTTTTGTTTCTTCCTAAGGGGATAAATGTTGATCGACATTCATGGATCATCTTCAACATCTAGTATCAAGCATCTACCAACACTATAGGCATCATTTTAAGGGGAGGCTACATGATTTTTCTTCTCATCTTAGTTTTGGGAGGAAGCATTTCCTCATATGGAGCTCATGACTTCACACTTTTTTGGGGGGTCACATTACCTCTATTTTCTTTCCTATGGGGGGAATCTCCATTATAATTTGTGCTATAAGTAGTCCTTGGGCAGTCATTATGAGTCCTCCATCTATCACTTATCTTCTTCACTTGTATATTTAGTTTCATTGCATTTCTCATTTTGGAGAGGGGTTTTTTTCCTTTACTCCACTTTATGAGATCTATTTGTACATGAGTACCTAACAAGGCCTCATAGCTAGGACTCATCATTAGTGCATACTCCATAATTTGTACTTAGGGGGGTTTTAGTGTAAATAGTGTCTTTATCTACCTAGTTAGCTAATCACCTATCTAGGATTGATATATTCACACTTAGCTTAAGTTTACTTAGACTTCTTTTTATTTTTGCCTCACTTCATAGCATTGAGACATGTGTCCTTGTGACTTGAGACACCTGTTGACACTTGCTCACCCACTTGTCAAGTGAGCTTACAAGTGTCCCACCTATAAAGGGATAATCAATAGTTTATTCCTACCTTCCTACCTGCCTATATATGCAAGGCTTGATCATTGTATCATAAACTCTTCATTTCATATTTGATAGACGATGGGTTCAATTAATGGTTAGTTTTCCTTTAGTGATTTATGTTTTTATCATTTCATCTACTAAGTTTTATAGACACTCCCAAGGCTTTATATATCTTTTATATGCCTTTCATACTTTAAAGTAGACTTAAGTATGTGGAAATGGAAATATGGTATGTTGACATTTGTATATGTGAATGCATGAATTCTTATGGGATTTAGTATGATTCCATGCTTAAATTATGATTTTTAATGATGTGGATGCCTTAGGGATGAAACTAACATCTTCTAGCTAGAAGGACTATAACCTACAATAATAGGTTTTCTAACCTACAACATAAGGACTACAAATAGTTGTAGGGGAAAGGTCATAATAACCAAAGTGCAAAATTTATAGAAGAGTACAAAGGTGATCATTTAATGATCAACCATGAGTCAGTGCATCATATTATTGTTCACCAAATAAGACTACTAGGAGGGGGAGTCTATTTTTAATGGAACTAACTTATAACGTGATAGTCCTCAGGAACACGTCTCTGTCATGGCAATTAACCATTAGAAACAAAGTTCTAAATTAGTTTCTCTTCTCCTGATTCATAATTATTGCTTTCTATTTTAAGATTAAGTCCTCTCCCTATCTTTGAGGGAGAGTGGAAAAATACTTTATGAATTTGTTTTTAGTCCTAGAGGAATAAGAATTCTCACAAACCTATATAGTGGGATTTTTTGTTGAGGAGTAAATCTAGTTGCTAGTAGTTGATGATCATTATTTATAGTCATTAATTTTTTTTTCTGTTACCAGCTATAGTAATAGATATGTGTTATTGAATAAGAAATATTCAAGAGATTCTTATCAGATTGTATGTAAGAGTTTAGAGTTTTTATTCAATAAAGAGAATTAGTTGATATCATGAATTGTTGAGTCAAGTAAGTAGATGTTGACAAATTCTATGGAAGAAACAACTCAAGCAAGGGCCACTTGAGGTACTAATAATCCACTTCATTTCATGTTGTTAGATTAATTGATGTATTATTGAATTTAGTTAAGGTAGTTTCCAGTTATAGACATGTGTTGTAATTCATGAATGTGATTCTGTAGATTCATGTTGGTTTTATACTCTGGAGGAATTAGTTATAGTTTAGTTTTAGCAGTTAATAGTTAAAGTCTCGAGTCTTACGTACTATAGCATAAGGTATCAGTTTATATTTATTTCCCCTATTTTATGAATTAGCAATTCATTTCCTTTTTGAACTTTTATAATTTTCTATACATGTGTAATTACCTATACTCCATTGATATAGGATGTGTCTAGGATCCATGAATACATATATTGTGCTATTACTATCTAAATTTTATGAGTGTCTAGTTGATTATTAAATGCAACCTCTTACGAAAGGTGAACTATTCAGTTAGGAATCCACCTTTTGAGTTGTGTGTCTACCTAGTAGCACAAAGTTAATAAGACATTAGAGAGGCCCTACATTTTTGGAATTGTTGCCAGGGATGGTACTAAGTTCAAAATTCTCTTGTGTATTTTCAATTCCTTTCAATCTTTCTTATTTTAGCAATTATGTTTTCAACATTAGGGCAATTAAGGTTTTAGCCATCAACAATAACACAAGATAGTGACAATGTGCAAGAACCACTGATCTAGGTAGTCATAACTATTGTATGTGGAGGTAGCAAGATGCTTTGGGGAGATTTCTCCCCTCAACACAAGAAGCATTAGAAGATACTAGTGAACAAAGTGAATAGAGCAAGGGAATACCTAAAGAAGAATCATCCCTGACACCAGTGCCTACACCAAATACAGAGGAGACTCGCCATATACACATAAGCATCATGGCTGATGCAGTAGTAGAAGATCCACCAGAGCATGTAACACTTGAGTTCCCTATAGCCAATCAGGAGAGGGTATCTATTCTAAAGAACATACCTCCTTTAGTACTCCTTATCTTTTATGGATTGGTCACAAAGGACCCAAGCACCTTTCTCTTTGAGTTTGATGTGTAATGTCGAAGTTATGACTATACCATAGATGCCCACATACTCAATTTTTTTCCAGCTACATTAAAAGATGCTGCTCTAAGATGGTTCATCATGTTGAATGCTCAAGACAATTGAGAGGGGGGTGGGTCAATTGTACATTAAAACATCAAAACCCTCATTAACATTTAGATCTGCATTAATCCTTAAACCCTTAACAACCATTAAACCCTTTCTATGCATTAGCATAACATAAACATGAGAAACAACAATGAAAACACATGAGAACACATGAGAACACCAGATTTACATGGAAAAACCAAGAAGGGAAAAATCATGGTGAGGATTAGATCACAATATAAAGTGATTGCAACACCAAATACAATAGGCTCCCTACCAGAGGGCTCACTACCCAAAAGAAAGAAGGGCTCACTGCCAATGGCTCACAGAAGAAGAAAGAAGATTGTTACAATGAGAAATCCATCTCAAAACAATAGGAAATTTCCACCACTACTTCACTAGAACATTCACACTCTCTTTGTAGAATGTAGACACCTCCTACTCACCACTTCTAGTAGTCTTAGTTTTTAAGGATCACACTGCACTTCACACTTTCACACTTCACATAATAATTCACATCACACACACTTCATACTCACATCTTCCATCAACTCAATATACATAAATACCCATTGCAACCTTGAAAATAATTCACAAGGTTGGCCATGCACCTCAAATGTTCAAATTAAAATTAGGTTGACACCAAACTATTCTTGCGGTGGAGAGGAATGAAAGCAGACCACATCACACCTTAACTTGGACCTAAATTCTCTCATACATGCCACACCACACTTCCACAAACATAGAATCAAATCCACAATTAGTTTAAACACCCAAGGTTGACTGAACCTATGTTAACACCATTGAAAAATTAAGTACATGCTTCCTCAAATCCAAAGATGACTCGTAGACCACCAAAAAAACTTAAACATAATCTAGAATATTCCATTAACACCTTGAAATCCAAAAAATACTTCACAACATCATACACTTGAAGAACATACTCATTCTGCACAACCAGTTAACCTTCCTCATGATGTAACTGATGAATTCAACCTTGCGAAGAATTCAAAAAAATCAGACTGGAGATGGATATGAGCACTTTAAGCACACCCTCAAGTCCAAAATACTATAAACCACACTGCAGAGAAATGTAGAGAAAAACCATTTCTCTAGATAACACTGCTTTCATAGTTCACACATTGGTAAACACAAATTTCTTTGCACAATGATCCAAAACCTAAAAATCTAGATATAACACCTCAAAACACCTCTGATCAACATATCTAAACCACATAAGTAGATTTTCAATACAAAATAAATTCAGAGCAAAACATTGAACACTACTTTGCTACACTGAACACTCTTTACCATACCATTTCCTATTTTATTCAAATTTTCTCAAAAGCACTTGGAAACCAAGCACCAAAAAAATCATCTCATCATTTGTAACACCTCCTTATCACAACCAAAACAACTACAATACAAAAAATCAACCACACAAATGCTTATCAAGGTAACACTAGAGGTTGACATCAATGATACTACTAATGACAACATAGTGCAACAAATCAAAGCACCTCCATAGGTTGACATCAACACAACAACAAAGATCTATTGAAATAAATGACAAAACAAACTATATAGACTTCCAACAATCTCCCCCTTTGTCATTGATAACACATGAAAAACAATCAATAACAAAACAACAATCAACAACTCTGATCACCAACATATGCATTGCACATTGGTGCATACTGCTCCCCCTTACATGAGCGTCAACTCTTTCCAAAATTTTCTCTTCCCCTCTTGCTTCATAAGGTTTTTAAATTAAATCTCCTCAATTTGACATCAATGGAAAAGGACAACATCCCCTTTGACATCAATCACACATGTATATACTTTGTAACTTTTTTCCTTCTACTATACTCTATTTTCTTCACACCTTCTCTACACAATCCTCCTTAGGAGTACACAACATACTACACCAACCAATAAATACTAGTGCACATATCCTGATGGCACTCTCAAATTTTGCAAATTTGAAGTGTCTATTTCAAAATTTTGCTTCTGCACTCTCAGGGTTGCACTTGAGAAATCTGCCTAAGTGACCCACTTTGGAGGCTTGTAATTTAAAGCCTATTGATTGAAACTAGAAAATGATTGTTATCCTACATTCTACATACCAAGATGAGCTTGCATGTGCAATTTTTCTAACCGTCAGATGAAATGGTTAAATCTAGGTCGTTCCTCGCTGACCTCGCGCAATTAAAACACCAATTTTAATAATGTTGTGAGGTGTACAAAGTATTGAAACATGGATGCTGATGCCGAGTATGGGCCATGCAGCAAGTAGGCAGAGCCCAACCAAAAAGAAAAGGAACATCCCAAAAGGAATCCCTGATAAGATGCCACGTGGCGATTTTAGGAAAACTGTGAGCAGTATTGGCAACAGTGAACGGTGGAGATCAAACAAAGCTTTGATCAGACGTCTTTCCGGGAGCTTGGTGTGAATATTGTAGATTCCCTTTTTGATTCTCCAGAATTACAAGTAGTGTACCTTTTCCTTGGTGCAAGTGTTGACACGAATGATGACGATACAAATAAGTGGATGAAAAGGTGAGTGTGGACCCTAGGTGGAGTATGGAAGCCTTATTGGTGTGAGTGAACATCATCAGAAATATATAAGAGCTTGTTCCCTTGATGCAAAAATGAGAAGGAAAAACTCCATAGCTGGTGACATTGATGATGAGGATGAGGGCATAGTGGGCCCAAAAAACATTGAATGCCCAGGAACAACTAAACTTCCCCAAATAAAATATTAAAGGGTCCCCTTTTAAAAAAACAAAAGATAAAGATAAAATTTTTCAAATGTGAAATATTTTACAAAGCACGGGCAAGTTATCAAATGTAAAATGTGAGTGTCGGGTACGAGGGGAAAAGTGAATTCATTATTCACTTTATGAACAAATATAACGTGTTGGGCAATAAAATAAAGTTTGAGCCCAAATGTAAAAATTATAAAATTTTAATATTTGTTGGGAGGTAAAATTAGAAAATGCAGCATTATAAAGAGCATAAATGTAAAAATTCCATGGGAGTTTTCATGAACAGAGGATATTTTCCATACAGCTGCAGGTGAATTTGAGAGTGAATTTCTCCACATGGGCAGGTTTTTGTTGCTAAACAACTTGGGCAAAGGCAAAATTGGAGGCAAAGAGTTTGTTGGATGAGAGAGGAGAGATGCTTTTCATTTTTGCAGGATTAACGAATGATGAAGCTACCAATTGTCAACTGTGGATGCATTTTAGGGCTGCTCTTGGTTTCTTTTGTTTTCTATATCTTCTCTTCTTCTCTCATTTGTTAGGGGTTTTGAGGTTCAGAAGTTTTGAAACTTTGTATTGGGCTGGGTAGATAGAGAATTGTAAATTATGAGTTATTTCTTGAGTTTGTAAACTGTAATTTCTGATTTCATGAGAAAATACAACCAGTTTATGCAAATAAAATCATGAATGTGTTTGCACATTCATGAATATCTTTAGATTGTCTCCATACTTGTGTAGTTAAATAATATGAATTCAATAATACCAAGTGTTTTTGGGTTTGTCATCTCAAATTTCATGAGATTGTGTTATTTGTTTATGGGTCTATTTCAAAGAAATGGTTAAATACTTTAAGAAGATAATAGTGATTTCAAGTGTGCAGGTTGGATTTGATAAGGAGAATTTGATTGATAATAAGAGAGGGATTGTTGGTGCAAGACACTAACAGTTGATACAAAGCATTAGCAATTTAAATCCACTGGTTGAAGTCTGTTTGCTGATGAATTCATTTTATGTGTTTGACTCCATGGCCTAGAATTGGCACTGATCTATTATTCAGTTTTATGCATCCTAGAAACATTTTATAAATGCAAAATCATTCTTAGTATTACTATTTGGTTTGTTGTATGTTCCGCTTCCCAATGGCTGAGTGAGTACTGATCTACTGAGAGTTTAGCCAGGTTTGAAGTTGTCAGTGGTCTCTGTGGTTTAATTGAACTGGGAATTATCTGCTGTAAAAAGCAATGTCAGTGTGTATGGTTGAATTAAGTTGTAGACATTATTTAGGTTGACCCACCTTGGTCCTGCAGAGCCAGAAGTGTAGGAGATTTCAGTTTTTGATTGAATCTTGTCAGTTGGCCACTAACTTTGAGAATTCTTCAACATAGAGGTTGGCTACCTCTTAGAGAGTTTCAAAGCTTAGCTGGAAAAATAAAATACCAACATATCCTTTGACATTAATGACAAAGGAAAACACCTGTATACCAAACAATGACAACACTTACTCCCCCTGACTGCAACAACCAAAAATGCTACTACCTACTCCCCCTAAGAGGTAGCTACCAACATTAGTCCATAATAAGGAATGAATCTTGAAATCCATTGGACTGATGCATATCATTATGCATCTAATTGAAATAAGGAGGGGCAATAACCCCCAACTTCTCTCAGAGATACTCAAAAGTATCCTTAGGAAGAGCCTTATTGAAGATATCTACAACTTGATCCTTAGTTGGCACATATTCCAACTTCACCTCATTCTTTGCAACCTTCTCTCTCAAAAAGTGATACCTGATTGAGATATGCTTTGTCCTTGAATGCATTATTGAATTCTTTGAAATGTTAATAAAACTTGTATTGTCACATAAGATAGGAATTGGTTCATCATATACTACTCTAATATCCTTCAAGGTTTGTTTCATCCACAACACCTGTGCGCATCATGATGCTACAACAATGTATTATGCCTCTATAGTATCATCCACACAACCTGCACAATCTAAGTTAGTATAAGTACTTAGAGAGAATCAGTATCCTTTGGATACCACAAGCCATGTTTCAAAGTGCCCTTCAAACATTTGAATATTCTCTTCACTACTGCCACATGTGACTCTTTGGGATCTTCTTGAAATCTAGCCACAAGAAAAACTGCATGCATGATATCTGGTCTAGTAATAGTTAGATACAACAGTCCTCCAATCATTGATTTGTACTTGCTTTGACCAGCCTTAGGAGATTCATCATTCTTGCTTAACTTGCAACTATTAACCATAGGAGTACATACCTGTTTATATTCTTCAATTCCAAACTTCTTCAACATTTCCTTGACATACTTTGATTGTGAAATGAATATACCTTTCTCTATCTGATTCATTTGTAGTCCAAGGAAGAAATTCATCTCTCTATACATTGATATTTCAAGCTCATTCTACATCTGTTTTGCAAATATATTGTACATTTCTTCATTTCCTCCAAATATTATACCATCAACATACACAACCACAATCAAGATTTGATATTTTTAAACCTTAAAATAAAGATTGTTATATGTGATACCTTTATTGAATCCTTGCTGCAACAAGTACCTATTCAATCTTGCATACCAAGCTCTAAGAGGTTGCTTGAGTCCATATAATGCCTTCTTCAATCTGTATACCATATTAGGGTTATCTGATAACTAAAATCCTTTTGATTGTTCAATATAAACTTCTTCCAGCTCACCATTCGAGAATGCGGACTTCACATCCATCTGATATACTTTGAAATCCTTGTGTTGCAAAAGTCAAAAACACCCTAATGGCTTCCATTCTTTCCATCAAAACAAATGTCTCCTCAAAGTCTATTCCTTCCACTTGTGAGTAACCTTTACACACAAGCCTTTCCTTATTCCTAACAACTTCACCATTCTCATTCAGTTTATGCCAGAACACCCACTTAGTTCCAATCACATTCTTGTTCACTATCCTTGGGAAAAGTTCCCAAGTTTGATTCTTCTAAATCTTCATTAGTGCTTCTTCTATAGCCTTGACCCAAAATTCATCTTTGCATGCCTCAATCATTGTTTTAGGTTCAACTTTGGAAAGTAAACAAAAGTTTACTTGTTCTTCTGTCATAACATCTTTTCTTCTTGTCAACACACCTCTAAACTCTTTTCACCAATGATATGATCTTCTGAATGATTATTCTACACATACTTAGGGGTCTTAGGGATCTTTTTTGGAGCTTCTTCCTCTTCAATATGTACTTCTTTTTTCCTTACCATCATATTTCTCTTCTTCTCTGTAAGAGGACTCATTTGATTCATATCCATATATCATCACTAAATGTTTATGTAAGTCTTCATCCACTTTGACATTTGCACTTTCAACAATCCTTTCATCCTCTTGTTGTTGCACTGATAATATTTTATTTTTGTAAAATATCCAAGGAAGACTCCTTCATTAGATCTAGCATCAAAATTTCCTAAGTTTTATTCATCTCTCTTGATATAGAATTTTCTCCCAAACACTCTTAAATATTTGATAGTAGGAGTCCTTCCATACCATAACTGATAGGGGGTCTTTGAATTATTTGTCCTTACTTATGCTTTGTTAAGTATGTAGATTGCAGTAAGAATTGCTTCTCTCCAATAGAATTTCGGTATGTTTTCTCCTTTCATCATTGTTCTTGTTGCTTCTTGAACAGTGCTTTCAACCACTCCATTTTGTTGAGGAGTCCTAGGAGCTGACAAATGCCTCTTTATTCCTTGAACTTCATAGAAATTGTTAAACTCATTGGAGGTGAATTCTCCAACTCTATTAGATCTTAAACATTTGGTTCTCATATCCATTTCATTCTCAACCATATCTTTAAATGCCTTAAACTTATCTAGAGATTTTGATTTTTCTTTGAGAAAAATAACCTAAGTCATTCTAGAATATTCATTAATCAACAACATGAAATTCTTGTCACCTTGAAAAATTCTCATTCTTGTAGGTCCACAAAGGTCTGTATGCACCAATGCCAAAGGTTCTATGGTAGAATATTCTTTGACATTGAACCTTTTTCTTGTTTTCTTCCCAACTTGACATTCCTTACAAACAACATTAATAGTTTTTGTAATATTTGGAAAATATCTCACAAATTGAGTTGAGTTGATCCTTACTAGGCTATCAAAATTGATGTGATACATTCTTCTACACCGTAGCCAACTTTCATTAATTTGAGTTATAAAGCACATACCATTAGCACCCCTAAGCTAAACATAGAGAACATCATTTGTATTATGCTTTCCATCAAAACTGATTGAACCTTTTCCACATATCTTAGCAGATGTATCATCACCAAACTTAACAAGACCTCCTTCAAAATTTTCAAGTTTAAAAAACTTACTCTTATCACCTGTCATGTGATTTGAGCATCTGTTGTCAACAATCCAGTAGTTCTTGTCCTCTCTAGTATGAAAATAAGTCACCATACTTCCATTATGAACTTATTTCAGAGCAACTTCCTTCATACATCTCTCAAAGTTAGCAATATTAGTTCCAACATTTAGAGCCATGAACAAGCATTCATTATACTCATCATTAGGGTAATTAGATTCATCATCAGATATACTGGCATCTTCTTTAACATAATAACTTCTCTTAATTGATTTACCTTTATTCTCCTTAAATCTATCATTTGAAGATTTGACTGGACATCTTAAATCATAATGACATATATTTCCACAATTGAAACATTTGAAACGTAACTTACCTTTGTATTTTCCAATGCCCTTTTTCAATTTCCTCACAAAGTTTGCTTCTAGCTTAATGTATCAAACTCATCTAGATCAGATTCCTCATTCTTCTCTTCTTTTCCAACTTTAAAAGTAGTCTCTTTTCTTGAGCCATTTGGACCAAAATCTCTCAATTAAAAATTAGTTAAAGCACCAAACAACTAACCTCTAGAATAATGATCTAAATTTTGAACTTCTTCAATAGCAAAAAACTTATGACTATAAGCTTTAGGAAGATTTATTAATACCTTCTTTACCACCTCATCTTCATCAGGTTTTCCTCCAAGGCCTCTAATGGAATTGAGAACTTCGTCCACTCTATGCATGTAGCCTGTAATGTCTTCACCTTCTGTCATCCTTAGGGTCTCAAATTTAGTCTTCAGATTCTGTATCTTTGCTTGCTTGACTTTATCATCTCCTTCATAGATACTTTCTAGCTTTTTCTAGATCTCACTAGTAGTTTTATGACTCAATAACTTTCACAAGTTCTAAGTTAGAAAGACCACTCAAAAGAGCATACCTTGCTTTTCCATTGTTCTCATATGCCTTGATCTCATCATCAGTAGTTGAACCATTTGTAGGCATTGTATATCTAGTTTCAATAGACTTACAAACTCCAAATCCTAGAGAAATAAGAAAACCTTCCATCCTAGTCTTCTAGAATACATACTTAGATCCATCAAACAAAGGAGTCTCCATCTTCTGTGCCATCCTAGATCTACCTTAAGAGATTAAGATTTCTTCTAAGGAATCTTGCTTTGATACCAATTGTTGAAAACACAAGACAACTGAGAAAGGGGGTGAATTAGTTATACATTAAAACATCAAAACCCTTATTAACATTTAGATATATATTAATCCTTAAACTCTTAACAACCATTAAACCCTTTTCATGCATTAGAAAAACATGAACATGATAAAAAACAATGAAAACACATCCAAACACATGAGAACACCAGATTTATGTGGAAAACCCAAGAAAGGAAAAACCACAGTGAGGATTAGTTCAAAATATAAAGTAATTGCAACACTGTATCCAATAGGCTCATTGCTAGATGGCTCACAACCCAAATAAAGAAGGGATTACTACCAAAAAATAAATATGAAGAAATAATATTGTTAAAATAATAAATCCATCTCAAAGCAATAGAAAAGTTCCACCACCGCTTCACCAAAACATTCACACTCTCTATGTAGAATGTAGACACCTTCTGCTCACTGCTTCCAATAGTATTATTCATTAAGGCTCACACTGTACTTTTCAATTTCATACTTTAAATCATAATTTACATCACACACACTTCATACTCACATCCTCCATCAACTCAATATACCTATATACCCATTGCAACCTTGAAAAAATTTCACAAGGTCGACTATGCACCTGAAACATTCAAATTCAAATTAGGTCAGCACCAAAAAATTCCCACCGTGGAGAGGAATGAAAACAAACCACATCACACCTTAACTCAGATCTAAATCCATTCACACATGCCAAACCACACTTCCACAAACATATAAGAAAATCCATAATTAGTGTAAACACCCAAGGTTAGCCGAACCTGTGTTAACACCCTTGAAAAATTAAGCACACACTTCCTCAAATCCAAAGATGAATGGGAGACCACACACAACACTTAAACATAATATATAATATTCCATCAACACCCTGAAATCCAATAAATCCTTCACAACATCATACAGCTGAAGAACATACTCATTCCGCACAACCAGTTAAAATTACTCATACTATAACTAATGTATCAACCCTTACAAAGCACCAAACATCGAACAACTTAGATTAGAGATAGATATGAGAAATTTAAGCACACCCTTAGATCTGTAAGAACACAAGCCACACTATGGAGAAATGCAGAGTACAACCATTTCTCGAAACAACACTGCTTTCATAGTTCACACACTGGTGAACATAACTTTCTTTGCACAACAATCAAAAACCTAAAACCCTAGATATAACACCTAAGAACACCTCTGATCAATATATCTAAATCACATAAGTAGATATTCAATATAGAACAAATGTAGAGAAAAACACTAAAAACTACTCTACTACACCGAACACTCTTTACCATACTATTTCCTCTTTTATTCAAATTTTCTCAAAAGCACTTGGAAACAAAGCACCAAAAAAATCATCTCATCTTTTGCAACACTTCCTTATCACAACCAAACCAATTGCAATACATCAACTCAACCACACATATTCTTATAAAGATAAAACTAGAGGTTGACATTAGCGATATTACTAATGACAACATAATGCAACAAATGAAAGAACCTCCATAGGTTAACATCAATGCAACAACAAATATCTGTTGACATCAATGACAACACAAAATACATAGATTTCCAACACATGGGGTTGGGAAGAGATGTTGTTCCCAATTGGAGCACAATGAAGAAAAAATTCCTAGAGAAATACTAGTATTACTACAAAAGAATATATAGAAAGAGGGATGACATCTTTAGGATGTCACATAAATAAGACAAACCATTGAAAGATTATATTGAGAGGATTCAATTCTTCCTCAAGAAATCTCATCAAAATAGACTCTCTGATGAATCCATGAAATTGATATTATTAAGGGGAGATAATGAGGATTGTATGGATGCCCTCAACCTCATTTGGGCATGAGACATCTCAAATTTACCATTTTATGAGATTTATAAAGTATGTAGAAACTATTCCAGGTCATTCATGAAGAAAACCAGAGAAGACATAACCTCCTCTCTCAATAAATCATATAATAGGGTCTCAAGGGTGGATGTGAGAAATATTATATCAAACATGAAGGAGGATATCATTACCCACTTGGGTACACAACTAGATACGCTGTTGGAAAAATAAGGATAGAAAACTAAGAGGGGGGGGGGGGGTGAATCAATTGTTACCAAAATCAAACTTATTCAACATTAATCAACCTTAAATCTCAGATTTGATAGTTAACAATGCAAGCATAAATCAATAACACATCAGAGACACATGAACACCAAGATTTTATACGTGGAAACACTATTAGGGGAAAAACCATGGTGGATGTTAGTCCACAAGATTATACCCTGTTAGAATTATAATGAAGAATGAAAAGGGAATGCACTTGCATTCAAGCACACTGCCTAGAGCACACTACTTAGAGGAAGGCTCACTACCTTACATAAAATAATTAGATTAATTCCATCTAATGAGTTTGAATTGAAGTAATAGCTTCTACAAAAGTCTAATTACAGTTCTAGTTAGGCACACAAAAACTTCTACACACTCTTCCACACTCTGCTCAATCTCTTTCACACTCTACTCTGCTCTTGAATGATCCGACCTTTATTCACACATGTACATTACTTGCACACACTGACCATACCTTGAGAACACTTCAAAATGAGTAAAAAATCACTCTTATATATCCGCCATACCAATTTACATCAACTACTTTGTCGACCACAAATAAATAATGAATTCAAACTGTCGGCCTCAATACATGAATAAATATTAATGCGCACTGACATAAGTCTGTCACAACATAGTGAGGACCCAAACAAACCTTAGAACATGCCAAACAATAAAATATTAATCCATAAATATCCGCAACATGCTACCACCATCATGTTGGCCAAGAACATGAAAAATTCAAGCATACAATGAAAAATCTTCAATCACGAACACTCTGTTTAATGTGGACGTACAACAAGGATAGAGAACGATCTAGAATCATCCATGAACGTCACAGGTACATGTGCAACAACTGAAATTATGAGAATTCTACATTCAAGAACATCATCTACAGAAACTAAATAATTGTAGGAACACAGATCTTCATAACTTCCACAAATCTTGATGCGAACCTCTAAATTTTTTGAAAAACACACTAGATAGGCTCAACAACAAACCCTTTGATGCACACCTTCAGATCTTCAACATACATAACTTTCTAACATTCTGACCTTCTCAGCTCCACTGGTTGCCTATAATATATTTTTTACAATTTTCTCAATATCTTTGACATATATAGTCTTGAGCATCATCAATGCTAATAGTGTCGAAATCAATGACAACCACATATCAACAATGCAACCACAACATCCAACAATGCTAATAGTGTTGAATTTCATGGCAACACATGATGTGAAAAATAATGCCATCAACCTAACTAGCTCTTCTCCAACAATCTCCCCCTGAGATTGTGCACTCTTTTCTTGTTTCCTTCTTCTCCCATATTTTTCACATTGCTCTTCTCTCCTCATTTGAAATCAATGGAAAAGGTACACATGCTCTGATTCACATATTTGAATCATCTGACTACTCCCCCTAAGTAGCAACCACCACAACATCAATCCATAATAAGATATGGCTTTGAATTCACAGACTGATGCAAAGACCTGCATCTCTTAGTTCTGATCAGGAGGGGAAATCACCCCTAACTTGTCTCTAAGATACTCAAAAGTATACTTAGGCAAAGGATTAGTAAAGATGTCTGCAATTTTCTCCTTGGTAGGTATATACTCCAGTCTAACTTCTTTGTCACTTACTTTATCTCTCAAGAAGTGATATTTGATGGATATATGATTTGTCTTTGAATGCAACACTAGATTCTTGGAAATGTTTATGGAACTTGAATTGTCACAGAATATGGAAATGGGCTCTTCATACTCAATTTTGACATCTCTCAACATTTTCTTCATCCACAATACTTGAGCACAACTGTTTGTAGCAGCAATCTATTCTGTCTCAACAATAGATAATGAAATAGAATTCTGCTTTTTGCTTAGCCAAGATACCAACTTCTTCCCTAAGAAGAATGCACCGCCACTAGTACTCTTCCTGTCATCCACATCTCCTACCCAATAAGCATCAATGAAAGCATTTAAGATAAGATCATCATCCCTAGGATATCAAAGACCAAGATTAACTATCCCTTTTAGGTATCTGGAAATTCTTTTCACATCAGTCACATGAGACTCTTTAGGATCAACTTGAAATCTAGCAACCATGCATACAACATTCAGTATATTTGGCCTGGTATGAGTCAAATAGAGTAATCCACTAATCATTGGCCTGTATCTTGTTTGATTTGCTTTAGGAGAATCATCATTAGGTGTAAGTTTGCATCTAGTTACCATAAGTGTACCAACTGGATTTGAATCTTCCATGCCAAAAATTTTCAGTAGCTCTTTCACATACTTAGACTGAGATATGAAAATTCCATCATCTAACTGAGTGATTTGTAGTCCTAAAAAGAATTTCAACGCTCCTATCATTGATATTTCAAACTCACTTTTTATTTCATCAACAAACTTCATGCATAAATCATCATCACCTTCAAAAATAATGTCATCAACAAAGACTTCAATGATCAATTATTTATTCTGATCCATAAAATTGCTATCAGCATTACCCTTACTGAATCTAAGCTTCAATAAGTATTTATCCAATCTAGCATACCAAGCTCTAGGAGCCTACTTAAGTCCATATAGAGTTTTCTTCAATCAACATACCATGTCCTTTTCATCAGTCAATTGAAATCCATCTGGTTGTTCAACATAGAATTCTTCTTCTAGCTCACCATTTAGAAATGTTGACTTTACAACCATTTGATAGACTTTGTAATTCTTGAAAGTAGCATAAGGAAGAAATAATCCTACATCTTCAATTCTAGCAACAAGGGCAAAGGTTTCTTCAAAATCAATACCTTCCATCTATGAGTACCCTTTGCAAACCAGTCTTGCTTTGTTTCTGACCACTTCACCTTGCTCATTTAACTTATTCCAAAACACCCATTTGGTTCCAATCACATTTTTGTTCTCAGGTCTAGGAACAAGATCCCATGTATCATTCTCCTCTATCTGCATTAGTTCTTCTTTCATGGCTTCTATCCAATGTTCATCTTTGCATGCTTCATTGATATTGCTGGGCTCAACTTTGGAAATTAGACAATACTCTTCCAAAACTCTTCTTCTAGTTTGCACACCTTTGCTCTTATCTCCTATGATCTGATAGTCAGAGTGATTTCGCCTTACATAATTTGGAGTTTTAGGATTTTCTCCGACTTCTTGTTTTTGTGTTCTTTCTTCTACACTTTTGCTAGTCTCTGCCTCTTGATTCCCTTGGTTCACTAGAAAAATCTGAAGTTGATTCTGTGTCTGAACATTATTTCCATTGTTAGTATTATCATGTTGATCATTTGAATCATATCCACTACATCTGGATGGTCTAACAATATCTTCATCAACTTTGACATTTTCACTTTCAACCATTTTCTTTAACCTCTTATTAAAGCACCGGTAAGCTTTACTTTTAGTAGAGTAACCCAAATATATTTCTTCATCAATTCTAGCATAAAACTTGCCTATATCATCATCTCTCTTGATGTAACATTTGCTTCCAATTTTTTTGAAATACTTGACAGTAGGCTTATAACCAAACCATAGCTCAAAAGGTGTCTTACCAAAATTACTGTTGATATTCACCCTGTTAATGGTATACACAACAGTACTTACAACTTCTCTCTAGTAGAAATGAGGAACATTTACTTCCAGCATCATGGTTCTAGCAGTGTCTAGAATGGCTATATTCCTTCTTTCAACAACTCTATTTTGTTGAGGGGTCCGAGGAGCAGATAGTTGTCTTTGGATTCCGTGATCTTCACAGAAAGAATTGAATTCCTAGGAAGTGAATTCACCACCTCTGTCAGACCTGAGGTATTTGATCTTTTGACCTATCTCATTTTTTGCCATAGCTTTGAAGCTTTTGAAATTTTCTAATGCTTCATGTTTTTCTCTTAGAAAAGCAACCCATATCATTCTAGATTAATCATCAAAGAGCAACATAAAATACCTTTCACATTGTAGACTTCTGATTTTGGATGGACCACATAGATTAGTATGTATTAAATCTAGTACTCCATTAGAGCTATACTGTTTGCTCCAAAAATAATTTCTTTTTTGTTTTCCCATCTGGCATTCCTTGCACATAGTGTTAGTAGGCTTCACTAACTTAGGAAGATCTCTAACTGCTTGAGTAGTGCTTATCTTGACAATGTTATCAAAGTTCACATGACAGAACCTCTTATGCCATAACCAACTTATATCAATCTAAGCAATTAAACAACTTTCACTAGCAACACTCAAATGAAAGATATTACCTTTTATCTTTGTTCCTGAAGCAATCATATTTCCGTAACTTCCCCTTATTCTGCACTTACCATCCTTGAATTGAAGATTGTAACCCTTGTCTACCATCTGTCCAACACTTAACAAATTATGCTTTAAGTCTTCTACATAAAGAACATCATCAGTATTGTGCTTACCACCAAAAGAAATAGTGCCTCTACCATGAATCACACCAGAAGTGTTGTCTCCAAACCTTACAACATCACCATCATAGTCTCCCAAGATTACAAACTTGCTTTTGTCACCAGTCATATGATGTGAGCATCCGCTGTCAATTACCCACTCATCCTTTTCGTCAATTTTTATTGCAAGAGCTTTCTCAACATTCACATTACTAGTAGATTCAATGGACACCTGACCATTTTCTTTGATGGTAATGAATACCCATTCATCTTCATTTCTAGTTTCTTTATCAAATTCTTCATCAGTTACACCTTCTTCAAAATAATAGCATTTCCTTTGAAATCTATTCTTCTTAGGTTTGTACTTAGAAATTCTTGCAGGACATCTAGATGCAAAATGACTTATTTTACTGCAAGAAAAACATTTGATAGGTAACTTTCCTTTGTACTTACCATGAAATTTGGCTTCTCTTTTCACAATCAATGCTTCTAGTTCTTCTAATTCTCTTTCTTCATCTTCAATATTTTTCATCTCATCTTCATATTTGAATGTCCTTTTGGAACTCTCTCCCTGATTGTATCTATATTGGCTTTTTTTGAATATAGTAGCTTTGAATGTAGATTCAGTCTTAGGAGCAGATTCACCAAATTCACTTAACTCAAAGGAAACAAGTTTTCCAATCAACATGTCTCTTGTTATATTCATCACTGTCGTAAGTTCATCAATAGCATGAGCTCTTATTTTGGAGGAGGGAGGCACAGATCTAAGTATCTTAGCCACAATTTCTTCTTCATCCAAGGTTCCATCGACACATCTAATGCTCATCACCAGTTCATTTATCTTTTGAGAGAAAGAGAGGATGTTCTCATCTTCACTCATCTTCATGTCTTCCCACTTGCCTTTTAGACTTTGTAGCTTAGCACTTTTCACTAGTGCATCTCCTTCATACAATGTTTCCAACTTTTTCCAGATCTGGTATGCAATATTCAATCCTAACACATTTGTCGTCTCTGAATCTATCAAAGCACTCAACAATGCTCCAATAGCCTTGGTATTAGCTTTTTCTTGCTTGATCTCATCTTCAAAGGATGAACCATTATGAGGAATAGTATATGCACTCTGTGTGATCTTCCAGAAAGGTTCTCCAATGTACTTCAAATGACACTCCATTATGACTTTCCATAAAGAGTAGTTTGTACCATCAAATCTAGGACTATCCTTCTAGTATGATGCCATCTCGAATCACCTCAAGCTATTAGGATTCTTCAAAGGAACTAGCTCTGATACCAATTATTGGTAAAACAAGGATATACAATTGAGAGGGGGGGTGAATTACTTGTTACCAAAATCAAACTTATTCAACATTAATCAACCTTAAATCTTAGATATGATAATTAACATTGCAAGCATAAATCAATAACACATCAAAGACACATGAACACCAAGATTTTATATGTGGAAACCCTGTTAGGGGAAAAACCACGGTGGATGTTAGTCTACAAGATTATACCCTGTTAGAAGTATAATGAAGAATGAAAAGGGAATGCACTTACATTCAAGCACACTACCTAGAGCACACTACTAAGAGGAAGGATCTCTGCCTTACATACAATAATCAAATTAAGTCCATATGATGAGTTTGAACTGAAGTAATAGCTTCTATGAAAGCCTAATTGCAGTTCCGATTAGACACACAAAAAACTTCTGCACACTCTTCCACACTCTACTCAATGTCTTCCACACTCTGCTTTGCTCTTGAACAATATAACCTTTATTCACACATGTACATTACTTGCACACACCGACCATACCTTGAGCACACTTCAAAATGAGTAAACAATTGCTCTTATATATGTGCCACACGGATTTACATCAACTACTCTGTCGGTCACAAATAAATAATGAATTACAACTATTGGCCTCAATACATGAATAAATCTTAATGTGCACCAACACAAGTTGGTAACAACATAGTGAGGACCTAAACAAACACCTTAGAACATGGAAAACAATAATAGATTAATCCATAAAGATCCGCAACATGGTACCACCATCATGTCGGCCAAGAACATGGAAACTTTAAGCATATAATGAAAAATATTCAATCATGAACACTCTGTTCAATGCGGACAACAAGGATAGAGCATTATCTAGACTCATCCATGAACGTCACAGGTACATGCACAACAACTAAAATTACCAGAATTCTACATCCAAGAACACCATCTACAGAAACTAACTAACTATAGGAACACAAATCTTCATAACTTCCAAAAATCTTGATGTGAACCTCTGAAACTTTCAGACAACACACTATATAGGCTAAAAAAAAAACCCTTTTATGCACACCTTTATATCTTCAATGTACAAAACTTTCCAATATTTTGACCTTCTCAACTCCACTGGTTGCTTGCAATATATTTTTTACAATTTTCTCAATATCTTCGACATATAAAGCCTTAAGCATCATCAATGCTAATAGTGTTGACATCAATGACAACCATATATCAAAAATGCAACCACAACATCCAACATACCCTCCATATCAAGAAAACGGAAGAGGAAGCAAAAGCAACCCTCATATAATACTGCCCAGACTATCAACAAAAGAAGATCAATTGCAAGTGCAAGAAGTTGGCCAATATTTTTGAAGATAAGCAAAAGAAGCTAGAAATTCATGCTCTAAAAGATAAGTAAGGTCAAGTGTTTTACATAGCTCAACACAAACCATGAAATACAAGACAAGGTATGCCCCAAGATCCCTTGACCTATAACATGTCATTTCTCGGTAATAATGCAAATTTCCCTAGTTGGAACCCTAAATCTTGGACCAATGTACAAAACTCACAATGGCCAATGCCTCAATCCAATTAGAATTAACAACAAGGCATGTGGCCACCATATAATTACCAAGGACCTAATTATAATTCTTAGTGGCCACCCCAACAAAATCAATGAAAACCATAGTGGTAAAGAGGTCAATAATGGAAAATTCAAAATATTGGTGCAAGAGCACCTACACCTTGTGAAGTCTAAGTTGATAGCTATGTGTGTCTTGTGTTCATTTATGCTTAATAAGGTCTAAAGGACCAGTCATAATGTAATTTGAAAAGGTTTTGAATCATTTAGTTGAATTTGTCAGTTTGATTCATAATGCCAAGGCCATGTGAAATCATGAGTTTTAAGGGATATGGGGAGTAGGGTCTTATTCCATGTTAAATAAGGTCTCAATGAGCATTTTAAATGTATTGGAGGGCTTAATAGGTCAGTTAGGTGGTATTTGCAAAATCAAGTTGATCAAGTTGTAATGGGGTAGTGATTAAGAGCAAAATTGGCAAAAATTGTCATCTTAGACTCTAACAAAAGGTGGTTATGGTAGTTGGTCGGTTCAAGGGATGGTTTGGATGTTATTACATGATATATTTTTGTAAGATCTCGAATTGAGGCTGTTGGAGAAGTTTGGAATGAGTTTCTAATAAGAAGTTTGCTGTTTTTTTGTGTTTTCCATTAAGAAATTGCTGATCCCGTGCATTGTACGACCTGTACATATTGTTTTACACTACAAGCCTATTATGGTTGGATAGATAATTAAATAACCTTTCTTTTGGCGTTGGAATGGTGTGATTTCATTGAGAATTGAGTGAGATATCCCCGTTTTACTACCGGGTGGTCTCAAATCTCATGTTTTTCCTGTTTTCCTGAACTTTGCAAGCATTGTACGGATCTGTACCATCACCATATGATCTGAGAATTATATCATCTTGTAGGGGAATGAAATAGCTTTCATCTGAATCCAATTAGAGGTTCTAATATTGATTTTTGAGAGAGATCTCTTCATTTTTCTGGGACTGCCTGTTTCTAACTAATTTGAGGGTTTGATTGGTGTAAAAAATGATGTTCTAGTCATTCCACTTGCTGTCCAGCCCTGTAACTCGGTGGAATGACTTATTTCATGGAATTTTAGATGTACCAATGGTTTGGGAGGCATAAAATACAAGTTGTATGGTTTTAGGGGGATGCCTTAGGGTGTTTTCATGAGTTTTCCAAGTGAAATTGAGGAACTAAAGTAAGGTTTTGGAAAAATATGATTGGAACTCTATATGTGATAGTGTTTTGAGTTTTTGCAGGTCATTTTATGAAGGTCTAATGTATTGGAATGTTATGATATGTCTTGGAACCCATATTTTCAATAAACCCTCATGAATTGTGCCTAAAACAAGGTTTTTCAAGTTTGGCATGTATTTGTCCGTACCAATGGAATATTTTTGTGATTTTGGAGGTTTGAAGGCATATGAATTGCTGCACCAAGGTTTCATGGTCCTATGATAGGTTTAAAGCCATGTTGCTTTGAAAAATAGGCCTAATCAGCATAATTGAGCCTCCTGGGTCTGCATCAAATATCAATTATCAACAACCACAACAACCCTTGTAGCCACAAAAAAAGTCATAATTCCAAACCCAAAAATAGCTACACCAACACCACCAAGAGCACCTCAATTGCCAACACAACCTACACCTAACCCAAATAATAAGCATGTCCAATAGGATTATGTTAATGACACCATACAATACCCCACTTATAGGGTTGAGGTGAGTGATGCCCACCTCATATCAGGGAAAATGCTAGTTGGGCATTCATCTCCTCATATCATAGAATTGACTAATGAGAAAATCCCAATAGAACCTATGGACAAACAACCTAGGGAGCCTGAGTCAAATCATGTCAACCCAACAACCATAAGTCTAGAGCCTCCATTATCTAAGAGATCAACAATCCAAAAAAATTATTTAAAAGATGAAATTGATCTATTGGGACATTTCAAGGATTTTTGCATCAACATACCCCTTATCCAAACCATTAAGGAAGTGCCCATTTATACAAAAATAGTGAGAGAATTATGACTCAAAAATCTAGGTAGCAAACACAAGGACCCTCAGACTGTACATGTCTTAGAACAACTTGTAGACATTATGTTGGGAAACTATCCCCAAGTATGTAGATCTTGGGAGCCTGTATTGGATGTCAAAATCAATGGTACTCTCATTAAGAATACCTTAAATAACCTTGGGGAAGCCATTAATGTAATGACGAAAGAAACCATGAAATTATTACAACTAATGGAGCTCAGACCTACACCTAATTTTTTACAATTAGCAAATAGGTCTACAATCAATCCTGAGGGAATCACATAAGACTTGGTAATAACATTAGAATCCTGGGAGTACCTTGCAAATTTTATGGTGTTATAGCATAAAGCTAATCTTGCAAGATATCCCCTCATCTTAGCGAGACCTTGGTTGGAAATTGCAGATGCCTTCATAGGTTGCATGTATTATAACATGATCATTTCCAATGGAAATGTAACCAAGAAACTAGTCCTCTATCCACCTACCCAACCACATGCAGATTTGGAGAAAACTATATGGCTTGCCCTAAATGAGGAAGACCAATACTCATTACAAACTCTAATGACTATTCCCTTTTAGAAATCCAAGATGAAGATGAACTAATTATAAACATCATGTAGAACAACTATGGTAGGGACCCACAACAACATGACTATCTAACATGTTTGCAAGACCCTCTGTTGGTGTTTTTTCCCACATAGAGATTGCAGATCTCTAAGAGGTAGCCAACCCCTATCGCGGATAACTACAACAACTAGTGGCCAACTAACGAGAGTCAGTTGTGGACTGAACTCTCCTACACTTTTGGCTCTGTAGGACCAAGGTGGGTAAACTTAAATGTGTTCAGAAGAATGCCTCATGACTAGTAAGAACACTTCCTGTATATAGATCAAAATTTCTACACACTCAGAGGGATAGTCATCATTTCATGGTATTGGCAGACCAGAGAATGATTACCAGTGCCGAAGAGCAACATAATTGACCCACTTACTATAAGGAAATACCTCTCGAAGGAAGACAAGGTTTTAACAAGTGTTTATGTTCAGTATTTGGATTACCATGCTTAGAGCTTACAGTCTTAAACCAAAAAGAAGGCTACAAACATTGTTTAGTGCCTCATCCATTGGGCAACAGAGTCATACAAAATAAAATCCCGATACTATGAACTTATCTTCATATAGCATTACTATCATGAGATATTTCAGTACACTAAAACAATACTTCTTCAAGAATCCTGAGCATATACAACCATGAACATGTAATTGACTCCTCAAGCATTTGATTAACTCCTTAAGTTAAAGCAAGAAAAACTAACTACACTTTCAATTAATTGTTGAAACTGAAAGGAGGAACCCTTGATAACTCCACTCATAATCCATGGCACACACACAGGAGAGTAAACCATCTTAATTTTATAGATTTCTTTCGATATTAGTAATTTAAAAGCATATCATACTAACTGTATACAAATCCTCACTCGGGATGATTTCCTGAACAAAATGTTCATAACACTTCAACCGTAAGACTGACTATACAAACTTCAAAGCTTTGGACCCAAAACTCCTGACCCTAGAATGAGCCGTGAAATCTCCTTTATATAATAGGAGAGCAACAAGCATTAGGCTACATTGTCGATACAAAATTGAATTTTAACTAAAAGTGAAATTAAAATTCACATTCCTTATCATTAGATAACATCATGCATAATCGAAGGAATAAAAAAAAATGGTTACACAGTAACCAGTTGGAGAACAAAATTCATGCAAAGCACGTACAGGTCCACGTCGATAGGAGAAAATGCAGGAGAAAACACGTCCAACCAAACCACCACTAGTCATCATCAAGAGAAAACACGACTCCGATACAGGTGACCGCTTTGAGTCCTCGCCTGAGACAGTGACGAAACCTCCTCTTCACGACCAGCTTTGCCATCATGACCCCTATCAACCAGAGCCGGTGCCAATGTAGTTATTGGTTCAATTGCCAGAACCTCCTCGTCAACTCCCAAGAGTTCAGTCAGAGTGGCCAAGTAACACCTGTACTCTGAGTCGGTATCAGATTCATCTGAATCCAAAATGATCACCGGGGACAAACAGTGCACTAGCCGCTTTCCAGTGTTTCTTGTAGTACCCTCAAGCGATATGGGTGTAACAGGTTCCATCATGACTGGTAACCCTTGGGATCCCAACCTTGCACTCTTGCGTTTAATTGATTTATCCATGAAAGAAACAAAGATCTGCAACACATAGGAGAAGAAACCTTCCTACACATAGATACAAGAAAATGCAATGCTGATTGCATACAACCTAGTCAACATTTATAGAATAGCCCAGCATGCAGGGTACAATTACTTGAAGGCAATTCAAGCACTCGAACAATTAGTGATCGAGATAACCATGAATACTCTCAGTAGGATGGCACTATTGACACGCCGAAGAGAATCAGGTGGAGATCCCTTGGAGAAGGAAAACACGTGCCATTAATGACACAAGCAACAGCTAGGCAATATATGCCACGCGGACAACTCACACACCCCCTCATTGAAATTTAACCATTGATTCGGAACACACTTGACAAAATGGAGGGTTGAGATCAAGTCAATGGATACTGACAATCCATCTCGATGCCTGAGAAAACACATCCAATCAAAACCCTAAAAAATAGTAGATCTGAACCACACAGTGGGACCCACATAGTCCTATTGGGAGTAGAAGAAAAGCCACATGTCACATCCTCGCAGACCTTGCAACACCCTCCAGAATATTTACTCTGCTCGTGCGAGGTGTGTGAGAAACCATAATTAACCCTGTTATTAATGGCCATCACCGGTGAAAAGACAACCCCACGTCATATCCAACACCTCAGGAAGAAAACCCACTCATCTGTTCACGCCAGATGGTGACATCTCGCGAGCCTCACACCACTTTGGTGATGCCAGCAGGAAAACCTGCGAGGTCGGCGAGAAGCGGCCAAGATCCAATCCTACGATCGGATGGTTCATCAGACTTCAGATAGAACATCCAAGTGGGGCCGCATTGAAATTCTCGACGGTGTAGAACATAAGCCATCATGCTAAAAGACCGGTGAATCGAGTGAAATGGGGCCGGTAAAGCACGACCCGAGAGGGATAAAACCTTACTTAAGTGACCGGTTCCCCCCGATAGCAGGTCACCGTTGAAACATAACAAGAGGGTTTCAAAAAGTCGATAATCAAAGTTACCATGAGTAACTTTGAAACCCTAAAACCCCTGCTCAATTCTCTTAGAAAATTGAAGTCCCATCACCCTCTGCAAAACATAATCCCTGCCAATATATCTAAGTCCATTTCTCAAAATTTCCATACCTTATTTCTACATCATTGCATTCCAAATATAGCAGTTCTTGACATTTCATTTGTTCAAACATCATCCTTGACTTAAGAGATTATTCCAAGCAAGACATTAAATGTAAACAATCAATTGAATGTTGCACAACAGACTTCACTATTGAATATGTTGCAAGTACAGGCAACTGCATTTGCATGAAATTATCATAATATGAAAGGAGTTGACCCGAACCTATGCATGCATTAGATTTATATCAATGATGACTATAAACCGATTAGGAAGCACCAAAGGAGAATGAACCCTATAGTCCATGACATAGTCAAAGTAGAATTACAAAAGTTGTTGGATGCAGGATTCATCTATCCAATCTTTGACAGTCAGTGGGTTCTCCATTAGTAATTGTAGCTAAGAAAGGAGGGAAATAGAGTGTGTGTAGACTACAATGAATTGAATGTAGCAACTAGGAAAGACCACTTTCCCCTTCCATTCATTGGCCAAGTACTATATTCATTAGCAGACAAGCAATACTTTTCATTTTTGGATGGGTTTGAGGATATAATTAGATTAACATAACCCCAGAAGACCAAGACAATACAACCTTCACATGCCCTTGGGGTACATATTCTTACTCTATCTTGTAATTTGCACTATGCAATGCACCTGCCACCTTCCAAAGGGGAGTAATGAGAATATTATCATACTTTTGTCATGATTCCATGGATGTTTACATGGATGATTTTACATATGGGAATACCTATGAATAAGCACTTGCTAATTTAGAGAAAGTACTATAGAGATGTCAAGATCATCACCTCCCCTTGAGTCATGATAAATGCTTCATTATGATGATTGAGGGAGTGGCCTTGGGATATTTTGTGTTCAATAAGGGAATCCAAGTAGACCCCAATAAAATTGAGGTAATATCAATGCTGCCTGTACCTCACAAAAAAAAGGATGTTAGAATCTTCCTTGGCCATGTTGGGTACTACAAGAGATTCATACAAGATTTAAGTAAACTTGCAACACCATTTTTTGTCTTATTGTCTAAAGATTTAGATTTTAAATGGACACCTACTTGACAACATGCCTTTGAAGCTCTCAAGGCAACACTAACCAAGACCCCTGTCTTGAGAGGGCCAAATTGGAATTTACCTTTTCATATCCATACAAATGCTTTTGATTTTTCAATAGGAGTTGTACTAGGATAGAAGGAAGGAAACCTTGAGTATTCCATCTATTATATTAGTAAAAATATATAGGGGATGCAACTCAACTATACAATAACTGAGAAGGTGATGTTAGCAGTGCTTTATGCAATAAAAAAATTCAGACACTACATTAAAGGGTATTTTGTATTCATACATACTAACCATACAACAATAAGGTACCTAATGAAAAAAATAGTAGTTGGTGGCAAGATTGTCAGATGGTTATTGCTACTTCAAGAATTTGATATTGTTATTATAGACAAGTTGGGGAAATCCAATGTTGTAGCAAACGTTCTCTCTAGACAACCAACCAAATTAGAAGAAGATGTTGTAGATTATTCATTCTCTTGTAGATTATTCATTCTCAGATGATCACTTATTTTATCTCTTTATTTACACCTTGGTATGTAGACATAGCCAATTATTTGGTAGTAGGGAAAACACCACCACATCTCTAACCAAGGGAGAAGAGACATTTAGTTCAATTTTTTTTTCCTTACTCACAAATAGCTAGATATTTATTCTACAGATGGATTGACAATATAATGAGAAGATGTGTTGAAATTTCATGCCACCCTTTGATGAACCATCATTGATAACCAATCTTAGAGATCCTACATGGGCCATCTTGCATGAATTCTCCTTAAAGGGTCTTAAATTGGCTAAGTCCTAGTTTTTGGGTTTTTGGGTTTTTGCTTCCCTTCATACTTTCATACCTTCTTCATCACTCTCGCTCCTTCTCTTCCTTCCATTTCCACCTAAGTGTTTCGGGTTTCAGCCATGGGCCTTACCCTTTAACCCTTATCGCTTCCTTCTGGTAAGCCTCAAGCCTTACCCCCGATCATCGAAGTCATGAAGAGGATTTTCAAGATCTGTCTAAGTCTTGATTGGTCAGACTTTAGGGGTCGAGTTTCCCTCTTACCTCTTCCATCTTCTCACCTTTTATTGTATCGATCTTCAGGTGTCGGCCTTTGACCTTACCTCTTTTTCCTTCACTTTCTCCTCGTAAGGTGTAAGCCTTCCTCCCAATCTCCAATCTTTGAAATCTCATCTTTGGCTTTGGGAATCAAACTTTCATCTTTTTCCTTTCTTCTTTCTCACCTTCATTCCTCCCTTCAAAAATTTGGCTAAGTGTTGAGTTTTTGAATGTCGGGCTTCAAACTTCTCCTTTACCTCTTACCTTTCTTCGGTAAGAGGTAACTCTTCTCTCTGACCCCCGATGGATCCTTTCAAACTTTGGCCTTTTGTCTTCCTTTTTACCCTTTTCATCTCTACAATAAGGTGTAAGGATCATTCCTGACCTCTGAATCACGAGAGGGTTATCTTTTCGGACTTTACGGTTTTCTCTTTCTACTTTCTCCCTTATTCCTTCTTTTAGCATGTGGTATGGTGAACTCCCAAAGCTCAATCTCTAATAGTTTGACTCCAATGATGTGCATAAATTGTGAAGTAGGCCCAAAGCCCAATCCTTGATAAAGGTGCTCTTTTTTGTAGCTCCAAACCATTTAATGCATAGAAAAGGTTTTCTTTTGGGCCTAATGCCCCGACCTTTCAACGAATTTGATGTTTTTTTTAGGCAACAACATTAATGCTAAAATCACTTTCTAAGTGGCTTGTTTCGATTCTAGGGCTTCAAGGACAACATTTATTGTTTCCTTGACTTCTACAAGTGGATTTCATGTGCGCCCATGCAATTTATTACAGATTGTTGAACTTTTGTGACGAATACGCACAACCTTCATTACTAACCCTGGTTAGGGTTAGGGTTCAGTTTGTGGTTCTAACTTATGATTAATCTATAAAGGAAATAAATGTATTCATTTCAAGGGTTCTTCCTCTTGCTCCTCTAGGGTTTTTCTTTAGCAAAAACTATATTTTACAATCTACAATTGTAAAGATTAGAATTTTTGCCTGTACATCAATAAAATTGAGCAAGCTTTCCTCTTCTCAACTTTTTTATGTTTGTGTAAGTTCATTTCCTTCATATCTAAGTGTATGTTTGTCTTTTCATGCATGCATGTTCAAGTTAAATTATTTATTGTTTTGAGAAACCTTCCTTTCCTTCTAGCAACTTGTCAAACCCTAATATACTTGTATTCCTCTAGGAATCAACCAAATAGAGAGTTGTGTGAGTCCCTTGGTCCCTCTTAAATGATGTAATAAACAACCTTAGTCAAGAAGAAATGAATTTTCCATCTTGGTGTATCACTTCCATTTACCCTTCATGCTTTCCTTCTTCCCATTTTCCCATGTGAGTTGTTCAAGTAGGGTAGTGGTGGGAGTTCATGTACTAGGTTGGACCAACACATTACACTTGGATCAAAAGAGGAAGTGGGCCTTATCTGGAGATTCAAACTAATACACGCAAAGGTCCCACACCTTGAGGTTATTTCCATTGTGTCATTGGAATGGTGAACTTCATGTTCAACAGGGTACAATTTCATGTGACAAAAAGATGCATCAGAGAATATGAAGTATATGATATCCTTAGAGCATACCATGATGAACCTTATGGGGGACACTTTGTGGTGAAGAGTACAACTCTTAATATTTTGAATACTAGCTATTATTGGCCAACACTTTATAAATATGTAGTCAAATACACAAGGAGTTGTGGTAGATGTCAGAGAATGGGAAGACCAACAAAAATAGATAAAGTTCCATCATAACCACAACTAGTAATAACACCATTTGATAAATGGGGACTAGATTTTATTGGTCCCATCTCCCCAACATCAAATAATAAAGAATACATACTGGTTTATACTAATTACCTTTCCAAATGGGTGGAGGTCAAAGCCTTTAAATTTTCAAGGGATGGGAATGTGGTAAAGTTTCTCTATAAAGATATCTTCACAAGATATGGTGTTCCTAGAGAAATTGTCATAGACCAAGGGGCACAATTTACATTTGATCTGATCAAATAAATAGTGCAGTAATATGAGATCAAGCATAAAAATTCACCTTATCATGTCCTCAAACAAATGGTCAAATGGAAGACACTAACTAAAAAATTGAAAACATCCTCACTAAAATAGTGAAAATCCACAGGAAGGATTAGGCATCTAGGTTACCTGAAGTAGTTTGGGCTTATAGGATAACCTAGAAGACAAAAATAGGGTTTACACCATATGAATTGGTGTATGGTAAAAAGGTAGTACTTCCAATAGAATTTGAATACAAAAATCTAAGGACAACAATCAAATTGGGCATTGATTTATCAACAACACAAAAGGAGAGGTTGCATAACCTGAATGCCTTGGATGAAATAAGAATACAATACACCATACTGAAATCATCCAAAAGCAAAGGATGCATTGGCATGACCAATCTATTAAGACCAAAGAATTTAGTGCAGGTGATTGGGCTTTACTTTATGATTCAAGATACAAATATTACAAGGGAAAAGTATAGACTAGATGGCTTGGGCCATATGAAATAAAAAATAGTCTTTCCAAATGGAGTAGTTTAGTTACAAACAATTGATGATATACAACTTTCATTGTTAGTTAATGGCCATAGGTTAAAGCTCTATAAATGACCATTAAGAAGGATGACTTCCTTTTATCACTATAACATCAATTTGAGCTAGAGATATAAACTTCATTAACAACAAGTAGTTCATCAAAAATATTAGTAGACGATCTACACAGCTCACCCACTATCATTTCACAGGTATAATTCTATCACACATCTCACATGCACACATTGCATATTCATCATTCCATCTACACATATAACAATACACATTTTAATTCATTGCATACAACTTATTCCTTCCATCAACACGTAGCAATCACATCACCTACCCAATTTTACTGTACCATGCAATAACTTTCAATTCACCCATAATGTACTCTATGCAGCCTTTTTTATTCATCATTCCAACACCATTTCCATGTGTCACATACATACTGCCTTACACTTCAAACCATAATTGCGTGAAGTTCATAACAATCGTGACATGTCATTTCAAATCAAGTTCCAAGTGTCATTTAGCTACTTCACACAAGTTATATTTCAATTCAAACAGTGCCTAGATGTAATCTTTGTATTAACTATCATAATTATCGTCGAAGATTACTAACTTTATGCATGTTTATCATTCATACATGCATGTCAATATCATATTTAAATTTCCACTACTTCTAAATTATGACTCAGCCCAATCTATACATGCTAAGTGAGGATACTTAGCAACTTTAGTTGGAGGGAGGGGTATTCAAGGCTATATTCCTTAGATTTTTTTATTTTCAAACTTTTTGCTGTTTCATTTTTTACCATTATCAAGAAACTGATAGTTTAGAGGAGAGAGAAATGTGTTCAACAATGGAATTGGGAAATACAATTGACTAATATAGCATAGAACATAGAAAAAGTATTATAATTGGGATGACAAAACAAAAATAGAGCATAAAAGAACTAGCGATTGATTGCAAATTAAAGCATTATAATGGGGGGTGATATTGCGAGAAGGGAACCAATAACACATAATTTTCTAATAGAAAATAGACAATTCCTACTTATCTTCTAGCAAGTTGGTTGGTTGGACTACTTCTTGAAACTTATAGAATTTAATGAAGTGATGACCCAACAATTTTCTAGTACCCCAAAAAATGATGAGGCACTTGTCAAGGGTTTGAGAGTAGATGCATCAAAATATGTTGTAGCTAAAGTGTCAAGTCTTCCAAGGGTGGGAGAAGAGTTCCTAATGAGAGCATATGAAATTATGGCTAGGAATGAATTCTCCTTGCCAGGGGAGAACTTGGACTCTTCCTCACAAGGTACCAAACGCTTCTTTGCCTCGGATTTGGGCCTCTGTAGCTTCTCATATTATTAGGTACTTAACATGTGATGGAAGATATACACTATTGTATATAGTTCATTTTAAATTACTTAGTCACTTATGCCATGGAAGGCATGTGAATGTTCCCAATTTTTTATACAATTTGTTGAAAAGAATGTCTTTAGAGTACAAAATAAAAAGAAATCAGTCAACACTATCACATTTTTATTTAGTTACTTTACTGGTGAAAAGGAGCCTTAGGGTTCAATTTCCTAATGTGTCTTGGGAGGATTTTTTGAATTGCAACAATATCAAAAACATCATTCAATTTCTTAATGAAGAATATAGAGGTCAGGAACAAGAAATAAAACCAGTTGTGGCTGCTCCTGAGGGAGAAATTCCTTTTGATTCCCCTACTGTAACACCTGCCCACAACACAAAGGAACTAAAAGAGCAGGGTCTATAGGAAACAAAACTTACGACCTCTATTGAGCATCCTATAATTGAAAACAATCTAGAAACCCCAATTTCTATTAATAGGCCATCGAAAGAAAAGAAAATAAAGAGCGGGGCTTCTACTTTTGCACCTACAAAGGGGCAGAGGAATCCCACACAATCTATGAGGTGATCACATTTCCTAGGGAAGAAGGGGCCAATGAGAGGAACAAACAAAAACAAAAAAATATGTTATAATGATAGAACTAGATATAGACTCAGAGGGGAATGCCCTTGGTGATGAAGTAAAAACACCAATTGTATATTTGTTGTATTTTACCAACAATTTTGACTTTGATTCAAAAGATATTTTTGTTTCCAAAAATATGAGAAGATCTCTGAAGAGCCCAGTATCAGAAGGGTTTGAGTATATAGGTGATATGGGAGAAGAATTTTTTTTAGAAAAAGATGAGGAATTTTTCTTGGAAGAAATGAATACAAATAAAGAGCTGCAAGAAGTCTTGTAGATAATTAAACAATTAGAGGAATTATTAAAAATATATTAGAAGAAATACAGTGAGAGGGATGTAAGAATCAAGGAGTTAGAAGAAAGACTCCATAAATTTGAGCATTGGTCAAAACTAGAAATATTGGCATAGCTTGCCATGGTGGAAATAGAAGGAAAATATCCAGTGCCACAGATCTCAATTGGACCCATAAAGACCCCCAATGGACTGACTGTTGTGTCATTAGGTGTTGAATTATGGAAGAGAACACAATAATTCTCCAAAAATAAAAAGAATGGGAAAGGGAGAAAGTTGAAATAATATCTAATCACACTAGAGCACTTGAGAAGAAATAAACAAAGGTGAAGAAATTGAAAGTAAGAATTGAGGAGCTGGCAGATAAAACAATACAACTAATGAATGTAGACGACTTGCCAAGGTTTATACTTTGTATTTGTAGGAAAAGTTTTTATGTTTTCAATTGTCATATGGTTAGTGAACTACTTGTTGTCATGAACAAGAAAATTTTATTCTTAGACACTTTCCAAAACTCCACACCTAAGATGCAAGATCAATTGTGTGAGTTTTATTTACATAATTTTGTTCTTTCAGATGAAACTGCATGGTACCCATTGATGTTTGTATGGGATCTCCAAATAAGGGCTTTGGCCTCATATGTTAGAAATAAGCACAAAATGGTGAAAATTCTACAAGAATATCATTAGAAAGAGAAATATATCCCCTTACAACTAAGGAAGGAGGCAATGGACCCAAATGTAGTGATAGATCAATGGTTGGATCTCTTAGGTCACAAAGGAGTTAGAAAAAAAGATTATGGAATGTAGAGAAAGAGATTATAAAATAATGAAGGAACTATTAGTAGGTACCATGAATGAAGCCTTTAAATTTTTTCAAGTTAAATAGGGAGAGCTTACACCATAACTGAAAAGGAAGGAATCACACTTTGTTTACAATTATACAACAAAGGTTCATAGGTCACATAAATATATTTCAATTGCAATGAGAAATAGAGTTACTTGGTTCCCACTTACCTTCCATCATCCTATCCTCATGTTACCTATACCACATTAGACAAGGAGAAAATTGGGGGAAGAAGAAACAACATAAAACAAAAGGCTAGCAAAGCTCTCTGATTAGAAATGCTACTACTTGATGTAGGGAAAATGAGTGAACTAAGTGGTAGATTTCAGAGAGATGGCCCTGCAATATAGCCTCTAGCCTTAAAGTTTCTCGAGGACAAGAAAATAGCTTAGTTGGAGGGAAATGATGGGTCCAATTAATGGCTAGTTTTCCTTTATTGATTTATATTTTTACCATTTCATTTGCTAAGTTTCACAAACATTCCCAATACTTTATATATCTTTTATATTCCTTTCATACACTTTAAAGAAAACCTAAGTATATGGAAATGGAAATATGGTATTTTGATATTTGTATGTGTGAATGCATGAATGTCTATGAGATTTAGTATGAGTCTATGCTTAAATTATGATTGTTAATGATGTAGATGCCTTAGAGATAAAACTAACATTTTGCAACTAGAAGGACTATAACGCACAACAATAGGTTTTCTAGCTTACAACATAAGGACTACAGGCAATTTTAAGGGAAAGGTTAGAACAACCAAAGTGTGAAATTTCTAGAAGAGTAAGAAGGTGATCATTTAATGATCAAATGTGAGTCACCACATCATATTCTTGTTCGCCAAATAAGACTAATAGGAGGAGGAGTATGTTCTGATCGAGAGTAACTCATGATGTGACAATCCTCAAGAACACGTCTCTATCACGACAGTTAGCCATTAGGAATATAGTTGTAAATCCATTTCTCTTCTCCCGCTTCATAATTATTGCTTTATGTTTTAAGACTAAGTCCCCTCCCTATCTTTGAGGGAAAGTGGAAGGATACTTTATGAGTATATTTTCAATCTTAGAGGAATAAGACTTCTCATAGACCCTCTATAGTGGGATCTATTGTTGAGGAGTAAATCTAGTTGCTAGTAGTTTCTAATCATTGTTTCTACTCGTTAGTTAATTTTCTGTTACCAGTTATAGCAATAGATATGTGTTATTGAATAAGAAATCTTCAGCAGATTCTTGTTAGATTGTATGTAAGAGTTCAAAGTTTTTATGCATTAAAAAGAATTAGTTGATATCATGAATTGCTAAGTCAAGTAAGCAAGTGTTGTCAATTTTTGTGGAAGCAACAACTCAAGCAAGGGCCACTTGAGGTACTACTAATCCACTTCATTTCCTATTGTTAGATTATTGATGCATTGTTGAATTAGTTAAGGTAGTTTCTAGTTATATAAATGTGTTAAAATTCATGAATGTGATTCTATAGTTTTGGATTAAATTTTGTAGCTTCATGTTGGTTTCATACTCTAGAGGAATTAGTTATAGTTTAGTTCTAGTAGTTAATAGTTATAGTCTTGAGTGTTAGGTACCCGTAGCATAATGTAGAGGTTTATATTTATTTCCCTTGTTTTACGAATTAGCATTTCATTTCCTTTTTCAGCTTTTACTATTTTTTGTACATGTGTAATTACCTATACTCCATTGATATAAGACATGTCTAGGATCCATGAATGCATATATCGTACTAGCACTTTTTAAATTTTACGAGTATTTGGTTGATAATTAAATGCAACCTTTTGTGAAAGATGAATTGTTCAGTTAGGAATCCATCCTCTGAGTTGTGTGTCTACCTAGTAGCACCAAGTTAATCAGACATTAAAGAGTCCCTACAATAACCATATTAAATTGTGCATATTTTATTCACTTGTAGAATTTGTTTCATGCTCTCTTTGATCTTGACATTCTCCAACAAAAATAAAAGATGATAAAACTTATTTATGATCCTCAAATTTACCCTAAGGCATTAGAGGAGAGCATATGATAGTGTGACTTTAGGATCAAAAGGCACTTGTAAATTTTAAGCCCCAAATTAAAATATGTTGATTACTTTTAAAACACTTTCAAATAATCATAATAGACAAAGCATATAGAAAAGAAAGTCAATAAAAATATATTTTTCAAAATATCATGCATAAGACTCATTAATGGTTTTAATAATATTTTTGACAAATGTCCTACAAAACCACATGTTAGAATTTTAAAGATTTATTCTTTGACTAGTGTGAATACTTGCAAGATAATAATAGAGATGCAATTGATAAGAAACAAAAAATGATAATCAAGCATTACATCATAAACATATCATAAATAAAAGGTAGTCAAAGAAAATTATAAACATAAATATAAGCTTTCATTCTACACCTTCATATAAAATAAATAAAATTTAACTAGTAAATCATGAAATACCTTACACAAACAAACATAATCTATGACTTTTTTTCTTACAATAAGGATAATGAGTGTATTCTTTCTTTTATCAACAACAATAGTATTAAAAATTAATGATTTAAAAAAAAAATGGCATGAAGAGATGATACCCAAAATTAATTCAAAGATAATGATCTAATCGTAAAAAACATAACTAAATAATGATAAAAATAATATTTTTACATCATGGTGTTGTCAAGCTAAACACCATTTCTCATGTAGATGCATTATAAGAAACATTGATTACTATGTATAAGATGCATCATAAATATTTGGTGGCTAGATAAGATATCTATAATAATTGTAGACATCCAAATTTGACCTCTCCCATAAGGTCAAATTCGTCCCCTTGATTCATCTATCTCGCCTTTCCCATCGATATTAATTAAATGATTTATTTAGTTAATATTTTCCCCTTCTCTAATGTTCCTAAGATATTTAATTTATTTAATTAAATACTTTAGCTTTGCCTCTTTTCCTCCCTAAATTAAATAAATACCCCTATTTATTTAATTTAGTCATCTACCTTTATGAATTTAAATCAATTTTAAATTCACCATTTTCTCTATCCATGTCTCATCCTCCATAACCCTTCCTTAATCTGGATTAGTCTAATTAATCCATGATTAGGATGTGCACACCCTTAATCAAGATTAATGTCACATCCTCCATCATAGCCCACTTGTCTTAATCCTCCATTACTTACCTTAATCACCTGTTTGCACAACCTAATTATAACTTGATTAGGCCACCTTAATCCCCCATGCCATTTATAGCATACCTTCAAGTCAACTCTTCATTGAATGCTTTCTCCTTTTGGAGAAGGCATCTCATCCCAATGCGAATTTTTAATTCAAAATTTATTCTTCCAAGGACCTTTGAGGAATTTTTAATTCCTCAAAAGTCTTATCATCCACATGGGGAGAAGGACCTCCTTTATGAGGAGATCTTTTCCAATCCCAAGGTACTAGAAAGTACCTCCACCTCATGTCCTTCCTAACACATCACCTGCCACATGGAAAGATGTGAGGGCTTGTGAGTTTTCAATTCACCCTAGCCCTTGATCTTGTCCAAGGTGGTTGCATATTGACCATTCATTATTTAGTGGCCTTTCGCCTAAAACTAGAGGATTTTCCCTCATTTGTAATTTTCAACATTATGCAACTTTGAACTCTCAAGCATTGAAGCACTTGCACTCATCCACCATTGCTGCAATATTCACTCATTTTGCATCCATATCAAGCACCTATCAAAATACCCACTTGCATCATTGCATTCCTCATGACATCCACTTCGTTTTGCATATAGTTTCATGTTGTTTTCCATTAAAAGGAGCACACAAATCAAGCAATCAATAGGGCCAACCAACCAATCAACTTGGACAAGGTAATATCAAGATTTTCTCTTTTATTTTGTTCAATTTCAACTTAGGCCAATCTTGAGGTGTTGTTGTGTTTCCTTTGTCTTGCATTTCATTTTTGTTTTGCACTTTAAGCTAGGGGATTTTCACTGCACACAATAATAATTGCTAAAAAGAACAACTATAAATGCCCAATAATAACTTGTAATGAATAACACGAATAAACAATACTCAACACTAAGAAAATTAATATGTGAATGCTCCCTATAGAGATGTATAATTATGATCAATAAGTAGAAGTAAATATTTAAGGAATCATTAACATAAAATTTTATTTCTCACTCTACTCGGTGTTACTACCCTTCTCTATCATGGTAAACAACATTCCTACACCTTTGATGTTTGTTATTAATTTCTCTAGTTTGATAACTTGTAGTACTAACTATGTACATGGGAGTAAAATTCTAAGAAAGGTAGTGGTAGTTGCTTTGCAAGTTTCATCTTCTCATTTTCTTGAGACCTCACCTACTAGGTCTACTAGATTGCAACATCATCTAGGGATTTCATTCCACCACTTGGAAATTTAGAGTCAATATTATCTAATGGAACTTTTGGTATGTGTGTTGTTACTCCATATATTTTGGAACATATAGAATGCATGCAAAGATTAGATTAGACTACAAAAGATACAAAACCTTCAAATAGAAAATAGAACCTGCATTATCAATAATACAAGTCTCCTTCACAGGCCTATGCAACAATAACATCCATTAGATATCATAACACCATTACTTGGTGAGTATGACACCACTAGTAAAAATTGATGGGTTTTGAAATATAAAATCTATTGACATTGTGGGAAGAGGTGTATAGTTCAAGTTACAACTTGTTTCCAAATATAATGTGAAGTTAAAATAGGAAAGTAATGATTTTTTTATTATATAAGCGGGGAAAGGGACCTAATCCCATTAAATACAAAAAGAGTTGATGCAACAAAAATGAGACAAGTTGGGAAACAAAACCAGCCACACCAAACAAAATAACATCCAGACTACATATTGTTAAGAAACCATAGGAGGCATGCAGGCCATATCAATAACCAATTTTTGCATCCATAAGACCAATATAATTATAATAAAAAATATTATAAGCATACAACATACTAACCCAAAAAGTGGCACATAGGCCAAAGAAGAGATTAACCATAAAAAAACTAGTCCCAAACCTTAACATAGCTATCATAAAATAACATCTCGATAATGCCATCCAGAGATACCCGAGTTTTAAAATAGTCATTAAAATAGGGAAACCAAGATCCAAACATCAAAAACTAAGCAAGATGACAAAAGCCATTATTTGGCATTAGCTATCAACTCCCAGTTGTCTCCAATCCGAGAGACAAATTCCCTCCAATCAGGGACAACTTCATTTACTAGGTCCTTCATGTCTTCATGCTTCTTGACCTTCTTTAATTTCTTTCGAATCTTGGTTTGACCAGACACCACTCTGACCATGGCTCTATAATTCAACCCATCAGTGATCTTCATTAGGGTGATGATGGATTTCTCCATGTCCTTGACCTATGCTTGCAAGAAAGTGATTCTACTTTTCAAAAATTCAATGTTAGTATCTCTAGAAAGAGTAGCACCAGGGGCATTGTCAGCGCTTCTTGGGCCTCCCCCCAACAACCTCAAGATTCTCCTTCCAACCCACTTCTTAATCATCCTTCTCCTCTATTTATTCTTCATCCATATCATATTCAAAGTCTTTAGTAATGGTGATGACATTACCCTGCTTCAGGTTTTGCTAATCCTTGTTCAAATTCTTTACTTTAGGGGGTTTCAAAAGCAGTGGGGAGTGTTTCCTTTTCTCTGAAATGGCTTTGAGTAGTTCTAGCTCAAGGGAATTTTCAACAAGGCTGGATTAGACTTAGAGGCAAAGGATTTGGATCGGGAGGTATCCAATAGGGTAGAATTTGAGGGACTACCCTTCAAAGGGTCAATATAAGGAGCAGGGGGCCTAGGGTTAGGCACATGGTTTAGATAATCGATAGTCATGGGGATAACAACCTCCTCATTATCATTTTGGCGGTATTATCCTGCCTAAAAATCAAGGGGTTTCCATGGAGATTATTAGAAAGAACAAAATTATATAGAGCCAACATTATCCCTTGGTGCAAAGGAGGTGAGGCCCCATTTTTAATGTTTTGCTGCAGGGAAGAAAGAAAATAAAAGGGCAGATTTATCCTATTATTATGACGAATATGATTTCGAATGGGGAAATGATAGGCGTGAATAATCATATACCTTCCTTCTAAGGTGAAGTAACACATAACAAACATAATGAATAGGGAAAATGATGGAGGAAGTTCGAGCTGAGCATAACCATTTCAGAACCTCGTCAGCACCTCACCTTCATGTAGGAATTTCTCCACAAACCTTTGATAATAAGCACCACTTTTTTCATTACCTTTGTACCTTCATTAGCCAAACTAGTTGCTTCAACTATTAACTGAGTTGTCACTTCAAAGTTCACCTTGTCGATAGTAACATGACCTTTCTTCCACGAATTAGTGAAATTTATGGTTAGATTCTCATTTTAACCATAGGTTACTTCAAAGAAAGAAGCCATTCCAACCCCTCTAAACATTCTCCAAAGATTGGATTTTTTTTTAGGATGACATAATTAGGGGGTTCATTTCTCTTCCTCGACCCTCCCATTTTCAAAGTATGCAAAATTTTCAGACCTTTCTTATGGTTAGTTCCCTTCTTCATGCCACCCCAAAAAACAACTCTCCCAAAACTCACACCAAACTTGCAAAGAGAGCAAATGTAGACAGTGGGAAGAAGAAAGTCGTTTAAGTTAAATTTTTTCTAGATGATAGGAACCAGATACACGAGGCCAAGGATAGATTTGAAATGATTAGCCACCCCCTTAATAATTTTTGCTAGATTATCACAATCAAGCCTCACCTTAGAAATGAGGTTGGAAGGGACATATGACACACCAATAACATTTGAAATGACCAAATATTTTTCTTTGGAAATAAACATGTGATACGGGGTACTTGGAAACGATGAACACATTAATTTTTCCTTGACGAAAACCTCCTTATCACTTTCCATAATTTGAAACATACCAACGTTGATATTATTAACATTTATGTCCATCCTATCACCAAATAATATGATTATCACGTGAGCCAGGCCCCTTATCGAGTACTTATTATTTATAAGCATTTTCAAAATTTTCTTTTAGGACTCTATCTCTTATTGCCCCTAGAAACACACCATACTCCCAGCGAGTCCAAGCATTACACTTAAGATCCTCACTAGCAACAATATCCACATAGTAGTCATCTTCCCTATAAACATGTTGAACTCTACATGTGAAAAATTGCAAGTGCAATTTACAATTATCCATAATTACTCTTATTTCCTAAGGTTCAACACTATCACCTTTCAATATATCGACAATAAGCTTAGAGTCTCCTTCTAGGATAAATTTTTGGAAGCCCAAATCTTTCAAAAGTTTAATACCTCCCCAAGCAGCGATAGCCTCTTCCTTATTGTTAGATAAAATACCAAGAATTTTCCCATAACCAACAATATAGTCCCCATGATAATTCCTAATAAGACCTCCAACCCCTACTAACCCAGGGTTTCCTTTAGAACAACCATCAAAGTTGCACTTCACCCAGTCCTTCTTAGGGGGAGTCCAAACATTATTCTTCCTTGATATATAAGTAGACCAATTGACATTAGTGAGATCCTTTTTAAGGCCTCAGATTTGTTTAATTTTGATCTCCTTATAAGAGGGCATAACCTTAGAGTAGTTATATCTTCCAACTTCCATATTTTCATGTATTTGATTCTTAATAGCCATACATAAGTCACAACTATTTCTTGTTGTTTCCCTGAAGATACTATTTCTCTCCTGCCAAATCCCCCAAGTTATGAAGGGGGGTACGTGACTCCAAAGATCCTTAATAAAGTTGTGAGAGAAAGAGAAAAAGACCAACTGTCAATAAACATTTTCATAGAAGGAGGAGAAACCCATTATGTGAGCAACAAGGGAAGGAAGAAGGACCAAATTTCTCTTGAATACAGATAGTGGAAGAACATATGCATAATTGTCTCTTCCTCCTCTTTGTAAAGAATTCATCTATTAACAAATTGGAACCCCCTTCTAACCAGATTATCAGTAGTAAGGATTTTTCCATGAGAAGTAGCCCACCAAAAGCAGTTAACTTTAGGAATTAGATTTGCTATCCAAACATTGTTCCATTGGAAGCCACTATTGGCTAATAAAGGTTTTACTAATTCCACATAGGAATTTTTAAAAAAGAAACAAAATGAAGGGCTCTTGGTCCACAACCACTCATCATTCTTGTCTTTTAAGAATAAGACAACCTCCCCTATTAATTGGTGAAGCCTTTGCACTGTAGGAGCTCAATTTTTCTATCTATCTCCCCTTAGGTTAGCTCCCATAAGATGATTATTGAAGTTAATCTAATTGGGTTTTGGTCCATCCCAATCAATATAACCAACAACCTATTTTCCACAAGTTCTAATCAACCTTTGTTTTAAAGGGTTGAGGTGATCAAAGGATGTGAGAGGGGGCCCAATGTTACAAGAATCTTTCTAGAAGTTTGTATCAATACCATTTCCAATGCGCTTCCTAGCACCCATTCTAAGCACACTTCTGGTTTTAAGAAGGTGATTCTAGAAAATAGACCCTTAAGGAAAATTAGAGGTACTAAGGAAGCAACCCTAGTCTCTATTTCTAAGATATTTATCTTTAAGAATCATAACCCATCTTTGGCTCCTTCAAGAAAATTCCATCACAATTTGGCAGTAAGAGCTTTATTAAAGAGTTTAATTCTCCTTATTCCAAGGCCTCCAACACTTTTAGGAGCATAAAATTTCTCCCACCCCACTAGTCCCATTCTATTTCTCTCCTCTATTCTTGACCATAAGAATATTTTTTGGATTTGTTCAAAATTTTCAGCTATAAAAGCAGGAATATTGAACAGGGATAAGTAGTAGATCGAAATATTTTGAAGTGATGATTTTAACAATTGGATCTTCCCAACCTGACTTAAGAGTTTTCCCTTCTATCCAACCAAATTATTTTGAATTCTCTCAATAATATGGTTCCAATAATTTCTATAAGGTTTTTTAGAGATCAGGGGCATGCCTAAGTAAGCAGTAGGTAGAATAGCTTCCTGGCAACCTAGATTGCAGAAAACTCTATCTTTCACAATCTGGTCAGAGTTGAAGAAGTATAGCTTACTCTTGTTGTAGTTAATATGCTAGCCTAAGGCACAAGCATATTCATTCAAGATATATTTCCAATGACCAAATTCCCCAATCAAGGCTTCACCAAAAAGGATAGTATCATCAACAAATTATTGATGAGAGGTAGGCGGGAGGGTTGAAGAAACCTTAACACCTTTCAACACCTTAGTGTCCAAGAGTTTTTGGATGTTTCTTCCCAAGAATTCAACCACAATAATTAAAAGATAAGGGGAGAGAGGTTCCCCTTGCCTAAGACCAAGCCACATGAGAAGAAACCTTGAGGAACCCCATTCACCAAGACCAAACAATTTAGACTAGTAACACAAGTAGTGATCAGTTTAAGGAACCTGCCATTGATCCCAAATTTTTTGAGAACAACAAACAAGAACAACCAAGAGAATCTGTCATAGGCTTTAGAGATGTCAAGTTTCAAAGCCATCCCTACATTTTTACTAAGTTCGATAGAATGGAGAATTTCGTGAATAGTTATGGTTGTATCCAGATGTGTCTTCCCTCAACAAACCCTTTTTGATTTCTGGCTATCATTTTGCACATAACAACTTTCAATACAAACATAGTGATCTTAGAAAAACATTTATACACAGTATTGCATATACTAATAGGACTGAAGTCATGCATTGACACTAGTAGAATTTGGCAAATAAATTACTACGTGACTAAAAAATTTAGTCATGACAACTAAAAATGATTTATAAATTCTATTCATTTTTTGTAACACAGTTATAAATGACTAAATAAATGACTAATTTGATCATCATAAGTGACTAATTTGATCATCGGGTAAAAAACACAACTAAATAATTAGTCACAAAAATAAAAATGACTAAATAATTAGTCACACAAAAAAAATAGACAATATGATATTAAAGTGGGTAATTAAAAAATATATTTCATTGGCAGGAGTGGGAAATATTTCGAAGTCGCAAAGAGGGATTTTTTTTGGATGAAAAATAATTCAAACAAAAGAAACCCTTCATCCCAAATTGATCAAGAATTGACATAGAAGAGTCATGGCTCCTCTCTTTGTAATTTACGATACTCTCCAAGACTTGGAAGATGTGTCAGATGAAGAAGACCGACTCTACGCTCAAGACATCATTGGATTGGATGCGTTGTTGCCTTCAAAAATAGATGAGCTCGTCAAAGGTTGGATTCCTACACTTTTTCACTGTCTCAATAATTTTTGAAAATTTTCAAGTTCTAACAACACCATTTTGTTGAAAATGAGCAAATAAAAGTACAACAAACACAATATTAGTGGGTTATTTCAAGTAAGAAGCAGAGTTTTGGCTTTTTTTGATAGTCTTTTTGGTTTCCCCCTTTTTAAATCCAAGGAGGGAACATATCTAATTTTATACTTTTCTCATAAACACATCTCTCAAGTGATTCAATCTTGCCTCCCTCCCATGAGAAATGATGTTTACTTTTAGTGCCCTTTAGATCATATTGGTTTGTTAGACCCAACAAAGTGTCTACTAGAGTCTAGAAAATACACTACTTATATCTTCTTTGCAGAGTATGATCCTTCCAGTTGTCTTTTTTAGTGACATCCTTTGCTACCCATAAAATATTCCCAACTAAAATACCCTGGAGAGAAAGTAGCAAACCATAAATGAATTAAAATAATAAATGATTGAAAAATAAAACCGACTATAAGACAAATGTGAAAGGATTAAAAATTTAACATCCTATTAGCCCAAAATTTTTTGGGGTTGTTGAAATCCCACGTTTACTTGCTTAATCGGTTGTTTCAATAGTCATTTAGATTCACATTGAAATCATGAAGCTTGGTTTGGTTGTATTGATTTCTAGGGTTTCCTGAACTAATTTGCAATTGCTAATATCACTTGAAACACATCTAGTATCATTACATCATGATAAATATCAAGGAAGTGAGCTCTATCTTCTATTTCATTTTAAGCTACATTGCTTACAAAGTCCTTTTTCAGAAGATGAGGAAGACAAGGGCAATCAATTAGTTGTAGTAGACTATGTAAATGATATATATAGGTTCCACCATGAACAAAGGTGTGCTTTTTCTCTTTTTCAATGTATTGAATGGATGGAGCAAGTTTTCTATATAAGTTGATCCTTCTACAATTCTTTTGTTCTCTCTGGTATTTATATGATATGTGTTGCAACACAAAGCATGGAGTAGTTCATTCTTAGATGATGACAGGTATTTGGGTGTCCATTTACTTGGCCCTTTTTCATGGAACAAAGATAACATCGGTTTTAAATTGCATTGATCTCACCATCGAATGAAATCTCATCTAAGGTCCTTTGTTATGTCCCTCCAGACTACATGTCTCATCAACCTGACATAAATAAAAATATGAGAGCAATTTTGGTGGATTGGATCATTAAGGTCTCACTTTTCCATATGTCTAAGTTATATTGGATCTTTCTTCTTTCTCAAAGGTGGCATTCCTTTAAGTTTCAATAATCGGTCTCATCTGTTCCTCTTTGTCATTTAGATTCATTTGCAATGCAAGCTCATGCAAGATATGTTGTTCCTAGTAATCAATATGTTGTTCCTAGTAATCAACATTCTTGATAGACATCTCTCAAGACAAACAGGAGTAAGAAAGTCATTACAGCTTGTTGCAGTCACTGTCATGTTTGTGGCATGTAAATATGAGGAGATCTCTATTCCTATTGTTGAAAATTTTATTCACACTACATAGGATGCTTATGCAAGAGCTAAACTTCTACAAATGGTATATATAGACTCGATACATTTTAATATCAAGTTCCAAAATTAAATCAAATGCACTTAGTTCATGTTTTGTTTAATATGGGTTATTATACTAATGAATCATGTTGCATTAAAACTGACTGCATGAGAAATCTATCCTAAATAATCTGAAATTTTATCTTACCCTTCCAACTCCTTATGTGTTTATGAAGACATTTCTTAAGGCAACTAGATTAGATAAAGATGTAAGTCTTTTTTAGCTCAATGGAGTAAGATTGATATTTTATTTTTTACTATTTGAAATAAAATGACTAGAGGAGATTTTTTTTTTTTTTTTTTTTATAGTATCATTACATCAAACGTACTCTCTTTTTAAGGGATTCCAATTCATCCAACCCTCTGCCAAAGGATACTTTATCAAAAGCCTCAGATCCAATTTTAGCATCCTGCTTCTAAATATAACGACGCTTTCATCTCATTCTACTTCTAACAGTCCATCTCTTCAAGATCAGAAAGCTCCTATTGAAATGTGCTTAAAATTTACACTTATATTCTTTAGACAATTGTTTTTATTGAAGAAGCACAACATGAGTAGCCTGGTAAGCATGTTTTATTTAATATGAAAGAAATTTTGTGTGCTTTATGTGAAGTGAGTGAAATATTAGCTACATGAGGTAAATATTATAATAAGGGCGATTTTCATTCTCTAATAGATGTAAGGAAAAAAATTCTCTTCAACACACACAAATAGGCTTTCATGACTATTCTTTTGGTTAGACTATCACTCATCATTGCTTCACATGTGGTCAAAGTCACTACCCACCTTCTATGGAATGCCATATATCATGTAAGACCCTTGTGTATTGTGTCCCATTTTTATCCATGCATGACAATTCCCTATGAGAAAGCTTGCTATACTGTCATTTTGTCCATGTTATCTTCATGAGGTTCTTTTAGGGGAATATGGTTGTTACTGTGCTTTATTTTATATCTTTCCTTTAAGACTGTATTTTTCTCTTAGCACTAGCTTCTTTCTCATTTTCCTTGTTTACAAATAATTCTTCTTCATGGATTGTCACCCTCCTATATATAGAATACCTTTCTTTATCATTCATTTATTTTAACTAGTGTCTCTATCATGCAAATACTGCCCAAACACTATCTTAAATGTTATACGTTATGTTTTTCATGGAGTCTCATGATACTTTTTTTCCATCCATGCATGGGTTGTCTCTTCATCATAGTCTACTTCTACATGACTGTACCCTATCATTAACTATCTCTTGTTCCATGTTCACTGTGATCTTCTATCATCTATTTTTAGTGGTCTCTACTCCATAGACAAGGTATTTCCACTTATCATTTAGAAATATTTTCCCTCTTTCTAGACTTTCACAAGGAATTCTATTTGTCAACATTTTCATTAAAAGGACATTTGTCACTCTAAATTCTCCTTTGATACTAAACTATGTATGCTCCTCTTTATACTATTGTCACTAAATTTGTTGCTTCTCTTTTCCTTTACCATGACCCACTCTTGCTCTCGTTTCATGTCATCATCTATTGTCAAAAGAAAAATGTACTGTCATAAAACCTCAAGTAGTCGCTAACCTCTTAAGCATTTCATCTCCTTGGTATTGTCATTTTACCCTCATGGGGTACACTATACTGGCTCTAATTCTATCATCTTTTGAGATGCTCTATCATTTACTTCATAAAACTTGAGGACTATAATATTTCATAGCATTTCCTTTATACCTTTCTTACTTCCATACATATTAGTGATTGTCTCTACCCATTTTATGCTTCTACAGGTCCATCCAACTCATCAAACATCTTTAGACTGTCACCTTTCAAAACATATGCATGTCATTCATTCTTCTTCTTATGGATTATCCTTTATTCATGCTATGCCTTATATCCTTCAATGACTTATATCCTTTTTTTGGTCACCTTTGAAAGAACATTTAGTGACTTTTATTCCTAAAATGTTTTAGGTTTTTATGTTGCATGAGTTTCTTTCAATGAGTGGATATTTGATGTAGTGCACATTATTATAGTGCAATCCTAATTTTTTAGATTGTTTCATTTAGCATCACCAATATTCTCCACAAGAACATTGTCCCTCTTTAAAATGATGGAAATGGTTCACATCTCTCAGGACAATTTCTCTTGCAACAATCTTGGAGATGAATTTAGATGCAATGTGAAAACCAGAACATACTTGAAGGTTCTTAACAACTCTAATAGTTGTATCAAGGTCCATGTTTAACAAACCAAATGCAATTGATAAATTTTCACTATGGTGGCAGATAAATGATTCTTTTTTCTTCTATTGCACAACAATAAGTAAAATTTTTGAATCTGGAAATACCTTGCTACCTTCATTTTCCAAACCAATTTCTCCAATTTAGACTTATTGGGTGTTACCAATATAGAAGATAGTCACCAATATAGAAAAGTTATGCAATAATCCCACATAATCTTCTTTATTCCAAGTCATCTTGAGTTTTCATAAAGAAATAATGTTTTTTCTATGTGATTATGAGATGATCAAATCATTGAGCTCTGCACCCACCTTTCTAATGCCAATGTTGTAGATTTTCAAGAGTTTTTACTTATATTTCTATAGGCATTTATTTAGTCCTATCAAAGTTATGCATTCATGTGTCATTTGAGAGGGTAAATTCATAAAGGTTTTGTCACAATTGAAGATTAATACATTGTCTTATGTCCATCATGAAAATAACAATGGTTATTATGGGGCAATTTGATAGGAAATGAGTAGATCCTAGAGTATGCTATAGGCCTTCATACTACAACCTTGTTCATGATAGAAGATTCTTGTTTTGTGACATGGAAAGAATACATTAAGTGATTGACAAACCAAGGATAGTGAACTATGTAGGAATATATGAAAAGGAAGTGATCAAGCGTTTACTACTAAGGCAAGACCAAGAGACATAGGTGGGTAGAGATCTTAAGAAAAAATTGGTGAAAATCAAGATAAGGAATCAATGTTAAAAGATAGAGCATAGTCCATTAGAAATCATTGGATATTCATGAATGTCAAATGCTCATTAACAATGTCAAGGGGCAGTGACTTCATCTCAAGAGAGTCATTTAAAATACATGTCAAGTGGACTGTGCAAAGATAATTGAAGGTAGTGAAAAGTGACAAGTGCAGTGTCAAATGAAAGAGACAACCACTTCTTAAAATTGGGGGGCAATCATAACAATAAGTTTGACACTCATCATAAAATGATGGTGAAAAAATAATGCAAGGACAGTCATGATAATGTTTAGTACAATGACCATGAATGTCTATTTTAGGACAATCATATCATGAATGCGGAGTTTAGGATAGCCTTGGACTATTAAAGGTAGTCATAGGAAGGACAAGTCATGATTGTCCTCAAGGATGAGTAAGATGTAAAGATATTCATATCATCATGACTGTCTAGACATATTGATAATGATAAATTTGCCATGAGATGCAGGACAATAGTAGATAATAGCAACAAGGCAATGAACTATTTGATAAAATACTTTGGTAGACATGTATGAAAAATTTCATAGCATAGACAAGGTAGTGAACTACTTGAAAAATTGCCTCAAAGAAATGTGGTCTCATGGAATGCCATGACAAGCTAATGCAATTGGCAGTTGCTCCTAGTTATTAGTTATGCAATGTGAAGTAATTGCATAACTACTTAGGTTGACTTTGTAATAAACACTATTGTAATTGAAATTTTGTCATCTATGAACATCTAGTTATTATTTATGCAATGTGAAGTAATTATTTGAGTTTGAAAGATGTGCAATGCAATGAATGTAATCAGCGATACGAATATAAACTATAAAAATCTCTTTTCTACAATTCATTAGTTAAACTCTTTATTTATTTTGTATTCTATTATCTTATTGAACATATGTTCATGTGGGGAACAAGTTAAGATATGCATGAATACAAATTTTGAAGGTGCATTACAGACTCTTCATGGGTATGTCTACCAGGGAAGTTGCCACTACAACATATTGCAAGCTTATTTTTTAGATTGCTTCATTTAGCATCACCAATCATCTCCTCAAGAACATTTTACTTGTTTAAAATGATGGAAATATTTTGCATCTATCACAACAATTTCTGTTTAAAAATTCCATTTTGTGTATATCCTACAATCATTGCATTCCAAGAGATGACATCTCTTTGATCCATTCCATCAAACAGTTCATGTGCCTTATCTATACTTCCACATTTTGCATACATTTCTACTAGAGAATTTCCAACTATAATATCTAACAAAAATCCCCCTTCCATTATGCTATGATGGATGTCCATACCTTGTTCCAAAGCTCCCATTTTGACACAGGCAGGGAGGATGTTGGAAAAGGTTGTCAAATTTAGATTTACACTTACTAATTGTATTTGCTTAAAATTTTCTAAAGCCTTTTCAAAAAATCCATTTTGTGCATATCCTGCAATCATTGGATTCCATGAGATGACATCTCTTTGAGGCATTTTACCAAACAGTTCACATGCCTTGTCAATGCTTCCACATTTTGCATACATGTCTACCAGGGCAGTTGAAACTACAACATCTGACAAAATTCCTCTATCCATACATTTCAACCTCAGAATGTTCAGGCACAACATCGATCATCACATTCAAAATTAAAATCACATCATCCTTGCATCCTCGCACACACACAAAAGTTCCTTCGCGAGGATGCGGGGAGAGCCCGCCATCCCGCACCCTCATGCCTTCGCTCCTTACGGGGTTGCGGGGGAGCCTGGACTGCAATCACACAAAATTTACTTCATGCGAGATAAGTAGGTGAGGCAACAATCACTCCAAATGAAATACCCAATAGATGTCTTCCCTGAATTTCTACCACCTTGCCACCCCGCGACGATGACTAAAGAGGTTGGCGTGTGTGCAAGATGGATGTCCATACCTTGTTCTAAAGCTACCATTTTGGCACAAGCAAGGAGGATGATGGAAAAGGTTGGTGAATGTGGCTTTACATCTGCTAATGTCATTTGCTTGAAAGTTTCTAAAGCCTTTTCAAAAAATCTATTTTGTGTAATGCCCAGACTCATTGTATTCTATGAGACCACATTTCATTGAGGAATTTTGTCAAACAATTCGCGTGTTTTGTCTATGTTTCCACATTTTGAATACATGTCTACCAAGGCAATTGCCACTACAACATCTGACAAATCTATCCTTTATGCTTTGATGGATTTCTATACCCTGTTGCTAAGATCCCATTTTGTCATAGGCTGGGAGGATGCTGGCAAAGGTTGTAGAATTTGGCTTTAGAACTACCAATTTTATTTGCTTGAAAGTTTTGAAAGCCCTTTCAAAAAATTCATTTTGTGAATATCCTACAATTATTGCATTCCATGAGATTACATCTCTTTGAGGCATTATGTCAAACAGTTCACGAGTTTTTTCTATGCTTCCACATTTTGCATACATGTCTACCATATAACATCCTCCACAACTAATAATGCAACATCAGATTTAGATAACTCCTTAGATAAAAAACAAGCCCAACTAAATAATGCACCTATCATGGCTAGAGTTATGTTGCATGGACTTCCAATTATTGTTTTATTTCTTGAAATTGTGTGTTGTATTCCTTCAATCTTTGTTTGCATTGAAAAGTTGGTCTCTATTTTAGCAAACTCGAAAGTGTCATTTGTGTGTTCCTTTCCTTCAATATCTAAAAATATCATTTGCAAGGCATGGTTGTTAATAGTTTGGTGTATGTATTTGAGTCAAAAACATAGGCACATAATCATTTTCATTTATGCAAAACCCCCCTTAGTGAATCTTATATAGTGTGCATATTGTATAACTTGTCTATAGTTTTTGGTCTAGGGTTAGTTTAGCTTATCTTTTTTTATGATCTTGTCTATCAAGTCCAATAATTGTTATTTTTTTATTGATAATGTTCTATAGATTTTTTATTATGGTCTAACAATGAAAACTTTAAAAAAACCATTGATTGAGTACTTAGAATTGTATTTTTTCTTTGCAGGTCCTCTCTTTGTTGTTTGCAATAATCCTTCGTATCATGGTTTCACCCACAAGGAATTACTATGACAATGATATGTCTGTAAAATAATAAGAGAACCTTCTCAAAAGGTAGTGATAGTCGTTTGAGGTTGAGCAACACTTAAAGACCCATAGATGATAGGGTTACACTAAGAGCCATAAGTAGAAGACACTGGGAGGTTTGAAACAATATAGTGAGAAGTGTGTGAAGAGATTGGATAGTTTCAATCTAACCTGGAAACAAAAAGTGAAGGTCTTGATCAAATGGCATCATGGCAATGATAGTGTTTCCAAAATAATTATGACCATGGTAGAAGCACTACAAAATTGAGTGAATATGTTTGTAAATGAGGATGTATGATAGTGAGGATTGAAAGGACAACCTATGAAAGAGATTCCAACTATGCATGAAGAAAACCTATAAGTGACTGTCAAGGGGTAGTGATTCATGCAAAAGAGAGTGATCATGCAAACATTAAAAGATAATCTTAGAGTCAATGAAAAGAACTATGCAAAGGTTACAATCTTGTCAGTGTCTCAAGAGGGATTTAAAGGGGTAAGGAGACAACCTTCTAGTATGCATTTGATAGTGCCAAATCTCATGATGGTCAAGAGACTTCATGTTAGATGCATGAACACCTAGGACAGTAGCATAGAGCTGGTACAAGTGAGCAACAAGAAGGTTGGGGGTTATCGTGAGCTATTTGCCAAGACAAAAATTTTGGAATAGTAGTATCATAATGGGATGTTGATTTCTATATTAGAGATAAGGACTATTTATTGCTACAGGTAACAATTCACAGTGGCAACTTATGAACTAGAGCAAGTTAGGTGCATGAGAAAGGATCTCGACAGAGATGACAGTGTGATCTTGAGATAGGATAGTGAGATTCATGGGACAATCATGGATTTGTGAAGAATAAATCTATGAATTTCTTTGTGCTTCTATGCTTAGTGATACTCAGAAATTTAGTTTCTTGCTCATTCTTTGAGCTATGTCTTGTAACCATGAAGGTTTTTTTAGCAAAGAGAAAGCATTGTAACTTATTTTCAAATTTGTATATTGTTTGTAAGCATTTTTTATCAATCAAACAAGTTTTTTTTACCTTCTCAAAGTTGTTTCATTGTACAAGCTTCAAAATATACTACTAAATATACTAATGACTAAATGCAAGCTTCAAAATGACTAAATATACTACTAATTAACATCAATTAATAAATAAATTGACTAAATATACTACCAATTGATAGAAGTCAGTGAACAATGAATAAATGTGACTAAATATATGACCAGTGTTAAATCAATGAATAAAAATGACAAAATATAATACCAAATTGATCAAAATGATGATTAAAATTAATGACTAAATACACTACCAATGGACATAAATTAGTGAATAAAAATGACTAAATAAGTGACCAATTAACAACAATAAATGACTAATTAACGACTAAATATATTCGTGAATAAAAAATGACTAAATAAGTGACTAGATTACAACAATCATTGACTAAATCAACAACTAAATATGCTACCAAATCGATCAATCAAAACAACCAATAAATGACTAAAAATGGTTTAGTCATCAATATGGTCGCATTATATATGACTAGCAATAAACTACTAATGGTCACGTGACCAAGTTCAATCATTTATAAGTAGTTTTTAGTAGTTTTTTCATTCATACATTGCTCTTTTTGTACTAGTGTGAGGAAACATCTTCTTGTTTAGGAATAAGAGCTATGAAAGTAGCATTAAGTTGATTAAGAAGCCTACCAAATTTGAAGAAGTCTCTAGCAGGATTTAAGAGGTCTTTATTGACAATGTCCCAAAAAAGCTTGAAGAAGGTCAAGGGAAACCACCGGGCCAAGGAGCTTTGTAAGCTCCAAAGGAGGAAAGAACAGACTTCACCTCCTCAAGAGAAACAACTCTAGACATCTCTTGAAGATCCCGATCAAAAATCACCCTAGGAACAACTTGAAGGATTTCATCAAATTCCTACTAAGCAACCACAAGTTCCTTCTAGAAAGAGGAGAAGAAATCCATGACTTCAACAACAATTTATTTTTCATTCTTCACCATACTGCCATCTTCTTTCTTAAGTTGTCTAATCATGTTCCTGGTTCTATGTTTCATAGTAGATTGATGAAATAATTTGGTGTTTCAATCCCCTTTCGAAAGCCATTGAATGCAGTATTTTTGTTTTTAGAAAATCTCCTCCTGTTCGTTAATCTTGGACCATTTATCTCTTAGGTCATGTTCATGATTGCAAGTAGCTTAATCCACCACCCCTGACTCCATCCCTTCACTCTCTCTTTAATCCTTTTCAGTTTATTAGCAATACAAAACATAGGGGTGCTAGTAGAGGGTTCGTTCCACCATTTGTAAATTAAGGCACCAAAATGTGGGTGGAGGGTCCACATAATTTCAAATCTAAAGGGAAATGGACCTTTGGCAGCATCAACATTTCTCTTTAGTATAATGGAATTGTGATCAGATCTAGTTTTAGGTAGATGAGTTAAGGAGAGGTGTTGAGAAATGTTCCAATTAGAGGAGACTAGGAACTAGTCAAGTTTGACTTGAATCAACTAATTTCCCAATCTCCTATTAGACCAAGTAAATTGGGTGCCAAGGGAATATCAAAGAGCCCAACATAACTAATGAAACCTGACAAGTCCATCATTCTATTAGAGTAGTCATCCAGGCCCCCCAAATTTTTTGAAGGTAGAAGCAGAGAGTTGAAATATCCTCCATGCATCTAGAAATCCTCTAATCTACCCTTTATGTTATCATTTGAGAAATCCCAAAGCAACATTCTATCTTAGCGGGAGTTAGGACCATAAACATTAATCAAGTTCTACTTTTCATTAGTGATAAGGTCTTCAAAGGATACCATAAGATAGTTTTTTCTAGAGAATACCATAGAACCTTCGAGTTTAGAAGGATTTCACAGAGTGGAAATACCCCCCAAAAGCACCTTCAACATCACTCAAAACATAATTAACACTAGGAAAAATATTCTTAACAATCTTATCAAAATTTTCCTTCTTCATTTTGGTTTCTTAAGCAATAAAACATCAACTTTATTGTCCATCAAGAAAGTTTTTATTAAGTGTTGTTTATAGGGACTATTGAGGCCCCTAATATTCCAAGAAATTACCTTCATAATCGAAGAAACAAAAAAACAAAATCATCTTGATTCTATTAGGGAAGGGGATGTAGCATCCCTTACTTCTTCTTAGACTTCGGCCTCACAATTGAGTCCAAGGAATTTTGTCTTCCCGAAGCCACATAAAAAAATAGTGTCTTTATTTCTTGTTTCCTTCTAAGAAGGTCTACCTACCTTGTTTCCTCCTCCTACATCTTGTTTCTTCTTCTTTTTTGACTTATTGTTAGCATGAACCCAGTCCTCATCATTATCTTCATTTTGAGGAGGAAGAAAGGAAACCCAACAATGACATTGAATCCTTTATATTCTTTCCTTCTTTTTTGACAGGGGTAAATTTTTTGAAAAATGTTTCAAAGGAGAGGGTGCAAGGGAAAAGGAGTCTTTATCCAAGCCAATTTGAGACTATTTCACCTTACTCAATAAACTCAAAATTATCTTCAAGGGGGTGAGTGGTATTTCCTATCATACCCTGATTTGATTCAAGTCCAACAAGGGGGATTTTTGTTGGGTTGGCCTCTTCATCCCTTTCCCTCACAACTTGTTGCACTTCAATAATATTATATTTACTTTCATCAGAAGAAGCCACTTCCAAACTTGCCTCATGAACCAATTCTAGAGACACATCTGGGATATCCAAAGTATGTAGGATACCTTCATGATTAGTCACCTGTGCCTCCATATTCAAACCTAATATAGGGGAAAAATATTTTAAGACAACCATAGTACCACCACTATGCTCCTTCACAATGATTGAAGGAGCATTGATAATAGTTGCATGCTCAAGAGTGGCATTACGATGAGTAGAAGACTTTTTCAAGGAGCTGGGATCCTCGTTTTCCATACTTTGAGGCATCCTATTAAAAGTATCAATGAGATGGCTAATTTTTTTGTATTATTGAAAAAACACTAGCATTTTCATATTATAGAGTTTGAGACTAGTTACCAAACTTTGACTTCAAGACCACTAAAGTGGCAAAACATAATTTACAACCACATTAGCACATATCCGAGCAAAGACTAGTTGATACTTCTCTTGATTGATCTTATCAATAGTTAGAAGTCTTCCAAGTGAGTTGGAAATCTTCTTGAAGATACCTAACTCCCATAATTCTAAAGGTAGCCCAGGTAGGCATACCCATGTAGGGGAAACAACACTCAGATCAGTAGATGGGTCAAAACGCACTTTCCATTTACACAATGAAAGAAAGTTCTTAAAACCAACATCAAAATACCAAGAACCTCCTGTGAGAACATTTATCATATTTGATAGGCCAACACTGGGTAAAAATAATAAGAAAGATTTAACGCTTTATAATGAATTTCAGTTTGGTCTATACGTGTCAATCTAGGGGCGTAAACTTGTGAGAGATGTCATGGCTATATTCCAATCGAAGGGGTGAGAGTCATGAGATGAGTGAGGATGAAATGTAGCTATGAAAATAAATCTATATCAAATTAAAATGAAAATTGATTATGGTGATAGGAACTGTCACTTCCTGGTGACAGGAACAACAAATTTTAAGAATTACATAATTTAAATGAACTACAAACCACACTTGCAAATAACACAAAAACAACGTCAAATAAATAACGAAAAATAAACACACATTATTGTAACTACGAAAGCTAAAAATCACCGGACATCCCAAGAAGTGGCCCCCCTCCTTAGTCCGTCAGGTGGTGAAATAGAAGAAGCTTCTCTACATGGGACTGATCATGCAACACTAATTTTATTTATTAGAAAATATTTTTGTCGATACAAAAGCCTGTACAAAAATATTCCTGCAAAAAATCTGCATATATAATAATCTATGCTTGTTAAACTAATATTAAAGACCATATATATAGTGGTCGATTTTCTAACAAATGATATCTACATAGCCCAAAATAGAAAAATATGTATTGGAGATTATAGGCTCATGTGAATTCATGTTTGCAAGCTATTTAACAACTATGTTAAATAATAAACAGTTTATTTAGGCACACAACCAACAAATTGGAGACTAATATTTTACGTGAAAACAAACTTTGTTACACTCGCAACTAGAAATGGAAAATGATAGAATTTTGATGTCTTTACATAGCAGCTGAAATAGGAAATGACATATTGGCTGGTTTCTCCTCCATACGCGATTTGGCAATGCATCTCAACCATGAGCTTCTCTCATTTAGTTCTTAATACCAACCATGTGTGTCATTATCATGTACAAGCAACATATGATATGGTGGTGCTGAAGTGGCCGTTGAAATATGTATAGTGAGTTGGTGAAGAGATTGGAGACTCCACAGGTAGGAGTAAATTTGACAAAGAGGGCAAAAACCACCATCAAACGTCAACATGAATAGATCCATCGACTGTTGTGGCCAAGAATGCAGGTTGGAATCAAGCTAAAATATCACCTCGTAGAAGAGGAAATTGTAATGATAGACACAAGTTTTATTTGTGTGAAGAAAGTGATAGGAAGGCTCCTGTAAAAAAAAAGTGACAGGAAGCTCAAAATAACGACATTTATTAGTAAAAAAAATAAAAAATTATTTTTCATATTTTAATCTTAAAACTATATTAAATATGACATATATATTGAATCATATGCAACGTAAAATGGTGAAATGATATGAAAATGGAATGGAAATAGAATGTAGAAATGGTTATAAAGGTGTATGAAAATTCATAAAATATGACATAAAATGAAGCATAATTGGCTCTCATCAATATCCTCATAATTAAAAAAGGTAAAAAGGAATTTACCTTTGGACATAACACTAATAGAAACACTTTTAAATTCTAGACAGATTCAACCCATTGCCTTACCTGGTCAATATTCGGGTAGTACGCCAAGAATTTTCCCACAAACGACAGCTTGAGGCAATCCATTTCCTTAATCATTAGAGCTTCAGGAATGCAAATTTCTTGACCATTACTGAAGAAGAGACAACTTTTGTATTCAACCTAGCCATAACTAGTGAACCTCCGCCAACCAGTTTTTCCACAAATGAAAATGGATCTTCTTTAGAGAAAAAGGACTCCAAGCCTAGAGGGGGGATAGAGGTGACTTGCCAAATGTACAAGATGCCAGTTCCACAAAAGGAGCAGCAGTGCCAGAAAGAGTACCACATTGGGGAACAACATTTTTGGAAGCAACAAACTCAGACAATGTACTAGGCTTGGGAACAACATTCCTGGATGGGAGAGCCTTATTGCCCCCTACCAGATTGACCCATCAATCAATCAAATCAGACTTGAAGAACCAACATTTTTTTTTAAAAACCAACAAGCAGGAAAGTTGCGGAGCTTTTGGGAAACTTGTAATGTGCAATTGTAGACATTTTATTAGATCAATGATTGTTATATCGGCCATCACACATATTTAATCATTTTTATAATTATCTTTTTCATATATTTTAATCACTATTATTTATTTCAAAGAGAGAAAAAACATTAGAGGATGAGAGTCATAGTATCCCTCATGTGACCTATAATAATAAAACCAAACATAAGTAAGCCAACAATGAAATAATCATATGTTGCAGTCTATCATGTACTCAAATTGGCTCAAAGTAAAGGGTATAGGAAGGTATAGGTGGAGGGTGATTCTCTGAACATTATAAACAATTTGAAAAAGGTCTCTCCTCCGTCTTGGACTATTGAAGCCTTGGTGAAGGACTCAATTGAAATTATTAATTCCTTGGATAATGTTTATATCTCACATATTTTGAGAGAGGGAAATAAGTTATTTGATTTTTTCACTAACTTTGGTGTTAGAGAAAAAAAGGAAAGGAATTTTAATGATTCTATTCCTTTTGAAGCGACGACTATTATCATTAATGAGAGTCAATATCATGTCGATCTTTGCTGGCTTTAGGGGATGCATGCCCTTAGTCACGTGGGTGATTGATTTGAATGAGGATGTTAAACATTTAAGGATGAAGGACAACTTTCACAAGGAACAGAGTTATTTTCCATTATTGCATATTTGTCCTTTGGTTGGCTTCGCACGGATTCTGGGTGATATTGGCATTAGCTTCTGGAGTCTTCTATTTTTTATTATCACTCTGGGTGGTGTTTGTATCAGTCTCAGTTGGTTTCTGTTGTGTGCTTCACTTAAGCTTGCGATGGGTGGGGATAGAAATCGTGCTGAGCCTAAGTCTTGTGATTCTGTCAAGCAGAGGAAGGAGGTATGGGAGATTTTAGAGAAGGGAGGATCAATCGTGTATATGGAGAAATTGCATGGCTTCAATTCTCAGGTCACTGTTATGGTTGCTCAAGGGTGGAATGAGAGAACCTTGAATTTGGGAGGTAGAGAAGTTGTGGTGGACAAAGAATTCAGAGCTCAAATTACTGGTTTGGCTATGCAGGGTATGAAGGTTTTTAGAGACAAGAAAGACTCGCATGATGCAATGTGTATTTTGTTCAAAGGGAATGAGGCTACTGCTTTGAAGAAGGTGAAAAGTAGGAGTTATTATAGGGGCTATTTGAAAGCACTCTGGTGTGATGTGGCAGAATAAATTATGAGGTATGTTACCTTGGAAGGAAGGTATACGGTGATTAACAATTACCATTTCCTTCTGCTTAACCATTTCCGGCATAAGAAATGGGTTTCCTTTCCTTATTATTTGTTGATGTCGCTTGATACAAGGATTAAGGAACATATGAAAAACCCCAAGAACCCTATTTTTTATGTGGGGTTAATTCTCTTGATCTATGAACATGTCAAAGTGCATGAGGTGCATATATCTCTTGTGTCTCCGAAGGAAATTTTTATTAAATCTCGAAGGGTTATGAGACGAAATCGGGTGAGGAAAGGGTTAGCAAAAAAGCCAAGAAGAGGAGGCTTATTTTGAGCAAAGAATTTGAGTTTGATAAGGATGATGATGCTGACTATGTCCCAGACTCCTATGCCTCTTTTGAGGAGGGACCCTCTTCCCCTGTTCTGGGTAAAACTGGGAATAGGAAGTCGGATGATAAAGAGGGCTATAATACATGCAGTGATGATGTGGTCACGACAACTCTTCCTAGGGGAGCTAAGGAAAAAAATGACCTTTATGGGGAAGGTTCCTCTCCTCCCCCTACGAACAGACATGCATAGGAAACTAAGGAGGGGAGCAGGAAGAGAAGGGAGCTCAGAACTACTAGTCAAATCTTGGAGAAGGGTTTCCCTCTTTCCCTAGTTGGTGGTATCTATGGTGAGGCCTCTCTGAGTGTTGACATTGGGTTAATGCAGGGGAAGGAAAGGGTTGTGGATGGTGGTCATGCTATGGGATCTAACAAAGCGAATGGGGATATGGTGTTGAAAAGGAAGACTGTTGCAGAGGAACTTGCCTGCTTCATTCGTAAGATGAAGTCTCCTGTCCTTGCTGGTAAAGGTAAGGCTATTTCTGCTGATAAGGTTCAGGTTAGTTCTTTTGATGAGTATGTTTCTATGGGGAATCGGGTTGAGAACTTTGATAGGGAGGATTTGTCTGATGTTTTGGGCTCGGCTCGTGAGAGTGCTAATCTGCAGTTTAAACTTTTTAAATGGTTCTTTCATGAGATTAAGAGGATACATGTTAGAATTAGAGGTGTTGCTAGTAAGGCTGAGGACCCTGCTGTTCAAAGCCAAATTGATAATCTAATGGAGTCTCTTAATATTGTGGCTAATACTATGGTAGAGGAAACCATCAATTTGAAACATAATTTGGAAGGAAAAATCTTATCCCTCAAGGATAAATTTGATAAAATGTGGAAAGTGGTGATGAAGAGTGGAGAGGTGTCTAAGCTCTTGGGCATTCAAGATTTTGCCATGGTGATATCTCCTGTGATTACTGTGAAGAAGAGAAAAGAGACCATGTCTATTGATGATACTGCTGCTGGGGGAAAGTTGTTAGATGGGGGTTGTGCTGGTGAGAAGAATGTTGTTAAAGGTAGTGTTTTGAATGATGAGGTAAAAATTGGTGGGTCAAGGGTCAGAACTAGAAAAAAAATGAAAGCTTAGGCCGGGCCCTCTGGTATGGAGGTGTCTGATACCGTGGAAAATGCGTAGAAGATGGTTGCTACTGATATGGAAGTTGTCGAGATTATGAAGAATATGTAGTGTTGTAGGTAGGATTCCTTCTTTTTGGCTATTTTTTGGCTGATGGTTTGTTGTCGTTGGGCTAATTACTACATATTGTTGTTTTCTTTTGTTATCAGCAACGTTATTTTGTAAAGGATTCGGGGCCCCTTCAAAACCCATTTTTTTATCTCTAATCAAAACAATGAAATAATGATAGTGTTTTCTACAAAAAATTGTAAAAGAGGTCAACAAAAATAAAACAAGGATTATAGGAAGGTCCCTCTAGTCATGCCAACAATCGATATGCCCTATTTGAGTTGCAAAACTTGAGTTAGAATTAAAAAATTCCAAAATATTAAATAATGAATGACCCTTAGATATAGCATCAATAGAATTGTAACATACAAAAAACACAAAAAAAAGAAACATTTAAACCTCCATTGTGATAGTGTAGATGTTCCCTATAATGTTAAAATGTAGGTGCTCAAATTAACAACATATACTTGTAAATGGATAATTCATATAATGGAAATGAAAAATGAATGGGTTGATTTATAGGATTTTAGATAGGAACATGAATTGCAGAAATTCAATCTCCATAGATGGTTGAGATTGAATGAGGGGAATGGGGAATCTTCATTGACTAAGAATGGTGAGGGGAGTTACTAGTGAGTGAGGATAATAATCTATATTTTATTTATTCATTTTGGTTAAATAGGTGTGCATGGGATACAAATAGAGGAATAATGGGGCATTAAAATAGAATATTTAGATTTTTATTTATTTATTGGAAATGTATAATGATTATTATTATTAGTTCAAAAATGGATAAGTGAAAAATGAAATAAATTTGAATTATTTATGTATTTACTTAATTTGTTAGGTTTGGAAAATGTAAGGGAGAATTTAGAGTGGGACTAGGAAATGAGAGTAAGTTGTGGCTAGGATGTGACATGGTGTTATACTACAATCTTAGGTGAAATTATGAGATGATTAAAAATAAGTGTCTATGCTATGAATGTAACCAATTGGAGGCATATATTAACACTACTTTTTTCATGGTTGAGATTTCAAATAGTGATTTTTTTAGATATAAACTCACCACCTTACCTAGACAAATCTTGATTATATTGCATGCCCATATAATGTGAATATCTATAATATTGCCATGTATCATGTGGATCCATATTATATTATTACCTCACGTTGAGCATTTTTGTATCACTTTTTGTACAATCAAAATTTCCTATCTTTTCTCTCTTCTTTTCCATTTCATATATAATTGAAGAAACTTATTATTCAAGTGATTATTGAGTTATATGGTAGAAGCCACTCATTGCATTCCTTTTTGTATTTTGCATATTTTGATGCAACACATATACTAAGGAGAATAAAAGAATAATTTAATAGTTTATATGGATTTATATCTTTTTATGTGTGAATATTTACTTTTTTGTTGGTTGAGAATGTAAATATATTTTTAAATGCATACCCATGTTAGATTAACATGCACCTCAAAGTGGGGAAATGTAATGGTCAAATTAGCATACTCATGGTGTTTCATATTTAGTTTTGCATCCATTTTTATAGAAACATTAATGAAATTACATATCCACAAGTGGCAAACTCTTGCACTAAGTTTAGATCATTATTGATCCCTTTGCATATTTATTCATTCCTATTCACACTTATTGCTATATATTCATCATTTCACCACTTATTATATCACTTTTATTCAAACTTAACTCCATACATTTTTCATATGCCTTGATATTACCACTTACACATATGGTTAATTTCCACATTACTCAAGATTGATTCTAAGGTGTATACCCAAGAATTATTCAAATTCTAAAATTTTTATCCTTTTTTTCTAGTTGTTATGACCCAACTTGGTACATGTTTGTGTGGCATGTTGCTATGCTTTGGTATTTGAAGACATTCAATATTAAATTAATTTAGATGGAAGAAAAGATAAAATCATTATGACACACTTAAATTTTTTAAGGGACAAATAATCACATTTGCATTGTAGAGCATTGTCATGCTGGAAAATATTACTTTTTATATTCATTATCATTATTAATCCCACTTTCCAAGGGGTCAACCTTGGATATCACGATCACCTATTGAGTCAACAATCTCCCCAACAATGTTCCTAGAAATCACCTATAAAGTGTGTTCTATTAGATTATTTATATGCAACACAATTTACCTCATAACACTAAAGATTGAATTGTAATAAATTCTAGGACTATAGAGACACATTCAATAGGCCAATAATATTAATTTCCAAATAATGACAAATAGATTCAACATGATATTAACAATATTTTTATATCATCAAGTCTAGAATCATAAATTTTCTCTTAAACCAAGATACTATTTTAATGAAAATTACTTATCTATTTCTTAATTCTAGTTTTATTGTGTCAATTTAAATATTTATTTCTTATTAATTTATTTTGTTGATGTTAAGATATAAAATACACAATGTTTAGCGTAAACTATTAAAATATTTTTTAAATATAGAAAATAATATTTATCTAACATGCTATTGGTTTAATTCTTGAGTATGTTATTTGGACGCCTTTGATTTAGCTTGTGTTGGTTATTTATAAACTAAAGTGCATGGTTTTCTGTGTAAACTATAAACTCCTTGGGAAGTAAGTAATGCCTCCACTTCTTCAAAGATTAAACCAATGCATAAAATTCAAGATCATAAGATGAATACTTCTTCTTAGCATCATTCAATTTTTCACTGAAACAAGTAATTGATTTCCTCTCTTGACTTAGGACAACCCCTATTGCTAAACCACTAGCATCACACTCTACTTGAAAAACTTATTAAAATTAGGTAACACAAGTATAAGTTGTCCAGTCACTTTCTTTTTCAGAAGTCTAAAACATTTTTCAGCTTCTTGTGTCCATTCAAATTGCTATTTATGTCATTTTACAGTGTCAAGTATAGGAGCAACTATGCTTCTAATTTTTTTGATAAAATTTCTATAAAAGATAGCAAGTCCATGAAAAATTATTACCTCATAAGCACTCTTGGGTGTTGTCCAATCAAAAATTCCCTTAATCTTGTCTTTGTCCATCTTCAAACTGTTAAAAATCTGAAATAGATTGAATAAACCAAGGAACTCTTTAAGAGAAAATAAAAAGTTACATAAAATGGAAAAACATAAGAATGCAAACTAGGACTCCAAAAGATTATGCAATGTCGATGTGAGAATATTGCGTTAAGAGCTTCCACGCTAAATCAATACGCTGCAAAAGATGCATAGGAAATGCAAATACAAGCTAGGTAGTGAGTTTATATAGAACTTAGGAGAGGAGGTAGGTGGCAAATTCAACCAATAGGAATCAAGCACAAAAAGTGGAGATGGACCACCAAAAGTGGAGGATTCCACCAAAAGTGGAAAGTGGTTCTAGTCTTTAAGGAAGGGGACACCACACACTTATGTCCTATTCATAAAAACACTTTATTATCCTAAGCAAGCTTGATTAAGTGTAGGAAAAACCTTGGACTAAGGGAAAATAATTTAACCCACTAGGAAAATCAGACAGTACTTGAGATCAATGATCTCGCCATGAATCAACCCTCGAATGTAGTGCATATGGATCTCGATGTGCTTGGTCCATTGATGATGAACCGGATTGCGAGAGATCTAAATTGTACTCTAGTTGTCACAATAGATGATTGTGGGCTTCCGAAAGGAAATACCAAACTCAGTGAGAATGTTATGAAGCTAGATGGCCTTTGTAGCAACATTAATTGCTCCTCAATACTCAACCTATGTAGATGAAAGAGCAATAGAAAATTGCTTCTTGCTCGACCAACAAACTAGACTGAAACCAAGGGAGAAGCAATACCCTGAAGTAGACTTGTGATCTTGAGAATTCCCTACCCAATCTGAATTTATGTCCCACCAAGTCAAAATCCACTCTTGCTGCATAATGAATCCCATAATTGTGAGTACCCTTGATGTAGTGAAGAATCTTCTCAACTTCTTTCCAATGTAGATCATGTGGATCTTGTATGAATTGAGAGACCATGCCTACTGCATATGAAATATCAAGCCTCGTATGAGTCAAATAGATGAGACTACCAACAAGCTATTGATACAAAGTGCTATCAACCAAGGGTGAAGAACACTTAGCCTCAAGTTTGACCCTTGACAAGAATGGAGTCAGGGCAGGCTTACAATCAGCCATGTGAAACCTTTGGAGCATGTCAAGTGTGTACTTGGACTGTGCTAGAGTGATACCAAAAGAAGAGTGTGTGATCTCAATCTACAAGAAGTAGTGCAACAAGCCCAAGTCTGACATCGAAAACTAATCATAAAGGGTGGTTTTCACTACCTGAATGGTGGATGAGCGAATCCTTATGATCAACATGTCATCAAATAGAGAACCAAGAAGGTGTGAGTATCATCTTGCTGTAATATGTAGACATTATGATCAAAATGACATTGAGTGAACCTAACTGTCAAAAGGAAGGAGTCCATCTTGGTATACCAAGCCCAAGGGGCATGTTTGAGGCCATAGAGAGACTTCCAAAGATGACACACAAGAGAAGAATCTTGAATGAACCCTTGTGGTTGCTCCATATATATCTCCTCCTGAAGATCACCGTGAAGAAAAATACTCTCCACATTCATTTGATGAAAATCCCATCTATGTGATGCAGCTATAGCAAGAACAAGTCAAATGGAATTCATTTTGGCAACTGGTGCAAAAGTCTCAAAGTATTCAGTCCTTGGAACATGGGAGAATCCTTTAGAAACCAAGCAAGCCTTATTCTTATCAACCGACCCATCTATTGTGTATTTTGTTTGATAGACCCACTTGAATAAAAAAAAAATTATTCCCTTAAGAAGTGGGACAAGATCCCAAGTGTGGTTCCTCTCCAAGGAACTGAACTCTTCTTGCATGGCTACATCCCACTTAGGAACACTAGAAATTTCCTAAAAAGTATGTGGATTAGGATCTGAAGCAAGGAAGACATGTGGAGCATCTTGAAACTATGATATTGTTCTTCTATTATATGAAGGATCCCCTACCCAATCACCTGTTGACTACAACGTTTGATGAGCCCAAAAAGGACCTACGATTGGAGGAGACTCATCATCCTCTGAAGATGAATTGTGTGTATCCTCATGATCACTATCATTTGAAGTGGAGGAAGAAGACTCCTCATCATCATTTGAAGTATGATGAACCTCTGAAGAACTATCATCTTGATACAAGCATACCAAACTGATGGTGGTAGGAGAAGTGTCAAGAGAAGGACTAGAAGTAATCTCCTCAAATTGAACACTCCTCTCAATGAACAATTCATGTATGGTAGGATGAAGAATCCTGTAGCCTTTGACATCATCTAGGTAACCAAAAAATATGTAAGGATTTCTCTACGGATCTATAGTCTTGCATTTTTTTCCTAGAATGTGGGCCCATGCACTAGATCCAAACACTTGAAAGTGCTTAACTGATGGTTTTCAACTGGTCCAAGATTGAAAAGGAGTTACCCCCTTCACAACTTTGTGGAGAACACAGTTTTGGATATAATACACAGTTAATGGATTTTGTCTAGAAAGGTGGTGCTAAATACTTGGAGCGAATCATACAATTAGCCATCTCTTTCAAGGATCGATTCTTCCATTCTAAAACTCCATTCTATTGAGGACTATAAGGGGATTATATGTTGCAAATCAATGCCCTTTGAATCACAATACTGTACAAACCTATGGTTGGCATATTCCACCCATTATTTGTACATAGAACTTTGATAGATTTTTGAGTTTGTTTCTCTACAAAATCCTTGTACTCCAAGAATGAATCAAAGACTTCAAATTTCTATTTAAGAAAGGACACAATGGTGTACCTAGAGAGATCATAAATGAATGTCAAAACATATCAAGCTCTACTGAAAGATGGTTGTGGAAATGGCCATGCCAAATCACTATGTATCAACTCCAAAAGATGTGAGGCTCTCCAAGCTTTGTCTTTATCAAAATTCTCTTTAGGATGCTTGCCAAGAATGTAACCATGACAAACACCTTTAGAAAATAAAACTATAGGCAATCCTGTAACCTTGCCCTGTTTGCTGAGCTATTGTAAGTAGTGGTAGTTTAAGTGACCAAACCATTTATGCCACAAGTTACTCACATCATCTGAATGAGTGAGTAGAAAATTTGAAGGAGGATCAAAAATAAAGTGAGAGAAAAAATAAAGCTAAGACTAATGATCTACTCTCCCAGCTGCAACTATGGAATCATTCTCCATCTCACAAATCACCACTAAATCAAGAGTAAAATCAACTCTCTTGCTTGTACCTGTGTGAGTGATTTGGTAGATAGATAGGAGATTAGTTGATAATGAGGGAAAATAAATATTTTCTTGAAATGTTTCATCCCCCATATCAACAGACCCTCTCCCACACACCTCAAGTAGAGTGCCATCACCTATCAAAATGGAAGGCATAATACATGACTCCATAGTTTGAAGTCCATCTTCAGCTGAAGCCATGTGATGTGAAGCACCCGAATCAAGAACCCATGCGGATGGTGAAGCAACTGCTACAAGGGACTTTCCCTTTCCTTTCCCCTTGTTGTTGTCTTTAGGCTTGTGAGAACCCTCTTTTGAAATCTATTTGATGGAATCAAGAACATTGAGATTCTTCTTCTCAATAATGTGTGTCAAATTATCAAATTGTTTCTTCAAACATTTGTGCTCATCATGATCAGGTTTCTTATAATAGGCACATTTGACCCTCTCTTTCTTAGGCTTTTCACCCTTTGAAGATGAGTTCTCATTATTTTCTTTTGGAGTAGTTGGTTTCATTCTTCTTCTCTTTAATATTCTTTTATTTCTCATCCTTATTACTACTTTTTCCTCTTTATTCATTTGTGTCAAAGTTGGAAGCCAAGGCACGAGACTTAGAAGACTTAAGAGTGCCCATTTGAATTAGCTTATCTTGCTCCTGTGTGAGAGAAGTAGAAAAATCATCCAAAGATGGAATCTTGATTAAGACCCAAGTGCATCCTTAGTAGCATAGAAGGTAGAAACAACACTGAATATTCATAACTTAGCTTTGAGAGAATACTTAGAATCAATTGTTCATCTTTCTTATCAATTCCACATTGTTGTAATTGTAGCCTTAATGACTTCATTTTGGCAAAGAAATCTTGAATTGTGTTGAAGTTTCCTAGATTTAAATTGATTAGTTCATTCTCCAACATATGACCCCACATATTATCTTGTGTGTCTAAAAGAGATTCTAGCTTTTCCATATTTCATTTGGAGTATTTAAAGATCCAATATGAAAGAGTAAATCAAGAGATACAAACACGCACAATTCTCCATATGCTTTATCACATTTGTTAAACCACACAAGCTTATCTCCATTTTTAGTTGGTCCACTTTCTAGTCTCATTACTGCTCTATGAAGACGATTTCTTCTTAATTGAATATCTATTTTTGATTTCCACTCAAAATAGTTGTATGTAGTTATAATAGGAACTTTTGTTGATGCCATGATGAAGAAATGCAAAAAGAAAGTGAACACAAGAATGCCAAGAACATCCCCACCCTTTTCACTAGTATTAAAGATCGCCCCCAAAATATTATAAGGTTGGCACTTTATAATTCAATGTATTTACAAAACCTTTTCCAAGATACAATGCTCAATAGGCTCAAAATAGCTAAAATTACAAATTCTGATATAAAATGAACCTGAAACATAATATGGAAAAATTAGCCTTATTTCTGTGTATTTCTCTTCAAAACCTTTTCAATGCCTACTTGTTTCCGAAAAATAGAGCACCGAGGTGAAAGTTATGGCCTTTTGAAAAAATTGCACCAAATAGCTTCAACCTGCAATATCTAGTAGAAAATAGAAAAAATTATTTTCAATACTTCTATGAATAGAAAGTGCTCATCTCTAGCTTTCCAACGATATCTTGTTTGTAGAAAATGAACACTATGGCAAAAAATGGCTAAATTTAGCCTGCATTGACGACCCTCCTAGCAAAAGAGAAATTTGCCAAAAATAATATTCGTCTAAAATAAGACAAATTTTATATGAGAATAGGGGTTTTTGGGCCTTCTTAATGCAATGGCAAGGTCCTTTTTGGCTAAAAATGCTTCAATAAAAAGTTGTTCACCAGATCTCCAATTTGGATTAAATAAAAGATGATCTTGACTTTCTTGAGCCTTCTAGACACGTTGGAATAGTAAAAAATGTTTCCAGTATAACAAAAAATATTGCAATCACTTGGATCTCACAAAACACATATGCAATATGAAGAGGTTATTAGATCTTTGTAAATCCTTTCTGATTCTTCAGATTGTTCAAAACGCGAGAGAAAAGCATATGGGAATTTACAAGATCTTTATAAGAAAACTCAATCTCTCAATCAAGAATCTATGAACTTAGATTTCTCAAAACAAAATCTCTAATACCATGTTATAAATCTAAAATAGATTGAATAACCCAAGGAACTTTTTAAAAGAAAATCAAAGTTACATAAACTAAAAAAACATAAGAATGCAAACTAGGACTCCGAGAGATTATGCAATGTCGATGAGACAATATTGCATTAAAATATTCTAAGCTGAATCAATATACTGTACAAGATGCAAATACAAGTTAGGTAGTAAGTTTATATAGAACTTATGAGAGGAGGTAGGTGACAAATCCAATCAATAGGAATCAACCAAAAAAAATGGAGATGGACTACCAAAAGTGGAAAGTGGTTCCACCCTTTAAGAAAGGGGACACCACACACTTATCTCCTAGTCATAAACTCAATTTATTATCCTAAGCAAGCTTAATTAAATGTAGGAAAAACCTTGGACTAAGGGAAAATAAATTAACCCATTAGAAAAATAAAAACCTACACTAACACAAACCCTCTTTGGATACCACAAAACCCAAGTAGACCAATTCAGTCTTCATAAAGGTACACTTCTTGAGGTTGATCAACAACTCCTCATGCAACTGTGTCATAACTAGCCTTAAGTGCTATAGGTGTTCTTCCTTAGATCTGCTAAAAACTAGTATATCATTCAAATAGACTATCACAAACTTCCCCAAGAATGGTTTCAAGACTTCATTCATAAGCCTCATAAAATTACTAGGTGCATTTGTAAGCCCGAAAGGCATAACCAGACATTCATAGAGCCCATCATTAGTGTTAAACGATGTCTTCCATTCATCCCTAGATTTGATCCTAATCTGATAGTAACCACTCTTCAAGTCTATCTTCAAAAAATACACGGGTCCACTCAAACAATCCATTAAGTCATTCATCCTTAGAATAGGAAACATGTATCGAATGGTTATCTTATTGGTTGCTTTGGAATGCATACACATTCTCCAATATCCTTATTTCTTGGGTACTAGAACTGTTGGTACAACACATGAGCTAAGACTGTCCCTTATCAATCCTTTTTCCAACAACTCTTCAACTTGCTTTCTAATCTCCTCATTCTCCTTGGGAGTCAATTTATATGCAGCCTTGTTTGCTAGGCTAGCCCTTGGAACCAAATCCATATGGTGACAAATACTCCTCATTGGAGGCAACTCATTCGGTAAATCAGCTACCACAATTTCCATATGCTCTTTCAATATGTCTTGTATCTCATTCGGTAAGTCATCCAGCTTTGTAAAGGTAAGAGCATCCTTAGGCTTAAGTACCAATGCATATCCCACTTCTTCCTTCTTTATATAACACAAAAATTCTTTGCAGCTCACCAACATAACCTTGTTGCTACTGCTTTTATTATTATCCCCTTCTTCTCCTCTCAAAGGTGACAGTGTCTGTTTTTTACCATCCTTTTGAAAAGTGTAGGTATTGTTTCTTCCATCATGTATGGCTCTCTTGTTAAACTGCCAAGGTATACCCAGAAGCACATGGAAAACATCCATGGGCATAATGTCACACATAACAATGTCCTTATAACTACCTATTTAAAACTCTATAGAGGCCTGCTCATCTACCAATAATTGATGCCCCTTTTGAAGCCAAGAAACTTGATAGGGATTAGGATGTTGGATTCTAGTAAGACCTAGCTTGTTCACCATTTCAATTAACACAATATTATCTGTACTACCGCTATCAATAATAATTTTGCAACACCTATCTTTAGCCTTGCAATTGGTCTTGAATAAAACTCTTCTTTACACTGGTTTTGGACTCTCCTTTGGTGGCTTCAACAATACTCTTGTGAACAACAAAGACTCTCTTGTCTCTGATTCTTCTAAGCTATGAGAAGGTGACCCCACACTCTCTTGGTCTACTTGCACAATCTGATTACTTCTCTCAGACCTTGTATGGCCTTCTTGTGTAAACTCAGAACACTCCCAACTTTTGTGACCAAACTTGTTACACTTAAAGCACTTGCCTAGAAAGCCTCTTCCTCTTCTTTGGTAACCTCTACCAAATAGTCTCACTCCTCTGTTTTGGAAACCTCCTCTCTCCTAATTGACTTGTCCACTAGAAGTGCCTACTTCGCCCTGATGGTGCTCCTGTCCTCTATTAGAGTACTAACCTCTTCCTCTTGCTCCTCTTCCTTTACCTCTTCCTTGCTGATTTTGCTTTCTCATAAGCTTTTCCTCTTCTTTGATTTCAAATCGATAGGCTCCCTGAAGAGTCCTTGGTGACAAAAGACTCAACTCATCTTGCAGACTGTATCTCAATCCATTGAGGTACCTAGCGACCTTCTCCATATCTTCTTCACTATGCCCTGATCGAATCACAAGCTTGTAGAACTCCTCAGTATATTCTTTCACACTCATCTCCTTCTTCTTGAGGCTTTGCAATCTTTTGAACATATTAGTTTGGTAGTCTCTTGGAAGAAACTTAGCTTTCAGCTTAGCAACCATTCTATCCCAAGAAGTTATCTTCTCCTTGTTCTTCTTTCTTCTTTTTGATTGAATGTAATCCCACCAAATAGCAGTGTGGCCTGTGAGTCTTGTGCATGTGAACTTGACTCGTTTCTCCTTCACCGTTTCTTCGTATTTGAAATACTTATCAAGATCATTAATCCAATCAATGAGTTCCTTACCATTGAGGCTTCCTAAGTAGATGGGAACCTCTATCTTGAGCTTGGATCCAAGCCCCATGACTGCTCTCAGTAATCTCACTTCAACTCCATCAGATTCTTCTTCTTCTCCATGAACCACCTCTTCTCTAGCTTGTTGCTCTTCTTCATTGATGCTTATATCTCCAGCAGGTAATCCTCTCCTTTGTGCCTGCTCCATAACCTCCATTCTTGCCATAAGATTCTGCAATATTTCAAAAATCCCTTCATCCATGCCTCTTTTGGCACCTCCTCTTAGCATTCTTCTTGGTGACATCTTTCCCAACTTCACCCTGCCAATCACTTGTGTCTCTGATACCCAAAATCGATGGCTGCGATTAGACTCAAATACCAAAAAAAATCTTGTTTGTTTTAATTCAGTCTTCCAACTCCTTCTACAAGAAAGCACACCAATTGTTGTGCAGTAAACTACTTTTGAAATTAAACAGCAAGATAATTGAAAGAACTAAATAAACTCCCATTCAATGAAAATATGGAGTTTCAATGCCTCCACAATATTATTCAATGCTAATAATAATTTATGCACAGCCAACAAATTATTGCGAGAACTTGAAACTACAAGTAGAATTCACAAAGAGGGAACTTTCCAAAGTCTGCGCAGCCTCCCAGCAATTGAGTGATGAATGCACAATGAAAAATGCTCATACAAAGTTTGCACAGCAGAATAATTATTATGAATACCACTATGTTGTTTTTATTCAAAACAAAGAAAGATAGCAATACATGCCAACACAGCCATACATTACAGAGAAACAGAGACTTATCTGATCGCCCTACAGCTGCCACTCCAGATGCCCCTCTATTGTTCCATTTTTTCCACGCCTGAGCAGACTCTTGTTTTCTGCGTTGTCCCTTCACTTTCACGCTAAGAGCAACAATTTTTCCTCTCCCGATGCCAAGCCACTTGTTGATCTTTTCTTTTAACTGAATTTCTCAACTGATTTTGTCCGTTTCCTGTTTAACTGAATTCTGTAACTGCCTTTCTAACTGTCTTTTTCCCATCTGCTGGGGGCAATGTCTATGCCGCCTTCAAAACGGTTATTTGATCGTATTTATTAATTAATTAAAAATAAAGATATAATGTTGTCTTTATTTTTAATTATTTGATCGTATTTATTAATTAATTAAAAATAAAGATATAATGTTGTCTTTATTTTTAATTAATTAATAAATACGGTCAAATGATCGTTTTAAGGGCTGCATAGACAATTCTCCGAATGGGGATCTTGCTCACTATCTGAAGGTTTTAATTTATTTATATATATTATATAACTACCTGCTCACGTGGGAAATAGAAGAGGTTTTCATGTTGCATAACCACGTCCCCCTTAGTTCATCACCAGACAAAAATTTGAAAGCCAGACAAAACATCAAACAAAATTTAAATGCAAATCAAAATTTGGCAGAGCAAACTGATGCTCCTACATCAATATTAATCTCTCCAACATGTGTAGATACATTTGTAGAAGGAATTAAATGTATGAGAAGAGGATTGAGTTCTATACATTAGAGAAGTAAGATTCTAGTTGTGCATTTTGAAGAATATATTTGATAGTGAGTTTGTAGAAGCAGCAAGGGAGAGATTGCAATCCACATTTTCCCATCATTCATTATATATTTTTAATTTAATTTATTAATACTTGGAAGCAATACAATTCACACTACATGTTGTTTTACTTCCATTGATAGGGTAAAAGTATAAAGTTGTGTAGGGTCTCTCCTAACCACAATTATTATGCTAAATTCATGAACAACAAAGCTTTCATCCCTATTATTTCTACTTCTTTTGAGAAGGAGAAAGACTAATGTGGTTAAGGGATTTCCATCTAGAAATTCCTTACATGATCAGAAGAAACATTTTTCGTCTCTTTCTTGCGCTTTTGTTTCTCTTGTGATGTCTTTGGGGTAGGATGTGATTAATTGCAAGATTTTTTTGTGAGTAAGGGTTTAATTTGTATATTTTTCATCTATGGCCTTCTCTCCCTTAACTGCATTACTAGATCTCTGAGCTTTGGTCTCCCTTGGTTGAGGGTAAGATAGAAATTTACCCTTCTGCTAGAGGCTTTTTTGTGTTTTTAACTCTTTTGATGATAGATAGGTCATGTTAGATGGTGGTGATTGGATGTGGGATTTGTATCCTCTCTTGATTCGCCCTTGGTCTCCCTCTTTCAACCCTTTGAAAGAGTCTATTGACATTTTACCTATTTGGGTAGGATTTCCTTATCTTCTCTTTTAGTTCTAGTGTAATTCCGCCTATGAGGCTATTGCCAATGCTCTTGGTAGATTCCTAAAGGTGGAATTGGCATCTAAGAACTTTACTCACACTCTTTCACTTGCATCTTACTTGAAGTTGAGTATACAGTTTAATGACATGTCTTGGTCTCAATTGATTGATTATGAGGAAATTCCTTTTCGATGTAGGTGTTCTTTTTCTACTAGACACTTGGCCTCTAATTGTTTCCATGGTGCTCATAGACAGTCTTCCTCCACTTGGTGGAAGAAAACTCTTCCTAACCAACTTACATTTTTTCCTAAAGATGATTTGAGGGATTATTCAGTCGCCAATTCAAGGGATGACTCAATTGCTGATTTGGGGGATTTAGAGCCTCTCTCTTCTAATCCATAAACTTCCCCCTTTAGACCTGGTGAGACTCCTTTTGTTCTTCCAATTAATAGTATTGATGTTAAACAACCTGCTTATATTGTTCCTTCTCAATCCTCAGTTCCAAATTATCAATTGATTGTTCCTAATATGATTGTTGGCCATTCAACAGCTCCATGTTGTTCCTTAGATTGTGTAGTGCCCCTTGTTGGGCCCTCTAGGGGGCATCTCCTCCCTCTTCTCCTAGGTCTACAAATTTGGATGTTAACTCTTCATGGATAGTTGTACAAAAGTGGAAGAAAGTTCTTCCTAAGATGTTGTCTCATCCTCACACCAAGACTTGGGGTGTGAAGGTGCAAAGATTTGGTTCTAGTGTTATGTAGGCTTGGGCAACTTGGTTGCTTTTGTTTTTTTTCTAGTGTTCCTTCTTATAACAGGGTTTGGGACCTATCAAAATCCCAACTTACCTTAATAAAAAACATGATTTCTAGGATATAATCTTTTTTTTTTTGTTTCTCCTCGTCATATAAGTATACTCTTTTTTTATTGTTATTTAGTTTTTAATTAAGTGGCATAGTCCATTACTAGTTATTTTTAGTTTCTACGAATAAGAAATTAGTAAGATTACATATCTCATTTTTGGTATCAAATTAATCTCCTAATATTTATGATTTGTGTAAAAACATATTTGTGGTTTAATGCTAGTGACTAGGTTTGTGCAAAACCTCGCCAATCTAAACAAACAACATCATATATGTTCTAAGAACAACCCACCAAATTTTTACAGTATCTTAATTGATACTAAGCAATCTATAACCAAACATTGTAAGGGTCTCTCTATATTGTCCTTAAATTAACAATAGACACTTAGTTTGAAATTAAAAATACAAGTTGCTTGCTAGTGCCTACCACTAATATATATGTTCAAATCTTTACTACTATGAACTGCAACTATACAATTGATTTCATAGAGAAAACAAATAAATTGCTATCATAAAATGAACAATTTTAATACAAAACAAAATTTAATACTGCAATATTATAAAATCAAATACTCCCACTAATGACACTTGTTAATATAAAACAATTATCTTCATTACAAATATGAACTAAACCTCAACAATAAAAGAAAAAACTGTATTGGATCTTTGTCATCATTGAACTGGCTGTTTTTTTGCTGCTGCCATGTTATAGTTCAGTTTCTTGTTGCTGTTAGGACAGATGGTTTCTTGTGAGCCATACTCATGAAACATGGGTCAATGAGTTTGGCTCCTAAAATTACACAGTTGAATCCTGATATCAATATCACAATTTGACACGCTGTGGAAAATACCGCCTACTTATCAGATGGTTTCTTTTATTGGACTAACTGATTTTATATTTGTTGTCATGTAATCATCTTGCATAACTGTTTGACTACTGTTTCTGATAGTCCCTTGACAATCTTTCGACTATCTTTCATTGTATTATTTCTTTTGCATTGATTCAATAAAAAAAACAATAAAAGAAAATTACATTTTACTCAATCACTGATAAAAGGAGTAAAGCCAATAATAATTCCTTAATGGACACAGAGTGCAACAGGATTAAGAAAAAGATGGGAATGGCTGAAATGGCTAAGAAATCCAGTACCTTGAACAGTGCTCACGTGAGAATGGATCAAAAAGCACTTGTGTGGATGAGGTGGAAAGCAATCACTGTATTCTGTACGGATCAAAAGATTCATTGAATGCTGAGCATTGTGTTACATCACTATTACTTGGATATAATGACAAAACCAAATCTTCAACTGGTAATTGTGCTGGGAATCTATGGGAGCCACAGTTCACGGAAAATTTTAATGGGACCCATTAAAAATCTGTAACAGTGTCCATTACAATAAGGTTCATTGAATAGCAAGGTTTTCACCTATCTCCCTCAACTGTCTCCATTTTCAAAATCAATCATATTTCAGTTATGATGTCATTTGAAATGACAAAGTTACTAGTACATCCCCACGCCTTGATGGTCAGTGAGTATCTACACAGACCCAGGACCCACAATCAATTCTCTTTCAAGAAAAGGTCTGTGAATGGAACCCAGTAAGAATATTAGATTTTGGGAGCTTTCAATATCATTTTTTTCAACAGTTAGGGTGATATTTGGTTTAAGACTTTTTTAACACTCTCCTGTTATTATAATCTATTTTTAATATTTTGTAATTATTGAGTGTTTTTTTGGATTATATTGTGTGTAGTTTATTTATATCAACATGGATTCGGATTACGGAATGTGATCCAAAACGTTGATGTAAATAAACTACACACAGTGTAATTCAGAAAAGAAGCACTCTCATTGAATATAGATTGTGGAAATCTAATGTGTCTAATTTTGTAATTATGTTTTTTTATATAATTAAATATTTTTATGTAAAAGAAAGAGAAAAAATATCACAACTAATTCTCTTTCAACGTAGATGAGAGCTTTGCCTAAAGATTTATTCTTAAAAATGATATAAGTTGAACTGTTCAAGGAATAGAAGTGTGGAAGGCTCATATTTCACCATGTATCAATATAATTTAATATGATGTATATAGTTGTATTGAGTTTGAAGAAGTTCAAAGAGACAACTTAATAGATTGGAGTTTTTGAATGGGGATAAAGAGAGTATTTTGTTAAAGTATAAAGATATTTATACAAAAAAAGTGTATAAATTGGTCAAATTTTCATCATGAAAAAAATGTAAATTTATTATAGTGAAATTGGTAGTTATGACGTTTTCTTATTTAGTGTTGTCTCTATTTTAATGGAAATGTCTTAATGCAATAACTTATCGATAAGTGATATACTCTTGTGTTAGGTTTGGCTCAAAGCTTAATCCCACTCTATTTTTATTTACCTTCATCTACATAAATTTTCATATGTTTGTCGTTTATTCATTATTATTGTACCCTCATTTGTACTTACTTCCACACAACTTGAAATTATCACATTAGCCCTAAGATTTATTTTCTTGAAATTATCACATTAGCCCTAAGATTTATTTTCTTGAAATTATCATATTAGCCCTAGGGTTTATTTTTAAGTGGCTCAAGATTATTTTGGTTCAATCTTGAGGCATATGAGAATAATTTTAAAATTCAATAAGGCTTATTTTTAAGTGGCTTAAGATTATTTTGGTTCAATCTAGAGGCATATGAAAATAATCTTAAAATTCAAAATTTTCAAATCTCTAGCCCCCTCTATTAGTCATTATGAGTTGATGTAACACACATTTGTATAACGTGTTGCTATGTCATAGTATTTAAAGATGTTTTATGTGCACATAATTTCATAATGAAGAATATGTAGGAAAAAGAGAAAATAATTAGAACACACTTGAATTTCTAAAGGGACAAAATAATTGAATCTACATACAGACCATTTGCATGTTGGTGAATGTTGTATTTGATGTTGTTCATCACCACTAATCTAACCCGGTGAGGGGTTTGATCAAGGAGAATATGATCACCTATCAAGGTGCCAAACTACTCAACTATATTTGTAAACACCACCTTGATATATTTAGATACATAAAAGGCAAAGGTCAACATGTTTTTAGGTGCACTTTTTGTTAGATCAATCTTGCATGTCCATGTTATTCCCACATACAAAGTTCATCTTAAAGGGAATGGATTTGACTTGACTATATTCTAAGAGCAACCATATTCAAATTCCATTAGTCAACTTCCAACACATATAAGAAGTGGTGATTTTATTACAATTAAAAAGTTATGATAAAAAAATGAACTATCTATCAAACATTGAAATCAACTAACTACTTTCATTTATAGTACTTTTAGATTTCAAAATTTTGCTACATGATCTATCACAACTCCAAATTTGGTTAAGTTCTTGTCATGTTCATTAAACCTAATTTTAGCAAAGGAATCCATTTGTTTCCTTATATTTTTGTTGAACTCGACTTATTTATTGAGTTGGAAAACTACTCAACATTGTTTCTAAACACCACCCTAATAGATTTAGATACATAAAAGGTGAAGGAAAACATGTTTTATGTACACTTTTTGACAGATCAATCTTGCATACCATATTGTTCCCACACACAAAGTTCAATCTCATAGGGAGTGGATTTGGCACAACTATATCATGAGAGCAGCCCAATTCAAATGTCACTAGTCTACTTCCAATGCATATAAGAGGTGATTTTGAGCTAAAATTAAAAATTTGTGATAAAATTAGACAACTACCTATTTATTATTAAAATTAGCTATAATTTATATTAGTTTCAAAATCCAAAATCATGCTACATGATTTGACCCAATTCCAAATTAGGGTAAGTGCTTCTCATATCCATTAAACATAATTCTAGTGAAATAATCCACTTTTTTCTAAACATTTTTGGTGAAGGTGACTTATCTTACACCTAAACATCTTTGGTGAAGGTGACTTATCTTACACCTTATAGGGTTTGGAGTTAAGGTTTTACCTTTAAAATTAGGATTTTTTAATATATTTTTATGAGTGTTACATCTCATTTTTATATTTTTCTGAGTATGATTTCCCTTTCCTATTTGTGCTCCATAGCCTAATCTTATTTTAGGGCTTATGATTCATTATGTGACTTTACTTTTTAGCACCCTACCACTATTTTCCTTGGGATTTTTATTTGCTAATTTTTTTATTTGATCTTTTATTGATTTCCTTAATTTTATATTATATTTTTTTCTTTTATATCTCTTTAACCTTAGGGACATATTATTTTAATACCTCATGCCTAGCTCATCCCTAGAGTTCGCCAATGTTTATTATGGATCATCATAGGCTATGTATTGTTACTAATTTATATGCTTACATTTCAATTTTGACATGTTCCTATCTTTTGTGGCTTTTGATCATATCATCATTGATGTAATTATGTCCTCTTATGCTATGGTTAAGGACACATTTTTAATGGATATTTTATTCCATTGAGTATTTTCTTATCCCTCAATAGATTTCTTTAGTGCTCATCCTTTTCTCCTAGATTTCCTTATTTAATTTGTCCATGAGCTTTATGTTGATTTTATTTTGCCCACAGCTTGTTATAGTTATGAGCTTGCACCTAGTGATATTTTACCTTTTGACATACCTTGTATGATAGATATTGATGAAGTGGTACCTCCTTTTTCATGAGATTGTTGCAAGTTATGTTCATATTTCTCATATATTTCATGATGCCCTATGTTTACCCTATGAATTTTCCCTATTTTTATACATGATGATTTATCTCATGATGCTCATTTTTTTACATCCCATATGATTCATGTTAGAAATGAAATGGAAAATAATAAAATGACAACTTGAAAACACAAAACACACTAGCACTAAAAACTCAAATTCCTATTTAACAATCACTGCAAACCTCAAGATAAATGTTGATTCACTCATCGGGAATGTAGATGTGACTTAGCAACATAACACTAAATTTGATTGACATAGTGGATTTGCATAAAGTGTGATTGATAAAAATGTTGAAGGAATAAGGGTATTTATAGATTTATTTGGGAAAATAAAATGGAATATGAGAATAAGATTAGAAACCTAAGTTAATTAAAGAGGTTTTGGAGTCAACTCAACTGATAAATGGGATTTTCCATTTTGAACTCATGAGAGGATAAAAATAATTTATTTAATTTAATAAATGGATAAATAAGAGGAATAAGTTTCCATTCAAAGACAAAGTGAAGTGATGAATGAAGAAGAATTTTATAAAATAATATGGAGTTAAATAATTAGGGAAGATGAAGATTCTAAAACAAGATAAGAGTTAGTTGATGGGGGAAGATGAAGCTAACTAATGAGATGAAAATAGAAAATTTCATTTGAAAAATAAATTATTAGCTCTCATTTAAATAATAAATATTATTTAATTAAATAGATAAATGGATTAATCGATTGTAATTAATTAATTGTAAAGCTCAAAAATTTAGCACAATTCAAATTAATCATTCCTATGTTCATTGAACATTTCAAGTGAGATTTAGAGATAGCACGAATATAAATAATATCCACAAGTGTTCCAAATAAACTCTAGTTAAATGAATTGGCAAAATTGAAATTACATACACCACATAGGGTGTTACAAATCATCTTTTTCATTTATATATCATCAAGAATACATCAATAAATACATTTGTGAACTAGAGTTTCCATTTATAATTTGGCTAACTAGCCATACAAGAACAATATATGAAGCATATCCATAGCATTAGAATATTTGAACCTCATCCGCCTTGACACCATTTGTCTTCTTGTGCTGAGGCCAAGGGTGTGGTTAAGACACCTTTTCCACCCAACCACGAAGTACATGACTTCCCCGGGTTTCTTCCTAACTCAAAGAAATCCTCGACCCTGCATGAAGAGCCTAGCAACCTAGAACAATAAAGCAGGAAGGAACTCTCAATGCATGCCTGTTGCCTATATGTATTCATAAACTAGAAAAAACATATTTCTTGCAAGTAGGATGTGGCAGAGACAAAATAACATACAATTCTAGGCTTTTAAATCCATCTATTTCAATGGTACATTGCTTGGCCAAGCATAAAAAGGTAGTTTATGAAAAGGATAAACTATTGTCTTTGTGTACCCACATTCGACATCTTGTCCTGGAAGTTCCATAGAAGAGGAGATATCACATGTTCTCATACAAAATCTCACAAAGTTCAAGTATTTATTAATTCAACATTAATATGCAAACACACATAGTATTACCAAATTGCCACAATAATTCACGAAGGAAGAATTCCAAGATCAGATTTGTGGTTTAAAATTGACTCATTCTCAATCCAATTTCTAACTCAAAGAGTAAAGCAATTTAAATCACATTTTTCAAAGTATGACATTTTCAATTGGTGATATTTTATTCTAGAAGTAAATGATCGTCTAAATTGGAGGATAATTCAATGAGAACACATATTCCTACGAATTGTAACTTTGTTCCTTATGAAAATAATTCTAAGTTTTCATATACATTCAAGAAGATAATCAGCCTAATTCAAAATAAAACCAATGACATTGGAAAGCTTGTCCTTTCACTATCTAATCATTGCAAAAACTATCTCTTTCATTTACACCATGTTTGGTATTGGCTTCAACTGTAAAAAAATAGCTATATATTCTACTTGCATTAAAATAAAAGACTCAAAGAAGACATTTGCAGCTGTGTTGAGCAGATTTCTCTATTTTGGTTCAAATTATAGATGATATATTTAATTATATTTTTATGTAAATGCAATTAAAGCACAAATTCACAAGAAGCTCTTCTATATCTAACTGAAAATATAAGCTTTTGCATCCATACCTCATACAGTTCAACAACTTAATGAACATAAAATATATACATATATGTATATATATTCCTCTATTTGCAGAGGTATATATACACATGTTTTAAAATATGAATTTTACATATGTTTAGATATATATTTATACATTATATATCTGTATATTTATAAGTATATATATATACATACATATATATAATATATTTAAGTTTGAATATTTTATTTCCTAGAGCTACATATATACTTAGAGCAAAGGAGGATGTAATCATACATACACACATATATATATATATATACATATATATGTATATATATACATATATATGTATATATATACATATATACATACATATGTACATATATACATATATACATACATATATACATACATATATACATATATATACATATATATACATGTATATATGTATGTATATACATGTATATACAAATTAATTTACAAATGTCAAATTCTGTTTGAAAGAAAAAAGCATAGCATTCGCTTCCAGCTGTGTTCCCGTTACCTCATCTCACATTTTTAAAGTTTTTCCCCCATTTCTCGAGACCTAATCTTGAAATTGGGAAATTGAAAAAGAATTTATTTTCTAATTAACTTTTATTTTCAATTTAATAGTTATTCTTACTTAATTATTTTCCCATATTTTTCTAAATACAAAAATCTAAATAATCTATTTATTTGCATTCAAATATTAAAACATGAGCATGGAATTCACATTAATATAAATCAAACAATTATTTTAAACAACTCCACTCAACGTTCAATTGCATATGTAAATATTTAATTAATCTAGATTTAATTATCCATTCTTTTAATTGCATATTCGAAAAAGGAAATAACCATTTATAATTTATCAATAATAAAATAATCATCCAAACACATGCTAAATGCATCTATATGACTCTAAGTGTTTGTGTGTGATCGAGAGCATCATTCCTGCTTTACCTTGCCAAGAGGCTAATCTCCCCTACCTTAGCCACACCCTTGGTCTTCGATGACCTACCACTGAAATACACTCAAGCAACCAACATGAGATTAGTATCGAGATAAAATCAAATCAACTTAACTCATAAGATCATAATATATTAATTTTGAATATCATTTTTTTGTTTTTGTATCATTTCCAAAATAAGACGATATTTCATTCTTTACAAATTTCCACAAAATTTAACACCACATTTATTATCATTTAATCTATCACACACATACATGTAATCATGAAGCAAAAACCACATAAAGTAAAAGTAGGCATCACCAAAATTAGAGACATGACATCCTTCCCCACTAGGAAGAGACATCGTCTCGATGTCTAAGTGCAAACATACATGCACTATATAGTTTATATCATCCATATATCAAGAGTTATACAAATGCATGAAAATTAAATATCAAGCTAGAATCCAAGGTGTGGGAAAGATCTATCAATATCATTAGCGTCCTCCCATGTTGTGCTATACTCAGAATACTGATCCCACTGGATTTTGTACTACAGTATCTCTCGACTTCGCAACTTAACGTTGTGCTTTTCCAGAATCTTAACGGGCTCCACTAGCATCGCCATGTATCCAGAACCTGCAAAGCATGCTAATCGAGCACATGAGTAACATCTAGGTGATATGGTTTGAGTACAAAGACATGGAAAACATTATGAATACGGGACAGAGCTAGCGACAGAGCAATCCTATAAGCAATTGGATTCATAACTTCCAAGATTTTGAAGGGCCCAATAAAACGAGGATCAAGCTTCGAGTTCTTGCCAAAAGAAATCAAACTCTTTTGTGGATGAACTCTCAGGAACACCTTATCACCCACCGAGAAATGCCTAAAAGTCTTGTTTCGATCGATAAAACTCTTTTGACGATCAAAAGCCTGTTTCAACTTCTCCTTAATCAATCTCATCTAATCTTCCATTTCCTTAAGCATCTCAGGTCCTATCACAATTATGTCCTCCACCCTATCCCAGCTGATGGGTGCGCGAAATTTACGGCCATACAATGCCTCGAAAGGTGCCATGCCTAGTGAGGCGTGATAGGAGTTGTTTTAGGAAAATTCCACTAGAGGCAAGTACTCTTCCCATTTATGTTACTACTCCATGCAATACATTCTAAGAAGATCTTCCACCACCCGATTCACTCTCTCAGTCTGACTGTTGGTTTGAGGGTGATATGCAAAGCTGAAATTCAGTTTAGTTCCCAAGGAAGAATTTAATGTGGTCCAAAACCTGGAAGTCATACGAGTGTCACGATCAAAAATGATCATCTCAGGCACTCCATGTAACCTAAAGATCTCCTAAAAAAAATTATTTTCTAACACCAAAGAACCATCTCTCAGATTTCCAGGAATGAAATGCACTACCTTTGTTAATTTATCAACCACAACCAAAATAATATCATGTCTAGCCTTATTCATTGGCAACCCCTGAATAAAGTCCATCGTGATCACTTTCCATTTATACTCTAGCACTCTGTGTGGGTACAAAAGTCTTGCCGGATGTACATGCTCAGCCTTAACTCGCTGGCACTCCAAACATTGGGCTACAAATGATATTACATCTTTCTAAGTCCTAGACAAAAATATAAGGGTCTGAGTCCCTCTACCATTTTCGTCACACCGAGGTGCCCTGAATATGGTGCATTATGGAATTCCTCCAACACCAATTCCCTCAAACCAGTGGAATTCAGCACATACATCCGCCCCTAGTACCTCAAGAGTTCATCTGACTCAAACACATAAATATTATATCTTCGATTTGAAGAATTCCGCTCAAGGGCTTGTTTCACCCTTTCGTAATGCTCATCCCTTGCCAAGGTTGGGATTACTTGCTACTTGAAGGTAGATTTTATTGTAACCGTTGTGGCTAGATATCTTCTCCTGCTTAAGGCATCAACTACCATGTTTTCCTTCCCCTTAATATATTCAATTCCGAAATCATACTCACTTAAAAATTCCAACCACCGCCTCTAACGAGCGTTCAGGTTGGGTTGGGTGAAAATATACTGCAATCCTGCATGATCGGTTTTCAATTCCAAAGGCTCCCCAAGGAGATAATGCCTCCAGATTTGGAGAGCATGCACTATGGCAACCAATTCCAAGTCATGTGGTGCATAATTTAGTTCATGTTGTTTCAACTTTCAGGATTCATATGCCACCACTTGGCCTTCCTGCATGAGAACTACTCCTACACCCTCACCTGATGCATCGATTATCACTGTGAAGTGCCCATTCGAATTTGGCACAATCAAGATGGGTGTAGAAGTGAGTTTTTCCTTCAGCAGCTGAAAATCCTTCTCACACCTGTCACTCCATTCAAATTTATTTCCATTCTTTTGAAGTGCGATGATGGGTGTTGCGATTGTAGAGAACCCTTGCACAAACTTCCTATAATAACCTGCAAGCCCCATAAAGCTTCAGACTTCTGAAACATTCTACAGAGCTGGCCACTCCATGATTTCCTTAATCTTTTCTGGATCCACAACTATCCTCTCATCGGATATCACATGTCCTAGATAGTGCACCTTGGTTTGATAGAAGGTGAATTTGGACATTTTTCCATAGAGTTTATGGTCTCTCAGATGTTGCAATACTATTCTCAAATTCCTGTTATGCTCCTCCTCTGATTTGGAGTAGATTAAGATATCATCTAATAAAACCAGCACAAAATCATCCAAGCAATCCCGAAAAATGCTATTCATCAAATTCATGAAGGTTGTCGGGGCATTGGTTAATCCAAATGGTAACACTATGAATTTGTAATGCCCGTACCTTGTCCCGAATGCAATTTTGGAGATATCCTCATCTTCAATTCTCAATTGGTGGTACCCCGATCTCAAATCTATCTTTGAGAATACCTTCGCCCCCTTCATTTGATCAAACAAATCATCTATCCTAGGGAGCAAATACTTGTTCTTTATGGTTACCTTATTTAACATTTTGTAATCAATACATAATCTCAAGGCCCCATCCTTCTTTTTCATGAATATGACCGGTGCTCCCCATGGAGACACACTCAACCTTATAAAAACTTGATTAAGCAATTCCTATAACTGGGCCTTTAATTCATACAATTCAGTAATATTCATCCTGTATGGAGCCTTAGACTGAGGCTCAGTTCTAGGTAGCAATTCAATGGAAAAGTCAAATACCTGCTTAGTAGGCAATTCAGTCAACTCATCAGGGAATACATCTTGGAATTCCTTCAAGATGGCATGATCATTAGCTATCGCCTTAGGGTTATCAAGATATGTGGCCTTAATTGCATAGATTACACACCCTCTCCTACGCTCCTTCTTCAACTACATGGCAAAAATTCGCCTAAGTTCCAAAGGCCTTTTAACACCATAGATATCCACTCGTTTGCCCAGACCATCTAAACAAGTTACGGTTTTCTCCTCACAGTCAACAAGGGCCTTATGTTCCATAAGCCAATTTATCCTCAAAATCACATTGTATGACCCCAAAGGTGCTACATATAAATTGACCTGCATCATGAAACTAGGAAGTTCAAGTTCACTACAGGCTAGGCATTGCTCTACCTTTTTCTCTACCCGGTTACCATATTGAACTTTCCATGTATTAGCCATATAACCTGGTTTAACAGATAATTTAGAAATGATATAAGGATCAATAAAACTATCAGTAGCTCCTGTATCAATCAAAATAGAAACCGGACATCCAAAAAGCTTACCTGACAACTCAATATGTGTAGCTTGATAGTCAACTTGGTGATTATCAACTGCCGCATGAATATGATGTTGTTTCTTGTTTTTCTGACTGCTCCTCTAAGGGCACACACTGGTATAATGTTCTCCATCGCATGTATAGCAACCTTTGTGGGGTGCTCTAGGCCTGTCAAAACCATCCTTTTGTTGTTATTGTTATTATGGTAAATGGCCCTCTTGTTATTATTCTAGCTCCCATCAAGACGATCCTGAGAATTGTTACCCCTTTTCACATTTCTGATCTACATGTTGTTTTTTCCCTAGTTATGTTGATTCTGATTATTGTTATTCTGATGGTTTCCTTGTGACTTTCTCTTAGCATCCCTATTTTTCCTATAGTTAGCAACCTATTGAAGCTTCTGTTCTTGTTTAGTGGATTTCTCAAAAGCCTCATCCATAGTGGGAGGGTTATGCATAATCACCTCAGCTCTAATTTGATGCCTAAGCCCCAAAATAAACTTGCGAACCCAAAATCGCTCATCAAGCTGGTACTAGGGTACATATTTGAGCAAATGAGAAAGTCTTTCCGAGTACTATGTCACTGTCATTCCCCCCTGTGTGAGAGTCTGGAATTGAGTCATCTTTTTGTCGAAATAGGACTGCGACAACCACCTTTTTCTTAACAACTGTAGGAATTTCTCCCAAGTCACCTTACCATACAAAAATTGTTTTTCTACTTTTTCATTCTCCCACCAGGTGGTAGCTTCACCAGTGAGTTGGTACGAACCCCATTCAGCCTTAGTTTCATTAGACAAATCCTGTAGAGAAAAATAATTCTCCATTTCAATTATCCAAGCTTATGCTCTGTCTCCAATTGTTTTACCATCAAATTTTGGTGGGGTAAGCTTTTTGAGGTCCTTACCCAACTCCTGAACCACCTTGCTTAACCTATTAGGGTTTCCTTCAGTCTCTGGTTGTTCAATGTTTGTATTCTCTTCATTCCCACCAGAGTTTGACCCATGTGGGCCCTTGTGCCTATCTTTCTCAAGGTTATCAATCTGGGCCTCCTATCGATTCAATAGGGCTAGAATCTGATCCAACCTATCATTTATATCACCACAAGATCCACCCGCACGATTCTCACATTGATAGATTATAAAATCCATGGAATTATTCTAGAACACACAACACCAAGCGTAATTAGGCATCGGTCCTAGAATTTAACCTAGATGCTCTAATACCAAAATGTAAAGCTCAAAAATTTAGCACAATTCAAATTAATCATTTCTATGTTCATTGAACTTTTCAAGTGAGATTTAGAGATAGCACGAATATAAATAACATCCACAAGTGTTCCAAATAAACTTTAGTTAAATGAATTGGAAAAAATGAAATTACATACACCACATAGGGTGTTACAAATCATCTATTTCAATGATACATCATCAAGTATACATCAATAAATATATTTGTGAAGTAGAGTTTCCATTTACAATTTAGCTAACTAGCCATACAAGAACAATATATGAAGCATATCCATAGCATTAGAATCTCTTAACCTCATCCGCCTTGACACCATTTGTCTTCTTGCGTTGAGGCCAAGAGTGTGGTTAAGGTGCCTTTTCCACCCAACCACGAAGTACATGACTTCCCCGGGTTTCTTCCTAACTCGAAGAAATCCTCGACCCTGCATGAGGAGCCTAGCAACCTAGAACAATAAAGCAAGAGGGAACTCTCGATGCATGCTTGATGCCTATATGCATTCCTAAACTAGAAAAACATATTTCTTGCAAGCAGGATGTGGTAGAGACAATAACATACAATTCTAGGCTTTTAAATCCATCTATTTCAATGGTACATTGCTTGGCCAAACATAAAATAAGCATAAAAGGTAGTATATGAAAAGGATAAACTATTGTCTCTGTGTACCCACATTCGGCATCCTATCTCATAAGTTCCATAGAAGAGGAGATATCACATGATCTCATACAAAATCTCACAAAGTTCAAGCATTTATTAATTCAACATTAATACACAAATGCACATAGTATTACCAAATTGCCACAATAATTCATGAAGGAAGAATTCCAAGATCAAATTTGTGGTTGAAAATTGACTCATTCTCAATCCAATTTCTAACTCAAAGAGTAAAGCAATTTAAATCACGTTTTTCAAAGTATGACATTTTCAATTGGTGATATTTTATTCCAGAAGTAAATGATGGTCTAAATTGTAGGATAATTCAATTAGAACACATATTCCTATGAAGTGTAACTTTGTTCCTTATGAAAATAATTCTAAGTTTTCATATACATTCAAGAAGATAATCAACCTAATTCAGAATAAAACCAATGGCATTGGAAAGCTTGTCCTTTCACTATCTAATCATTGCAAAAACTAAGTATCTCTTTCATTTACACCATGTTTGGTATTGGCTTCAAATGTTAAAAAATAGCTATATTCTACTTGCATTAAAATAAAAGACTCAAAGAAGACATTTGCAGTTGTGTTGAGTAGATTTCTCTATTTTGGTTCAAATTATAGATGATATATTTAATTATATTTCTATGTAAATGAAATTAAAGCACAAATTCACAAGAAGCTCTTCTATATCTAACTGAAAATTTAAGCTTTTGCAACCATACCTAATACAATTCAACAACTTAATGAACATAAAATATATAAATATATGTATATATATTCCTCTATTTGTAGAGGTATATATACACATGTTTTAAAATATGAATTTTACATATGTTTAGATATATATTTATACATTATATATCTGTATATTTATAAGTATATATATATACATACATATATATAATATATTTAAGTTTGAATATTTTATTTCCCAGAACTACATATATACTTATAGGAAAGGAGGATATAATCATACATACATATATATATGTGTGTGTACAAATTAATTTACAAATGTCAAATTTTGTTTGAAAGAACAAGGCGTAGCATTCGCTTTTAGCTGTGTTCACTGCTTGGGAGAGGCTGGTCAGACCAGCTACGGTCCCCAATGGGGGACGCTGCTTGTAGGGGCAGTGCCTCCCCATAGGATGTGGCCTGTGGGGAGCCGCAACTCCCACAGAGTAGCCTCCCTTGTGGGGGGCGGGGGACGGGGGGAATGGACTGTGGGTCAGCCTCCCCATACAAAAGGCAATCAATACAAAACAAAGTCTCGTACTTAGAGTTCTTCTGGATTTTGCATGAATTCAGGCTCTTTTCCAATTCAAAAATATCAATGTAAATATTATTATTTTATATAATATATGTATATTTACATGTATATATATACATATATATACTGGAATATATGTGTATATATATGTGTGGATATATATATTCATTTCTTACTCACATTCTGGATCTCATTTCTAGTTTAGAAAATAAAAGAAATTAAAGGGAATGGTTACACATGGGTTATAAATTAGATGTATTTATATATTGTAAACTATATAAATATATGAAATTTGTTTATAGTAGAAATGGATGAAAGAACAGATTGCACAGCTGAGACGGAAAAATTGGAACAACAAACACCCAAATTTCAGAAAATAAGAACAAACAAATTATAGTGGAATAGATTAAAAACTTGGAGAACGCTTTCCTTCTTATTCGATTGTTGAAAACTCTAGCTGTAGAATCTCCTTTTCTCCTTGCTTCTTCTTGTATCTTCTTTCCAACTCCAAAAGCTTATTTTGCAATGTTATAGACCAACAACCCCCCCCATTTCTCGCACCCAATTTTTCCCATTTTCGCAGAGCAACCAAAAAGATTGTAAAAGAAGTAGTTATGTTCCCGTTACCTCATCTCACATTTTTAAAGATTTTCCCCCATTTCCCAAGACCGAATCTTGAAATTGGGAAATTGAAAAAGAATTTATTTTCTAATTAACTTTTATTTTCAATTTAATAGTTATTCCTATTTAATTATTTTCCCACATTTTTCTAAATACAAAAATCTAAAAAATCTATTTATTTGCATTCAAATATTAAAACATGAGCATGGAATTCACATTAATTGAAATCAAACAATTATTTTAAACAACTCCACTCAATGTTCAATTGCATATGTAAATATTTAATTAATCTAGATTTAATTTTCCATTCTTTTAATTGCATATTCGAAAAAGGAAATAACCATTTATAATTTACTGACAATAAAACAATCATCCAAACACATGCTAAATGCATCTATACGACTCTAAGTGTTTGTGTGCGATCGAGAGCATCATTCCTGCTTTACCCTGCCAAGAGGCTAATCTCCCCTACCTTAGCTACACCCTTGGTCTTCAATGACCTGCCACTCAAATACACTCAAGCAACCAACATGAGATTAGTATCGAGATAAAATCAAATCAATTTAACTCATAAGATCATAATATATTAATTTTGAATATCTTTTTTTTCCATTTTGTATCATTTCCAAAATAAGATGATATTTCATTCTTTGCAAATTTCCACAAAATTTAACACCACATTTATTATCATTTAATCTACCACACACATACATGTAATCATGAAGCACAAAACATGAAACAAAAGTAGACATCACCAAAATTAGAGACGTGACATTAATATTGCGATAAATGGTAAATGGATAAATGATTATAACTGTGATGATCAATAAATAGTTAATTAATTAATGATAAAGTACTGTGATTAATGATTAATGAATAATATGATGATAATTAGGGTTTGATAATTAGGTGAATAATTTTAGTTTCTATATTTTCCCCCCTTTGAGACATTGTTGAAGTGACATTGTTTCAAAGAAAGGAAAAGTAGATAAGAAAAAAAATTAGAAGAGATGAAAATGGTGATATGCCCTAGTTAGGTAAGAAATGGAAAATTAGAAAAGTCAGATGATTGATACCCCCTAAAGACATTATCCATGTGAAAACTGCATAGGTGATCTCTCAAAAGAAGAGACATGAAGAAAATATCAAATGAAAGATGAAAAATGAAGAAAAAGATATGCAAGAAACATGATGATGATGAACTTATTATGATGTGTTAAGCTAACTTTGAGTTTATCAACCTTTATTTGATATATTAATGGATGTTATGCACTAGGGTATATAAGACCAGGGTGATAATGTATCCAATGTATGGACTGACTCTCAAGAAAATAGTAAAGAGGATGTCACAAAATTCTTAAGGCATCTGGCAATCTTGGTGGGTCCATGATGAGATAACCAATAGATATAAGGAGTTCCCTACACATCACAAGGTATGTGACCTTGGTGGGTATGGTGAGAGAACAACCATCAAACATGATACACATAAATAATAGACCTTGCCCCAATATATACTATTCAAATCACATTGTTATATAAAATAATTGTGGTGACCTTGAGTAGACATAATATGGATCAAAAGATAAACCAAAAGATCAAAAAGATAAACCAATGAAAAAGACAAGCAATGGTCAACTGACACACAATAGTGAGTTACCTCATGCCAAAGTATGGAAAAGACTAAGAGATGGATTTGGATCGTATCTAGTTTAGGGAAGGAAACATCCCATTAAGACAAGTGATGGATGATATGAAAATTTTCATAATATAAAATGATTGTTTCAACTGTATGTTATTGAGGTTGATGTATATTTCTAAGGTTTTACATTGAAAGCACATGTTTCAAGTGTGTTGTATGAAGGTTTGAAAGCGCATGTTGATGTTTGGTGTTTTTTCTTTCATTTATTGATGGATTTGTTAGAAATACATGCAACTTGTCAATTGTGAAAGGTATCCTACTCATTAAATAAGCAAAAAGGCATAAACCAAGATTTATTCCAATGTAGGATGTAGTCACCTACCTCTAGTGTATAACAAGGCATGAAATGGAATGGGTGGAAGACATGAACTAATGACATTAAAATAGGATGAGGAAATGGACAAGGACCTACAAGATGGAAAAGTCTAATTTATTACACATGGCACTTGCAAGCAGGTTTTTACCATGGTACTTGTCAAAGGTGCCACCAGAGGATGATTTTTATCTTTACTAAATTTATTTATTTTTGTATTTTTTATTTTTTTGGATGTCAAACATGATGCATATTTGTCAATTTTTCATCATGACAACTACCCTAAGGTGACATAGAAATTATTTTCAATAGAGGGTGATTTTTTTCTTTATTATTTTCTATTTTTTTAAATTTGTTAACTGAGATATTCATCAGATTAAGCATGGAAGCACTCAAGGTGCACAATGTTGATTGGTTTGTCAAGCTCTTGACCCTAGGGGTAGCTAGTTGATATGCTCTTGAACCATATTTGAAAATAATGACATATGAGCCCAACCAATTAGGCTCAAATTTTCCCTTCTTGTCTCTATCCTAAATTTTTCTCTAATTTTTCATAAGGATAATATTACCAACCTAAAACTCTTGAGCTTTGACCTTCTTGTTGTAACTATGATGGAGATGATTATGATATGACAAAGATGGTCTAGACATTCTGACTAAGGCAAACATGTTCTAAATATTTTGGTGGCTAATATAATATCACTTATGTTTTCACCACAAATATAGTTATGCACCTCTTTTACTATGATGAAGGTATCTTATTAAGGATCTTCAAATATCCTTTGATATAATGCTTTGCCAAGAATGGTGAAATGTAATAGATGATGGATAAAAAAATTGTATTGTATGTGAGATAGGTTTGGTGGTAAGATTTTATGATAGAGTATTTGCAAATGTCATGATACAATGGATTGTTGGGACCAACAAGTTTATGAATTAATTTTGATTCTAGGACATTTAGCATGGGGACCAAAAGCTTCTCAACATTGTGCTAACTATTTTATGGTATATTTAGATGGCATCAAATTATGGTCACGAAATGTGCTCCTTTATTATTGATTTAGGGTACTTGTTCTTCCATTGACATACTGATTGTAATATAAATGTTTAAATTGGGGTCAATTCTATACCTTGATTGAGATTTTGTGATTATTTTGCTAATATTGTTGACTGATCTTGCCACTTTATAATTTCAAGGAAAGGCAAAGTTCCTTATCTATTGACACCTTGAAGAGTTTTTCATTGGTAGATTCATCATTTTTTAATTCTTTTTCTTTTTCTTTTTTATCTGATAGTGCCTCAAAGAGGCTTTCAATAAGGGATTTTTATTTTTTATTTTTTGTAATTTTTGTTCTTTTCTAATTTTTGAATTTGCTTTTTTTTTTTTTGAATTTTTAAGACTACGGAACTTGTCTTGTTCCCCCAAATAACTTGATACATCTAATTCTATGTCAAAACCTTGTTTATAGTCACTAATTGGAAAATCTTCATAGAGTCCCATGAACTCAATGTAGACACCTAAAATTGTCGATACTCGACCACACTAGACTTTACTCCATCCTAGCCAGTTAAATAAATATTCATTATTTATTTAATACATCCTTTACCTTTACCCCTCATCCTTAATTAAAATTAAATAAATTTATATTTATTTAATTAATATTAACCCTTCACCTTTATCCCTCACCTTTAATTAAATAAATTTACATTTATTTAATTAAGTGTAAACCTTAACCCCCAAATCCTCCAGCTAAATTAATTAACTAGTACATAATTAATTGATTTGGGATAATTAATATTTATTACCATTTTCCTTTATATTTAATTCCACCTCACCCTCAATCCTTGTCCATTCAATCCTAGCCATTGAATCCATCTACATGGGTCAATATCTAAACTTTCTATCACTTGAAAAGTGTCCTAACCTACCTACAATATCCCATGCTCACACATGTGTGAGCATATCTCTCACACACGTGAATTCACCCTACCTCATACACATGTCATAAGGTAGCTACCCTACTTCCCTCACTTGTCACAATCATGAGTCTCCCTATGTGTGTGCTCATACATGTGTGGGCACACCTAGTTTTTACACCTATGACACATTACATTCACATGCCTCCACCTTGTGACACTTTTCACAAAGCTAAGCCCTCAATCCATTCCCTTACTATCATTCAATCTTAAGCATCTATTAGACACCGCATCTTGGCGCTTGATCTTCCCCATTTAAAATCTATAAATTAGAGACCTCTTATCCCATTTAATAATTCATCTTATATCATATTAACTATTATTTTTCATATCTTCTATCAAATCCACTCTTATCTTAAAATCATATTGTTGCCATTAGCAACCACATTCCTTCATTAATCAACATCAAAAAGAGAAAAGCAAGTGAAGCATTGGGTGCACTTCACTTTGGCTCAATCCAAGGAGCAATATCATTTGAGGTAAAAATGGTTTTATTTTATGCTTTATCTTTGTGTTATTTCCTCATTTGATTTTATTGCTTTCATTTTGGCATGCCTGGTGATCTAACTCCATTGTTCCTCTTGAATTTTTTGCATTTTTCATGCTTTGGGTTTTGGAATAGTTCTTACATCCTACACTTTAGTTCTTCCATCATTTAAAAAACACTTCCACCATCACTTTAATGCTTGTGTGCCACATATTAGCACTTTTTTCCATTTGGTGTGTATGTACCATAGATTAGTGCTTTTTCTCTCTAACATCTATTTATTTTTTTCTCATTTATCATATTAGGTTTATAATCTTGTGTGTGCTTTTGTGCCCATCTCCCATTGTTTTATTTATCTTTTTAGTGTCTTAACTCTTTGTTTTGTAGTAAATATAATAGTTTATTGCAAGTGTTTTGCAAATTTGTTTAGCACTTTTGGCCTAAAAATCTACACTACCAACCTATAGATTTGTGCTTCCGCCATCAGGTATACTTTCTATTTTGATATTATTTTCTTAATTTTTTTAAAGTCACATTTTTTCTATTCAACACTTATTCTATTTGATGCTTGCACTCTGCCATTTAGTGCTTGTGCTCTGCCTTTTAGTGCCTAAATTTTTTAGCTCTTTTGCTTTTTCATTTAATTTTGTTCATTATTTTTGGGGTTTTTCCATAATTTTCTCTAACCAATTTTGTAGCCTAATCCCTATTTTTGTAGCTTACAACCACTTTTTGAGACAAAATCATAAAATACTAACATTTTGTCTATATCTTACATTTGTTGAAGACATCATTTTCTCACTAGTATAGGTACATTTCAATTTATTAAGAGGAATAAACCATTATATGCTTTTATTGTGGGGCCCTCTTAAGTGTATGCTCTCTCATCACACCCTTGGGTGATATTGGAGATCAAAATCTTAATTTGATCTCTTTTCTTTTCTTTTTTCATTATTGTATCCCAAGGAACCCAATGCGTGTATGCTCTCCCCTTGCACTTTGTGCAATCTTGGGTGACCAAAAAACTTGGATCATTCATTTTATGGGGCTAGCCTAGGGATTTGATCACCCTAGGGGATGACCTCAACTCCCTTGTTCCAGATGAGTATAAAGAGTGGAAGGTGAATCGAAAGATACCCCTCTTAGAAGTGGAATCTTGTCGATCTTTGCTAAGGCCCCAAGAACTTTATACCTTGGGGAAGTGAAGGTGGAGAGTGGGTTACTCTCTCCTCCTATTTGTTTGGAATTATTCCCTTTCATCTATAAATTTTGCCTCATGTACCTTTGAGGTATTTGGAGGACTCTATAACAACCTTGATTATTCTAGCTTAAGACCTTTCGGTCATCACTTATCATGATGCAAGGGGTGCATATCATACCATAAATTTACTCATGAGTACCTCCACGAGGTGAGATAGAGCTAACATTGTGCAAGGATTTTTTCTTTGAGGTAAGGGGTGTATGTGTGGTACATGACCTTACATTCTAGCTATCCATTTACAACTAGATAGTATTAAATGGTTAATTACATTTATGGGCCCACATTGAGTGTCACTCCCAGTTGAATAATTTTAGGCTTATGCAAGTTCTTGGTGTTTTCTTGTGCTAAACTAGTGCATACTTATCTCCCTCAATCCAATTTTTTGTTTGGTGTGTTTTTAATTCCACCCCTTAGTCAAGCAAGCAAAGCCTTCATCCTAAAATTGATCATCTAATTTTCTCCTCTAAATACCTCATTCAATTTCCCAATCAAATCCTCAATCCATCCAAATCACCTCAAGTGTATCCAAACCAATCCTCCATCCCAAAATCAAAACTATAACCAATCCAAAATCCAACTTTACCTTCATCTTTCTAGTTTAGAACCTTCACCCTATTCTTCTGCACTTTCACAATTCAATGCTTTCATAGTTTAGTGCTTTTGTAGTTTTGCAGTTTTGCATTTTTGTGCCCTTTATTCTTCCATTTGTACACATCATAGTCCAATATATTCCCTTTCAATATAAATTAAATTTCATCCTTCATCTTCATCCTTAGGTCCCATTCTTTTAATCCCCAATCGATCTCTAACCCATTATCATAATTTTCACTCCTTCCTCCAATTCAAAATCCAACTATCTCAACCAAATTTTCATCCATCATCTCATTCTTATAATCTAAATCCACATCCAAAAAATAATCCTAAAATATGCTCTTCCAAAATTTTCTTCCACAATCGAATCCAACATTATCATCTTCTATCCTTATACCATCTATTCATCATTTTTTTCTTCTCATCCAACTTTACATCTAACTTCGTCTAAATCTCAATCAATTATCCATCCACCCTAGTCTTCTAATCCAAGTCATAATCCAAATCCCATTCCAAATCTTATCAAACTTAAACTTTTAATATGACATTGACCATATATTAATTCCATCCCAAATCTAATCTTCTAAATCCTACATCAACCATATTTTATCCACTTCTCAAAACACCCCTATCCTTCACCCATTCTAACCATATTATCCTAAATTTGAGCTTAATCCAACCCAAAATCTAACCTTTTCTAAATATATCCACCATCCAATCCAATTCATCCCCATCCAATCTCTTTTAATCCTCATTCTTCCATCCCAATCCCATCCAACCTCATGTCTTCATTTCGCACTTCCCCACCAATCATTGATTGTGATGAGGTTAGTCTTGTTGACCAACCCAAATATAATCCCTATGATGATAGTGAGTCTTGTTGATCAAGAGGATCTCTCCACATCCACCAACCTTCAAAACCAAGCATTCATTAGTCACACTGCCAACCCCCATGACCCATTCAATTACTTCCTCACCTCCCACTTCAACAATGATAAAGATGCCATGGCTAGATACGTCCTTAGAATTGGTTCCAAACTTCCATCCTCCTCACCTCCATAAAATTTCAATTCATCTTTTATTTCCCATCCTTCCCCTTCATTTGACAAGGAAAACCAACACTTTATCCAAAGTTTCCCTCCAAACCCATCCACATCCCAAATCCTCATCTCCAACTCTTTTTCAAGAACCTCATCCTCATCTTCAATCCACAAATCTATTAAAACCTCCACTTCTTATTCCACCTCCTCATCTCCCACATCCTTACAATCTATATCACCCTATCCTACAAATTCACTTTATCCCATGTCTTTTGTGATTTACTCCAAGGATTGTTAGTAAAGAAACCGAAATCCCCATTGCTTAAATAAAGTTGTGCAATCTTGAAATATCATGCATTCACTTTTGTCCCCTTACCCCCCATTTCTAAAATCTACCAAATTCCTCCAATTCCTCAAACACATAAAATCCTCCATCCATAAACATTCATAATAATTTTTTCATCCATGTGCACTACTCCTAGAATATATCTATGCACTCCTTTCTAGTCATGTCAAACCTCCATCCTACCTCATTTCCTCTAAACATATCTAACTATGCCAATATCTTACTCTAAAACATGCTACCATGAATTCGCCTTAAAGCATTCCCTCCACTCCATCCCATAGTCCCCTTCCATCTCAAGATCAAATCACTCCTTCAACTCCATCCCATGATCACCTTCAATATCAAAATCAAAGTATCCCCTCCTCTCCATCTCATAATCCCCTTTCATCTCAAGATCAAATCACTCCTTCCACTCCATCCCATAACTCCCTTCCATATCAAGATCAAATTATCCCCTCCTTTGCATACCATTATCCCCTTTCATCCCAATATCCACAAATCCCTCATAATCCCCCTCATGATCCTAATCCTCCTCAATATCCCATCACTCCCATCCAACACACTTATGAACCCCACACCTATCAACTTGATTCATCCACCTTCATCCAATCTGATTTCCTCCAAGAAACTATATCTCTTTCCACCTCATATCCCACTCAAGATTGACTTATTTCTTGCTTCCAAAGTAACAAGCATCCCATTGGCAAAAGGATTTATCAAAACATGCATTATCAATACAAAGGGTTAGGCCTCCATGGACAAGGCATCCTAGAACCAATCCAAATCAAATAAAATCCAAGTTAACATGGCCTTAGCTTCCAATCTCATGCTCAATATGTTGGTATTTCTTTCATCCCTCCCAAATTCCACTTCCCATCATATAGATCTAAATCTTCCCACCCCTTTTCTTCTAAGTCCATTTTTGGGCCCTTATTTCCCAAAAATACACATTCCTTCCTCATCCACATCCATTTTAGGCCCTTATGTCTCAAAACCAAAGAATTCATCCCTTCCATCACCCCCATAATATTTACCTCCACAACACCCAACTCCAATATTCAAACCCTTAAAGACCCAATGAAGTTCAACAAAGGAACGTGTCCTTAAAATCCTTCCAACGTCGTCCATTCATTACCCATCTATAAGACATCTAAATCATCCATCATTACACACCGATTCCATTGTTATTGGAAGCAATTTAGATTCCAAATGTCAAATGCATAAGGCTAAAAATCCACACAAACACAAGGATCACCATGTCCTATTAAAAAATACATGCTAAAGATAAAGCTAAGAATCCAAAAATCCAAAAATCCACAAAGGCCCATGAAGAAAAAATAAATAATAAAAACCATGTGGATTTGTAAGAAAATAAATGAAGCAATTCATCCTAATGAAAAATCTCCATTGGCATCCAAATTGACTCCTCTAAAAGCTTCCTCCACTTCTAAGTCATTCAATCCTCCATCTAAGAACCTCCCACCTTCCAAACCCATTTTAGGCCCTTATATTCCAAAATCCACCAGCCTAAGTCCTCCATCATCCCCTCCATATATTTTTTCTTCTATGTCCCAAAATCCACCTCCTGTCCCTCCATTAAACCTCAAAATTTAAAATCCACAACTCTACCACCCCTCAAGATGTGTGCCAATGTTGATATTGCCAACATTCCAATCCACTTATCCACAAATATTCTAACACTTAATTCATTATCCAACATTTATCCCCTATCACACTTCTTTAATTCAATCCTTTGCATAGATCCCTATCTTTCCATCTCCCCATCCATTTCATCCATCTATGAGCATATCTCCAATTAATTTCCTTAGTCCATTATAGAACTTGTTCAAGGGATACCACTCATGTAATTAGACACTTGATTCCTTCTTCAATCTATCACCATCCACCATCCTCAAAATCCACCTATCCATATCCTTATCTTCATCCCCCTCCATCGATACCATTCGAAAAATACAAAAAAAATAAAAAAGGTAAAGAGAAATAATCTTTCCAATGGTGAAAACCACTTTTTGTGGCACCTTAGGAAAGTACCATGATGAAAACCTAGCAAATAGGAATCATGTGTAATCACCATCCTCTTATACTCTACACTTGGAGGCAATCTTCATCCATGCAATCTTACCTACCACATCTTATCCACATATTCCATTATCATTCATGTCATATCCCTCATACTATCTTTTTCCTACTATCCCATTCAACCCATCCTCCCTTCCCACCATTGATCTTGATCATGCTAGGGGAAAAATATCCATCCATGCTTTGGAAAATACAAACCTTACTTCCTATATCATCAATATCTCTTGTGCACACTATCCTCCCTCTTACACATCCTTTGTCATCATCCTTCCATCCTCAATTACATCACATATAGTGTGGGGAATTTAATTCATGTACAAAATAGTCCTTGGAGCTCCATCCTTCTATCCTCCATATTCTATCAGCATCCATTCACTCAATCCCTCCATCTCTTATCGAAGCAATCATTCCATCCTTCCATATTTTACCAAGCCTTGGTTCTCCCTTGTCATTGGTTCTTATCCATTCCTCTATCCTAGCCATCATATCCTCCATGCATCCCATAATATCCAATATATTTATCTTCCCTTCATCCATCCAATCCAAAAATCCCAAAGCATTCCATCCAAGAGCAATCATTCCTAATCCATGCAATTGAATTTTGCAATCTAGCACATCATCTAAAAGCATCCATCAATTTTAATCCAAATCAGCTAATAATCCATTGATCAAATTTAATACAATTATCATCATAGGGATATATTCTTCCCAATCCTTGTGATATGCATTGTTCTTATCGTCAACTTTGCTATCATCATCATCATTAATTGGTCAATCAATCAATTGGTTTTCAGCTTGACTAGGGGCATAATCCTATTTTATTTTTGGGCTTGTTGTGCATTCTTTCTTATTTCTTATGTGTGTTATCATTGTTTTCGTTTATCATGGTCTTTGCATCATATTTCCATAGGGGCATCATGGTCTTCCATATCATGGCATGTCATAAGGCATATATGTTTACACTTTACCTTTTTTATCACGTACTTGGCACATTATCACCCTAGTTCCTTATACCAATCAAGTACAATATAACATCAAGTACAATATCCGATCTAAGTTTCTTATACCATTGCAACATGATTATCATCCATCCTCCCTCTCCATTCATCTCTCCATTCATACATATCTCCTTTCCATCCATCTTCTCCCATGTCCTTTTTCCCTTCTTCCTCCAATCCTCCCATCCATTTCAAGAACACACTCATGTTCTTGAAACCCATATGTCCTCTCAAGGGGTCATACCAAACTCCTTCCTTTTCATCCTTCTTCATCTTCCAATGACTTGGGCATCATGCCACTAGTCCTCATCCCTTTGATGTCATATCAAAGAGAGGAAAATGTACCTACCTAAATTTGTCCATACCCAACCACATTAGACTTTATGCCATCCTAGCCAATTAAATAAATATTTATTTTTTATTTAATCCATCATTTATCTTTACCCTTCACCCTTAATTAAATAATTTACATTTATTTAATTAATGTTAACCCTTCACCTTTATCCCTCACCTTTAATTAAATAAATTTACATTTATTTAATTAACTCTAAACCTTATCCCCCAAATCCTTCAACTAAATCAATTAATTAATACTTAGTTAATTGATTTGGTATAATTAACATGCATTACCATTTTCCCTAATATTTAATTCCACCTCACCTTCAATCATTTTCCATCAATCCTAGCTATTGAATCCATCTACTTGGATGAAGATCTATACTTGCCATCACTTGACAAGTGTCTAAACCTACATGCCCTACCCCTTGCTCACACATGTGTGAGCATATCTCTCATACATGTGAAGCCACCCTATCTCTTACATATATTATAAGGTATCCTCCCTATCTTTTACACATGTCATAAGGTATCCACCCTACTTCCCTCACATCATAATCATGAGCCTCCCTTTGTGTGTGCTCACACATGTGTGAACACACCTAGTTCTTATACCTATGACACATGCCATTCTCATATCTCCACCTTGTGACACTTGTCACAAAGCTAAGCCATTAATCCATGCCCTCACTCTCATTCAATCTTAACCATCCATTAGACATTGCATCTTAGCCCTTGATCTTCCCCAAGAAAAATTTAAAAATTAGAGACCTCTCACCCCAATTTAACAACTCATCTTCTATCATCCCAACTGCGTGTTGTCCTATCTTATATAAAATCCACTTTTATGATAACATCATATTGCTTCCATAAGCAACCACATTCATCCATTCATCAACATAAAAAAGAGAAAATCAAGTGAAGCATTAGGTTTACTTCACTTTGGCTCAATCCAAGGAGCAAGGCCATTTGAGATAAAAGGGTTTTATTTATACTTTATCTTTGTTTTATTTTCTCATTTGATTTTCTTGTTTTCACTCAGTTATAGCTTTGTCAGTTTTTAGCAATGTCCAAAGAAATAGGATCATGTTGGTCCCAAGTAATGATTTATGAATGAATGATTGGAAGGTCAATGAATGGTGTAATGGTACAAATGTTAAGATCATTGAAGAGGGTGGTGAAATTAGTGTAGTCTTCAAATTCCTATCCCTTGACATGCTTAACAATAGGAAAGGCTCCTATTGCAGTACCAAAGGTACCACTGGTATCATAGGATTCTTCCACTAAAGTCATATATCCTAAACCAAATCTATGATAGTTGAATTTGATAATGAGTGGTTCAAGAAGACCTTGTTCATGTAATGCCAATCCATGTCCTTTATAGCCCATATTTTTACACATTCTAAGTGCCTAAAGATAGGTCTCTTGGACAAAGCATGGTGCAAATTCTTCATCTCTATATAACCAAACACTTTTATCACTATCTATGATCTCGTCATCAAGCAAGCCATTCTACACAAAGTTTATTTTGTCACATTAGATGACCTTAGTATATATCTTATGTTTTTATGGTTTGTTGAACTTTGGAGAAAGAGGGGGTTTTCCCACATGAAAAGCATTGTGTATCTCATACACTCCACACCCTTTGTCTATGATATTGATGTTTATTTAGGAATGAGGTTTGATGGATGATGTTGATGCCAAAGTGGCAAGATCAACATAGGATGAAGATGGTAATGATGGTGGACAGATGGTGACATCCACACTAAGACAATGATGGGACTAATTTTAAGGCCCCTCCAATAATCTAGTATCGAAATGGATTAGGGTTGGCTAGAATAGTGACTTATGCATTATTGTGTGGAAATTTGATGTAATGATCTGGTATGTGGATGGGACTGCCTACATGACATGGATCCATGGACAACCAAGAAGAATGTTATATGGGAAATTTTTTAGGTTTTGAGTTTTGTGTAGGATGCAATGGAAACCCAACATGCCTTATCTAAATGGTTCTATGTTGAAATCAATACATTGAATTTGAAACTTTCTATCATTAAGGAAATGATTGGTGGACAAACTCAAATTGGTAGGGAGAAAGATAGTAGGATCTTCTATAATTGGGATGTTATGCCGAAAGAAAGAAAGTTGGGCCTTGACCTTTTTGAGTTAAAATAGAGCAATGTCAACATGCTTATAGATTTAGAAAAATGAAAAATTAACCATGACAAAAGAATGGTCAATCTTGAGAAGGAGTTTATTGGTATTAAGGATAATCTTAAAAAGGTCGTTCAAGTCAGCAAGTGTTCAATCCAGAATAGTGCCACAAGTATCAAAATTCTCATTGACAAACTAAGGATCTGACTAAAGGACCTAAGATTCAATGTGTGGGAGAAAAGAAAAATAAAGTTGGTAAGGTTGAAAAGGCAAGTCCTAGTGCAAGGACAAGGAGTAGTAGAAAGATGTCTTTTCAAGAAGAGAAAAGGATCTCCAAGACTTTGTTAAGCTCCATGAGAGCTTCTACCAACAAAAGATAGAGGCAAATAAGATCCTAAAGCAATTGTAGTTTGGGGAGGTCTGGCCTTCTATTTGTTTTCTTATGTTGGGTCTTGGTTTGGGTGGTTTATTCTTCTTTACTATTGTTGGTGGGGTTTGCAACTACAAACATTTTGTTGTAGTTTTTTATGTCTTTGTTTACATTTTGTTAGTTGTAAAGGGTTTCAAGGTTCCTTTAAAACTTATTTTACCTTTAATTAAAGCATTAACATCATAAATATTTATCATCGTCTTCTCTTCAACTTCTTTCAAATTTGCAAACAAATCCTTACAAAAGTTTAAAAATTCATAGTTAGCTCCTTATTTTCCTTTCTAAACTTTTTTGCTTTTGTAAACATCTTTGGTTCAACCACTATGACTTTTGCTCCTTCTTCACTTTGTGCATTTGTTACCTCTTCAAGGTACTTATCTTTGCACTACACCACATTGATTAACATATGTATGTCCTCTAAAGGACATATTTTAGCATCACAACTCTCAATCACATGGTAGATTTTAAAGAATCCATTTTTCTTCTCTTCATCTTATTTTCTCACCACTTCATTTGTAGACAATTTACAACCTATTTCTTCACTCTCTTCTTCATTCTCAACTATAAAAATATCTTCAGGTGAAGCATCACATGAATCGATCAACTCATTAATCTTCTTCACCTCTAGTTCAAGCAAAGGGTCTTCATCAACTCTACAATCAAGTAGAGGGTCTTCATTAGCTACTTCCTCTAAAGGAACTTCTCCAAGAACTCTCTTATCTTCTACAACTTGTACTTCCTGAACATCTAATCACCATTTTCTCTTACATATTATCCTCATATCCATAAAAAATCAATGTTAGACAAAAAAAGGTTTTCTTTATCACCCTTCTTTGTTACAACCTCATCCATCAACACATCCAAGCCTTTGGAAAGACATTTTTTAACTGCAATCATGTTCTTTTATGATTTCATGCCACCTATATGATATTCTCCATCATTATTGATCACATTGATTATAACTTATCCACGTTGCATAGCCTCCAACTTGTCCAATCTCAAATGGATGTCCATCATCTAGTCAAGGATTTTCTCTTTTTGGTACTAGATTATCTTCCTTCAAAACTACTCCATAGCTACCCACTCAACTGGGCTATTCGAGACCATCTTTGTCCTCTTTTTGAAAGGCATTTTCACATAAAATTGGTTATAGTTACAAGACTCACCTATAAAAAACACACTGACATTCAACAACAAAGCCATGTTTGGTACATTCATGCCTCCTCTCAACCTTATATAGTTACAAGCTTCTACACACCTACCAGCCAAAAAAAAGTCTTCCTCAAATCATTTTATGCAACTCATAAAACTTTCCTCAACATTCCTAGCAAATATATCATCTCTAATACCAAACTAATGAATTCCTAAGTGGGGTATCAACAACAAGAAGCCAACTCAAGCAACCCAACAAGAATAAAGCACAATTTTAATAATAAGGAGAACACCATCATTTTAATGATAAGTTTATGCTTATCTTAGTTAATAGCAATCCAACCAATCCTTCAATACAACCAACATCTTATTACAAACAAAAAATCTTATACAACTGATAGACTAAAATCCTTCAATACAACCAACATCTTATTACAAACAAAAAAGCTTATACAACTGATAGCTCAAAATCCTTCAATACAACAAAGAGCCTGCAATAGACTTCATGTTCAAACTTCTATTGACTCACATTCCTATATAAAAACGATAGTACACAATACTAGTCAAACTCAAACTCTACAACAAAGAACATACCATAAAAAGACCCACATACAACAAAAAGAAACTTGCAAATACAATGACCTATCTATGACCAAGTAATTAGCCAATTTTGAGTGAACATTGTCATAAGAAAAATGCTATGAAAATAAACTACAAACTATGAGACATACTAAAACAAATTTGTACAACTAGCATCCCACTCCCCTCTCCCTTGCAACTTTCTACTTCCTCCAACAATAAGTTCTCCTCATTTAACTAAGATTGCATTGACAAACTCCATGGATCCTTATTCATAGGGAACAAACAAAATTAGTCAATTGCCAATCCAATCAGCTCTACCAAACTGTTAGTGGAGAATATGTAATACATAAAATTAATGGAGCCATCAAAACTAATAAAGATTGTCAATTGGAAGGGAGGTCAACTAAGGTGCTCCTGCATCAAAGAAACACATATTCTTAGGTTTGATCACATTAAACCAAAGACAATAATCATATGCTTAGTGCGTTAAGTCACACAACATGATTATTGACAATAATAGATTACTTCCATTTATTGTTGAAGATGCCTTAGTATATCCAATGACTAAGGAAACAAGAATTGAAATGAACTCTAGAAGTAAATAAACCTAGAGATATCATGCATAGCCCTTGTTTAAATATGTAGGAGGTTTTCAAGACTAGCTAGAAGTGAATAATATGTGGCTATTGTGTTTCATTGTGTATCTGATTATGAGCAAATATTCTCAATGTTTCACTACCTAAGGACATTTAATTATATTGTCAATGTTTGCATTTCCTTTTGTATGACAATATTAGTATATGATTTAAATGTCTTAACTTGGAACAATTAATAGTCAACATTTGATTTTTCAATAGTTTTGATTTAACTCTACAATGCAATTTTGTTAATATATACTATGCATTGTAGTCTCACTAAATGGTTACATTTGATATTGGTGGATCATTTTGTCATGAGTTAGCTTAATCAATTGTTGGTCTACCAAGGATGGTTAATAAGTATTGGAATCTTTATTTATTTATTTGAACAAAATTCCTTACATCAAATATTTTGTAATAAGATCTAGGTTTATGAATAACTTCATAAATTGATATTTCATTCTCCAATTAGGATGCCATTGAATACTAAGATGCATTTTCATAACAAGAATGCTAAAGCTATATAGAAAGGTTAAGAATTGATTTGGTTATGACATTACTATCAAGATCAACTCTTGTTTTTGAGTCATTCTATAGAAAATAACTCTTACTTAATTGATTTGGTGTTTTTAATTTTGTGAAACTTAATGCCTAAAATGTGTATGTCGAACTTTTATAAGTGGTTGTAGATGAATTAATTGAAATTCTCAATCCATTAAAAAAAGTGACAAAAGACAAAACTAGATGGAAATTGTCAAAGTATGAGCTCTCAATAGCTCTCAAAGTCATATTCCTACATTTAAACATTGCCTACATATAATCAAAATAATGGGATCAATCTAATTTTGATTATCCATAAAACATGGTAGAACAAGATTTCTAATCCTCTATAGAGCTAGTTATTAATATCCTAGTCAATATAAATGGTAAACTATTTCATACCCATAGTTGATCAATCTTTTAATTAAAAATTTATAACTAGCATTAAATTTTATTTAGATAAAGGAAAAAAATTGCTCAAAGACTCACGGCCTACCAATTTTCACACAAACACAACCACCAATATTATTTTATCCAAACATTTTCGCAAAACAATTTACATGCATATCCAAACATATTTTTCTAGTTCTAATTCTCAACGATTAAAAATTTAAGATAAAAAGGTATTAACATGAATGCTAAGAGAAATTTGAAAAAAAAAAAAACATTTCAATTAATAAGATTACAAACACATCTTGAACCAAAGAGTAGAAAACTTGAAATGAATTGTACTATCCACTTATTGTAGCCTCCACCGTCTTAAAATACTGTGGGAAAATAAGAACAATAAAACGCATATTAATGTGAGTGAGAAATTAAAATAACAAACATATCTGCAACATTTAGATATTGTTGCCTCCACTTCCTTAACATATTGTGGGAAAATAAGATGAATAAAATACATATTAATATCATTGGATAACTACCCTGTGCTGATCATGAAGGCTGTTTACAAAGGCAATCAACACTACAACAATACATGAGCACTATAATCCATGTTGACAGCCTAAATGAAATCTGTCAGTTAAAAATTTCACAATGCCCTTGAAAGAGAACATTCCACAGTGTTGAAACGTGTTTCCAGATCAAGAATATGGACAACTCCTTAGATTGAACACATATACACTAAAAAGAGCAATCTCTGGGTCTTCTGAGCAAGAAATATCGAAGTACCAGAATCAGTGAAAAATTTCACAATTTCTCTTTCTACTTTCTTGTCATTTTTTATGGCTTCATGCATCTTTCTGTCATCATTATTTCAAACAACTGCTCTGTCTCTCATTTTGAATTCTTTGAGTTTTGAGAAAAAGTTCGTTTTGTCAGTATCAGCATGAAATGTAAATAACTTCCAGGCACTGCTAGTGATTTCTGAATATCTATCTTAATATGGGTTGGCGTAAGAATTTTTTTACTTTTACATGTGTAAGAACCAATAAACAAAGACTAGCTAATCTTTAACAAAACCATCTGTGGCATGACCTGTAATACATTTTAAGGGATCTATGGTTGAAACTTCAGTCTCATCATTTGATAAAGCTAACTCTGTCGAGTGTATGTCTTCCCTGACACATTTACTGGAAGGTGTAGAATACTCCCCTACATATGAATCCTGAGCTTTTGTACAAGATAAAGGAAGTCTTTCTACTAAAACTTCTAAGGGTCTGGCACTATCCTTGGTGATTTCATCAGTGACGAGTTCAAATGATGCCCTATTTAATTCTTGTCCCATCTCCATTTGGCTGTTTTCCATGGGAAACTTGACTAGGATATGTGCATTAGACCTGTCAAATGAACTTGTGCAACATTTGTTTGTTTCCAAATGCCTTTCCTGCTCCATATTTTCACTGTTGCAACAAACAAAAGCTTCTCTCGTGAAGTGTGGCTCTATGCTGCTCTGACCCCCAAATGACCATCGCTGAGACACATGGTCCAATTTGAACTTTGCTGAGGTGGCAGAGCGGAAAGCATTCGAACCCTGTGAGAACATAGAAGTTCCTGGAGTTGCTGAACCATAATTGAAGAGATTTGAGTGCTCACTCCTGGAAAAAAGTGAATCCTTAGCGGAATGCAAAACTTTCCATTGAGCACGAAACTCCAGGTCAGGGAATGGAGAAGAGGGCCCTGATCCAGAAAACCCTGATCTTGGTGATAGAAGGCTGCCTGCAGGACTTCCTGGATAAAGTTGGTATGCTGATAGAAGGTCATTTGTTGCACCATAACCTGAGGATATAAATGGAAAAGAAGAAAATGTTAACCCATGTTCTTGGCTGGTGTCTTTTGTATTTGATGAAGATTGAAGCAGGTGTGCAAAAGGTACTTCTGGTGATGGCGGGTTAGTAAGTTGAGCCAACTCAGGTGGTGGTGTAAATGGAGCAGTGGAAGGTTCAGTGGTAAGAGTGGAGAAGACAGGAGGCGAAACCAGTTGAGTCTCATTTGCATATGGTCCAATTGCAAACATATTTGAGATAGGTCTACCAGGTGAACAAGTGGTACCAGACATTGAAGACAATGGTAAGAACCCAGCCGGTGATGGTACAGTAGACGAATTGCCAGAATTCAAAAATGAAGCTGGTGACGACGGTGGTGCTGCTAGTGATGTAGATAAAGTTGTAGGTTGATAGGCACCACCTGCTTGTTGAGCTCCATTTGTGAGAGCTTCTATTGCATTTCCTTCTTGAACATGAAATGCAGGTACAATCCGCTTTGTTCGTTTCTGTGGGCCAAAGCACCAGAAACGACTCCAGTAACCTTTCCATCGTCCATGCTGTAAATCAAGTATAGCAATTTGAATAATTTAGAAAATTGAGTACATGAACAATTAGAAATGCCCTTAGTTTTTGCATAGAAAGCACAAGTGAACACGTATAACAACTTCAAGAAACATTTGAAAAAGGAGCTGTATGAATAATATAAGTTATAATCAAAACTTTTCTTTTTGCCCATTTCATCCTAAACCAGAGACAAACAAATCCCGTAACATTTGCTTACATTCAGGAATGATAAGAAAGAAGTTTTGTATCAAAGTTTCTTCAGATGAAAAGGCTCAGCACCATAATCTTCATCAAGAGTGTTAATAGTATACTGAATGATGAAATTTCATAGGTTTGTTGTCAGCATTAAGCATACATAAACAGCTGTTAAAATAGAACCTAAATACTACCTATAGAATTACATTACAAAAACTAATACAAGCCAGAAACAAAAGATTCAATTGTATTATTTAAAACACAGTATCATTTCTTACTTTTTAAGTCTACATATTAGAAAAGTACGAGCAAAAATGGGTCCTGACTATCAAAAGACATAAAATCATGTCCGGCATTTGCATTCCATGTTCTTGCCATTTCATCTTTGTGTGTGTGTATTTTTACCTTTGTGTGCATGTGCGTGGAATTTCTCATTGCGGGTGGATGGGAGATTGACAATAAGTGAGGGTTATGGGAGATGGATAATAAATGCCTAACATAAGCACCAATAGAACAGATTTTGAAAGTGATCAAACATAAAAACTAAGAATACAGTAGGAAATCATGTGTTAAAGACAAGAAAGGGTTTTAACTATCAAAATTCCAAAAATCCTAACATCATCTTCCTTTTTGGTATGGGTTAAAAATACCCTATAATGGAAGTGCCCAATCTTTACCTCATCAATAATAGCAGATCAAATTGTAAACAAACTGAGGAGTGTGTCTGAACCTAATAATCAGCCAGCTAAAGATGAGCAAAAGAATATTCTAGCTGATGACTATCAAAATCGGCAACTAAGGATAATGATATATAGCTAATCTCTTAAAAGCATGTTTTTCAATTAAACAACAATTCTTTAAAAATTAAAAAAATTACAAGGACATACTATGATCTCCATATCATCATGGGGTGCATTAACCAATCAAGCAATTATCAATTACAATATGTCAATATGATAAACAAATATATTTTAAAGCTGAAGTTTTAATTGTGTTAAGATAGGAAACAACACAATCGTGGAGGGAGATTTCTGGGCAATATCAGAGCACTAGTAATGAAACTCATGTTCCTATAATATTTAAATATAATGTCATAAATAAAGGGCATAGTCTGTTAACAAGCTTAATAGTGAACTAAAGATAATTCACATCAACTTGTGTTGTAAATACTGTGGCTGACAATTATTTGCTTCATTATTGGGTTGACTGATCCAAATTATATTTAAAAAATATTTCAAGTTTGATTATATGTATGCTAGCTTTTGTTATCAGATAGATTGCTTATGTTCATTCTTATAATGGTCAAACTGAAACTTACAAGTGCAAATGAAGAAAGAAAAGGTTTGAATGAGTTTGATTTAACTTTGAAAGCAAAGCTTTTAAAACAAGGGAATGTATTATACCCTTTATTTATTTAAAAAATAATATGATAATATCAATTATAGGAATGTGAAGTTTTCTTGTGCATTCTTTCATCCATAGAAACATATGCTATTAACAGGCTATCAAAGTTCCAGCTATTAATAAGTTAGTTTCTTTCTATAGTTTTTCCTTATCGAACGGTCGACATATAAAGCTTTGTTTTGTCAACTCCTGTTGATGAGCGAACCAAAATTTGATGTATTCTTTGGCTCTACGACTCATAATGATTTACTTTGGAGTCCTGATTGTACTTTGCCAGACTTCCTAGAAATACTGCCAAAACACTTATCAATAGTGTAATAAGAGTTCCCTTATTATCCTGAGATGGATTTGGAAAATAGAATGCTGCACTACTGACAAATCTACAATGTTTTTATAAGCTTCAACCAGCAGTTCTATCATATACTATATACTTTTCCTTTATTCAATATTTTATGTAACTTGCGATGGATATCAGATCATAGTCCTTTCAAACCATTACTTAAATCACAACATTTGATACAATGATTCTAGTGATATTTCAGGTGCTGAAGGGTAGAAATTTAATGCACTTAGCTTGCAACCTTTTTACATTGGATGACTTTGATTCACTGAAAATTCTATGTTTTTTCTAACTTCAAATTTGATTATACATATTGGGAAATCATTGACAGCGAATTAATTGATGGAATGATTCTTGGACATTTGTCTTATGTTGTTGCTTCTCGTGAGTGGAAACAATTTTATTGATAATCTAACAATTAAATCTCAGACAAAGGATGTGTAGGCCTGTGAATGAAATGCAGATGAAGATTAACAAAATGAAATGGACAGGAAATTAAACAAGAAACAAGTATTCATACAAAATGTGATACAATGTGCTTATTTATTAATATGATATGAGCGTTCAGCTTCTAGTGTATATAGGAAATATAAAATATTATTCTAATAGGTTTGACTACACCTTGGATTATGTAAATAGTGTTACAGGATGATGTAAGAGAAAACAGAACATACATAAAAGAGATACTATTCAACCAATATCACCCAATGATGACCAGGGCCTCTATATTTCCACAAGATGATGACAACATTTACCATAGTGTCTTGTGCTGCTCTAGGTAAATTTTGAAAATCACAGGGTCATATCAAATACTTCATAGAATAATGGAGATGCTTTGTGCTTGGAAACAGTGCGTGGACTGTATTGCAAGTAATGGGAGTGTATCTTAAGATTCTAAACCCTCAACCTTGCGTTTGATCCAAACCCTTGATCTTTCTTACGCTTGAATTCAAACAAGCACACAGGAAAGTACTGGACATTATTGGAAACCTGAAACAACTAGAGGAGTATTTTATTGTGAGAATGGAGGATGAATAGCCTGCTCTAATACCGATAAAGGCCTGGGAATGAGATGCAAATGTAAGATTAACAAAATGAAATGGATGGGAAATTAAACAAGAAGTGAGTAATCAATGAATCTCATATTCCATTCATGCAAAATGTGATACAATTTGCACATTTATCAATATGAAGTGACTGCTTAATTCATCTTCCAGATGACTGTTCAGCTTCTAGTGTATCTAGAAATTATAAAATATAAAATATTATTCTACTAGGTTTGACTACACCTAGGATTATGTACAATAGTGTTACAGGATGATGTAAGAGAAAACAGAACATACATAAAAGAGATATATTCAATCAATATATGCCAACAATAACCAGGGCCTCTATATTTCCACATGATGATGACAACATTTACAAGAGTTTCCAGTGCTGCTCTAGGTAATTTTTTGCTCTTTTAGGGCTCCCCATATTCCTCTACATTTTTTTGAATTGCTGGTACATTTTTGGTGACATTCGATGCAAGACCTTGGTTTTTCCCTTGAAATTGTGCATCTAAGCTTATTGGACAAAAATGTACCAGCGATTGAAACCCTAATATCCAGTCAATTAGCTCATGCTGCTCATGCCACTAATATCCAGTCACTTACAAATGTTTATAATGTCACTAGGACAAATTGGAACCATTTCAGCAAGTACAACAAGATCCAAACACCTGCAAAATGGTCACTGCACCACGGAAACCCTGTTCTTCCTCTTGCAATAGTCAAATTGAACATAGATAAAGGTAGATTTGAGATCCAACCTCTGTGCCAAATGAAGTTCAAAAATCAAAAAGTTGAACTGAGTTAAAAACTTAAAACCCTTCAAGTTCCACATTATGTCCACCTTGTACAAAACTTGCACCCATAGTTACACAGCAACAGCACAGTAAACTAAAATTGTATATGGAATTCAATAACACAGGTTTAAAACAGTAAAGACATAACAAATTAAAAAATGCTAAAATATTCATAAAAACCCACAAAAAAATATCTGCAATTGTTCTTTCATGCCAAATAGAATACACAGGTAGGACCCTAAAACTACAGTTTTTTTTTTAAGCCAAATCCTAAACTTTGTGGTTTTAGAAAAAAAGCCAAAAACTCACATTTCATATGCAATTTTAAGGGGGTGTGCTGTTTGCTGGGTCAACATAGGTTTTATCAAGTGTTCACCAGATCTATAACAACCCAGTCTTGCTGTTCCGACTCGGCATGGACTGCAATGTGGGTGGCGTTTACTCATGTCTAACTACGTATAAATCCTGATAATTGCTACTATACTACCACTTGATGACTTTTAGCAACCACCAAACCACCACAATGGTTACACAAACACCTCATATCAACAACTAATGGTTTTGTCACCATTCAATTTTTTTCATTTCCAACATCTGATCTCATACTTTCTTACCTCCTTGAGATGCTCTGGATTACCCCAAGGCTTCCTACAACCAGAGAACAAATATCATAGCTTCTGAAACTGTATTCTGGAGAGAACACATGTAACCATAGTCTTGAGACAACTTCTTAATTGGAAATGACATTAACTAACCCCATGGTCATACTAATTGGATCCATTTTTTGGATCACACTTCCCCACTAAGGAGGCTCAAGGACTTTGCAAGTGAGGAAATTTCTTCCTCATCTCTTCCTTGATATACCAATTTGCCTTGCTGGTAGTTGCCTCTTCAACCCCACTAACCATGTCTCATTCTCTCCTCTTCTCATCCTCCTCACCTTCTTGTCCAACATACCACCCTCCAACTACTCCTGGCTACTTGGATTTAAATCATCAATGGAAGGCAACAATAGGTCCTCTTCCTTATCAAGCATAGAAGGCTCAAACAAATGGATACTCTCAACATTTATGATTGAGTACATCTTCATGTAGGGAGGCAAGTCCATCTGAAAAACATTAGCTCTCACCTATTCCGATACCTAAAAACAAATCATACCTTATTGGTTTGAGCTTCTGGCTGGTCCTTGGGGGCTTTCATTTCCTAAGTATACCCAAACATGATCTCCAACCTTGAACTTGTGTTCCAACCAATGTTGGTTATGTTGCCTCTTGTACCTAGCTTGAAACTTCTTTTCTCCTAAACTCGGAGATGAAATTGTTAAATTTTATCAATGAACTGTTCGGCTTTGTGGACCTCTAAATCCACATTCTCAGACTTCTCTTGTGACTATCACAAAGCAACATTAAAGAAACTTGGAAGCAAGTGACCAAAACATACCTCAAACACTGTCAAACTTGTAGATATGTGGACTGCTTGAGATGAGATACATACTCCTCATATGTCCTACTAAAAACAAGGATATCATCCAAATAAAAATAACACAAGAGTTTATGAGTGGTTTAAGTATCTCATTCATCAATCTCATGAAGGTAACTAGAGCACTACATAGCCCAAATGGTAGAACAAACCACTCAAATAGCCCTTGTCCAGTCTTGAAAGAAGTTTTCCAAATATCTTCTTCTTTTGCACTTATGTGGTGATACCCACATTTGAGATCACTTGTGAAAATACTTAGCATGCTAAAGTTGTTCCAAGTGATCATTTATTTGAGGTAGAGGGTACCTATTATTGATGGTGATCTTGTTCAACACTCCATAATGAAGGCAAATATGCCAACTTACATCTTTAGGCACCACCACTGTGGTAGATCCACAAGGCAAAGTACTAGGTATTATAACTCCCTGCTCAATGAGAGTTTTCAGCTGCATCTTCACAACAAGGCAAATCTACCATTAGCATTGATTCAGCTCTTGGCTTGAAAATCACTCACCATGGATATTTTGGACCTACCCATGTATGAATTAAGAGTGAAGTCATTTCCATTCAAACATATCCAATATTGATAATTTCTTCGAAATATGTGGCATCCTGAATGTAGAGATAAAGACTCCCAAAGATGACACCACAAAAATCCAATGGTATCACATCCACAAACACCTCATCTCTAAATTCTAGGTTACGTCCAAACTTATGTTTGCATTGCTTGGTGACTGAAATATGCACTCCTTGTTTCAACCACCCTAAAGAATATTAATTTAGGTGATTTTCAGTCTTCAAACCAAGCTCACCAACCAGCTTTTGTGAAATCAAATTTGGTTGAGAGCATCTGTCAAAAACAGCATCTCCCTTTCCCCTTTCTCTTGAGTTTTTATGTGGAAAAGTTTAATAAGTTCTTCATCTTGAGACCCATCATTCACTATGCATGCACTCTTACGAAGTGTTGCACATGACAATCTCCCATCTATATTAGAGTTGCCATCTATCTCTTTTCCTTTGCTCACATAGGCGACATTCTTGTCATTCTTCTTCTTGTTTCTTGAAGGTGCCAACTCTGGATGCTACTTCCAACCTCTCCTCCATATGACCATTTCTCACAATGAGAGCAACAGCATTTCTCCTTGCTCTTAACCTTTGAATTGACAGTTGTAGTGGCATTCTTTTTGCTTTTTCATTTTCTATTATCATCACCTTGCTTCTGTCCTTTACCCTGCTGTTTCTGAGTGTATGACATGCTTCTTTTCTTGTCAAACTCCAAATACTGTGTGTGTGCACATGCTACATCTATATCCTCTGGTTTGGCTATCAAAACAGGCCTCCTTGAAGTGCACAAACAGTTTTTCTATGCATTTCATGAGCACTTCACATTTCACAAAATCCTTGCCCAATTGAACCGACTTTCTTTCCAAAGCCATTTGTGTACTCTTGTACACTTTGGTCTTGTCTTTGTCTGAAATAATGTCATTGCATAATTCTCTCTTCTTCATAGAAAACTGGTTAGAATTGTTTCTTGCACAAACCTTTGAAGTCCTCCCACTTGGAGATTGGTGACACGTTAGGAAATTCAAAAGTGAGCATAGCTTTCAAACCAAGCAAGAGCATGCGAATTGAGTCTAGAAAATAAGATTTGCAGATAAGAAGACATCTTATGCAAACTGAAATATACTTCCATTTGAGAAATTGATTGATCCAATTTATCAGCACTTATTTCTCCATCAAAGGGCTGAATATGTATCTTCACTTCAGCCTTGAAGAAACCACTGTACAAAGACTCTCTTTGTTCTCTGTCAGTCCTCTTAGGCTATTCTTTTTCCTCTTCTTGTTCTTGTGCAATACCCAGTTTTCTAGTTAACATTAGGAGGATACTCTCCAGCATATCTATCTTTCCCATTGAGAGGGAAATACGAGCGGAATCACTTTCCATACTTCTAAACCATGCCTCATCCTCATCCATCCCTTTGTCCATATCTCTTTCCATCAACCTTGCTGCCTCATTCCTCTCTCTTGTACCAGTATTGGGCTGAAAAGGAACCAATTTATCACTTCCACCTGACCCTTGTATTGGCAAGCCAATAGCCTTCTTATATCTGTAAAATGTTAGACACTCCCCTAACAATCACAAATTACAGTTTGTACTTGTCAACTCTACACAAAACTTCCATCAACCGAATTCTTACTCTAAACTGCAAATAAGTTCAGTCTTGAATGTCCAATAATGCAAGGAAATGTGGAAACAAGATCTCACATCCAGACAAGTGCTAACAAACCATGAAAAGGAACTGAACACACAATTACCTATGAAACCCTCAAAAGGGAAGAAAACTCCAAATGAGCACCCTTGTACTTTTCATGCCACTTAAATCCAATCATTACAAGTATTTACAATGTCACTAGGGTGAATTGGAACACTTTCAGCCAGTACAAGAAGTTCCAAATACCTGCAAAATGGGAAAAGCACCAAGGAAACCCTGCTCTTCCTCATGCAACAGCCAAATTGAACACACGTGAAACTATAATTGAGAGCCAACCCTTGCAGAATGTGTTTCAACTTTCAGGTGTTTTAATGCCTTTTCCATGCCCAACCTTGGCACCAAAATGATGTCCAACATTGGAAGTTGAACTGAGGGGTCAAAACCCTTCAAATTCCACATTCTGCCCACTTTGTATGGAACCGACACCTAATGAATTCTGGCTGTCACAATACCACTGGGCAGTTACTCAAATGCCTCATGACGAAATCCAACAGTTTCATCACCATTCAATTTTCTCTCATTTCCAACATCTGATCTTTGGTTTCTAACCTCCTTGTGATGCTCTAGATCACCTCAAGGCTGCCCATAACCAAAGAACAAACATCATGGCTAATGAAACAGTCTTATGGAGGAAACAAACGTTAACATAGTCTTGAGACAACTCAACTAGAAATGACATCAACTAACCCCACTGTAATACTATTTGGATCTATTTTTTGAATAATGCGACTCCGTAGGTCTAATTACTTTCTATGTCAATAGCAAGCAAACTATGTTGCAATTGATATAAGACATTATATTTGAAAGCATCATAACCCATATCTAGTTCAAAGTCATTTTGTTTTAGAAGTAAGATGATGTTTCAATAGTATTCATTGTTTGTATGTTGTTTCACAATCTCTTCAATTTTTTCATTGTACAACCAAATTGATTAACTCCAGATAGTGTCTACTACAACATTCATTTTCCTAGTTATAGACTAACATGGGTCAATATTCATCAAAGATTTGACGCAACCAATATTATCTACATGAAAAATCTCCTTTCGTAGGAAAGTGCAATGGTGGTTTTTGGTTTTATACACATTTCAGAATTGTTGTTTTTCGGATAGCATTTCCAAGCTTGATGGCATCATGAGTAATGATAAGTAATACTTGGTTAAGTATGAGCTATATTTGCTCAACATCATTCATTTCCGTACTTTTATGGGCTATTATTCTACCATTATGTAATTACATGGTCCCTCCAATGTGACCACTAACATTGAATACACTATAAGCAAATTCTATTGGGTCAAATGATCTTAAAATTGGTGTTTCTAGTGGCTTTTAGATGTTTCAAAATATTGTTGTTATCATTTTGTCCACTCAAAGTTATTTCGTTGAAAATGGCAAACCAAGGGTGTAATTAAATTTTTTAAATATAGTTTGAATTTTTATCCATTTGTATTATAAGGACGCAGGCTTTTCCATGCATTACAACACTATTTTAACAAATCCATTTATATCCTAGAATAATAAAATATGTACTCATTTGCATAGGGCAAAAATCTATTTGATCATTATATTGTTGAGCTTGTATTTCAATGTTAGGTGCATAGATATCTCATTTTAGAATGGTACTTAAGTCTACTAATTCTCCCACTTATATGTAATTCGATAATCTTTTTGAAATGTTGGTTTTATAGCCGAAATTGCTGGAGACTACATTTTGTGCGCATCCTAAATATGGAGGAATTTGGGATTCTCTATCATTCAAATTTTGCTCAATGTGGGAAAGGAATGGTTTTTGCCAATTTTTTTGTATTTTATTGCTCAAATTTTCAACTCTTGGTTAGATAAGTTAATTTGGTTTGTTAGTTTGAGGTTGATTTCAGTTTTCTTATGCATTTTTGGCTCCAACACTTCTCAAAATTGAACCTATGGCAGTTTGGGTATTGATTTTAATTTTTGCTTTGGGTGATCCTTTTTTCTTATGTTGAATGTTTCAATTGTCTTCTTTGTTATGACAATTGTTGTTAGGATTAAAGTGCCATTTACCTTGCAATCCTATGTATTATTCATGTGTCTCCAAAACTCTTAGAAAGTGTCCTTGGTTGCATACGATGCAATTGGATTCAAATCTCTCAACTTGAGCATGAGATTTGAGCAATGGTGCATTTAAATGTTGTTGGTGGGTCCCATATGAGTTGGGTGATAATTTTGGATGCGTACCTTGGGATATGGGTCATTATAAACGAGTTGTGAATCAAAGATGACGTCTATTATTGGTATGGATATTATTTATGATATTCATGGCCCATTCGAAGTTACATTTACTATTCTCAAAAGTGTCTCTTCATTTAGGACGTGGGAGTTTTTGCATTTTACCATGGTTTGATGATATATTTTTTGGGAAACCATTTGTGGTATTCCTCTTACCATTTCTCTATAAATTGGCAACACGAAATAGTAGTTTTATGAGATTGTTAAACAAGTACACAAGTGTTGCCGGAATGCTGTCAAAGTGAAGAGAGTGTTAATGTGTGGATGTATCTCATATTTGAAGATTAAACATGCTCATCATCTTTCTCGTGTGGAGTTTTTTGTTCCCTGTGTTGATATGATTTTCTAATTTATCTCTTATTGCAAATTTTGCAATCACATAATTTTAATCTTATGCTAGTCCTTGCTTAAGAAACAAATTTCAAATTTATATACACTTGTAGTACTTGTTTTTGTGGCAGTTTTGCCTTGTTTCTTGACAATTGTTTTCTTGAAAGGGTCATCTATATGTGAATTTTAAGTTCTCCATATTAAGGGCTAACAATATGACTTTGGCTAATTTTCTTGATTCATTTGGGATTATACCCTCTTTGATGTGATGTTTGAGGCCCTATACGCATCTAACTGATTGGTATTTTTCAAGGAGGTCAGTTAGTCTTGCCAATATATTTGAAGTTGTTTTACTATATCTTTTGATGCTAACTATCTCTCTAAGGAAACTTAACCACTTCCTAAAGGCTTCCAATGCATCATTAAGTGTGCTCACAATTGTGGCTTGAATTTGGGTCAAGTGTCTATGAGCTCCTTGTTAATTTTCACTATATCATTGTACCACTCAATATTGTGCCTATGAGATGCAAACTATAGCTAACACTTGATCTTCTTCCAATTTTTTGCATAATTTAAAGATAGCATCCATTGACTTGAGTCACACTTGATAGTTAAATTTCACTGGAGATCAAAGTTAAACAAATTACCTTTATTGGATTGTTTTGTTGAAAAGAATGGGGAAGAATATTCTTCTTATTTTGTATCCTCTAACATCCTTTTCCATGTCTCTCAATTTTTGTTCCATATCCAAATCAAATTTGATGCTTCTACATCATCTCCAATAGAAATTTATTGCTCAGTTATCTTTATAACCCATGACTATTTGTATGGTTTTTAGCCATTGTGCATGCGGGTGGTAAAATGTAAATGCAGACATGCCCTAATGACATTGTTACAAATCATCCCACCAGCAGTTGCACAGAATACAAGACCACAAGCTAGGCTCCTACAATACACCCCAAAAGTTAAAGCCTGAACACAACTAATTTGGTTTAAGTGGTAATCATTATCAAACCAGATCTTGCTGGCTTAACTTCATCACTATACATCCATGCAGAACAATTGATGTGGACCACAGTTATCCAACTAACATGGATTGTACATGAACAACAGTCATCCAGATAACATGGGCCTTCCACTAACCACAGAATATAGTTATCCAATTAACATGGATCCTCCACTGTTGGTAGACAAGCGTTATCCAACTAACATGGATCTTCAAGCTTATTGTGGAAAAAAGTATCCAACCAGCATGAATCTTTCATTGTTTTTGGGCAATAGCTATCATCACTTTCAGGTCTTTCTGCTTATTGTGGGAAATAGTTATCATCCCTTTTGGCATAAGTTGTTATCATTTATTTAAATTCAAGCTCACAAGCATATACTTTAGCATTTTTATATTGCAGTAAATATTCAACAAAAACAATGTTAAGTATCATTCACATCTTAAGAAAAAGCCAACTGAACAGTGAAAATACTTTGGGCAAAGCTGAATTTTTATTACATTTAAAGAATTGAAATAATTCATCTTAGCTCTGTAGGGTACTTACCATTATAAACATTTGATGGTGACATATACATCAAGTGGCAATACACAGAAACCAGTTAAATAATGTGGACCATTTAGTTCAAAATGGAAGTCATAAAGTGACAACTCCTCTTCTTGTGACATTTTCCAGTTGCACCAGCAAGGAAAGCTACATGGTTTCTAGTTTTAGCTTTCCCCTTTACTGCTATCCTTTACATCATGAAATCATGAATAAGCTGGAAGCAATTCATGCTGAAAAGGTGCAACTGAACATCCAACCTCATGCCTCAACAATAGTTATTGGCTTATTGTTCTTTCGCTGCACCAAGCATTCATAACAGTTTATATCCGCTGCATTAATGAGACTGAAATCTCCTTTTGAGAGTAGAGTTGAATTTTAGTTGTTGCTCATTTTGTACTAATAGTTCTTTACTAAATTGTGTTCATTTAACTAATGAGATCTTTTTTTGCCACAAAACAAGACACAACCAGTAAGACTGTACTACTATCAGCAATGGAAGTTATGATAAATGAATAAATAGAATACCGATGAATTGAATACAACATCAAATACCTCCTGCAAAGGTATTTTTACAAATGTATTGAATGCATTGTGAGTGTCGGCAAATTGCATATTGATGCAATAGTGGACACTAAATTGGAACCAACTGCAGCATCCATGTCCAAAACCCTCTTTCTAGTGCCCTACGTATTTCCACTCCAGTAAGTGCTAGTTACTCAAGAAAGATCTATCCGAGGACTCAAGAGTCATAATAAAGAGTAAGATAGCTACGATACAAACACCATCCCACCAAAGAAACATTGTAAATAGAAAGGCCGGTGGTTACAAGAAATTTATTACCCAATACCGACTTTATGTTCACAATATATAAACTTTATCAATGTAAGCACACCACATAACAAAGGAAACAAAAAAAATCTATGCACTTGCCAAAAAGAAAATGAATAGATGGACTGAAACATGAAGCGGAATATCTAACCATAGTCACACTCACCAAGAAACTCCAATCTACAAATAAGGACAACGTCCCCATCCCCATAACCACAATTTTTGGTGACTACATTTATATATAATATAGCTGTATCCTTATTCAATTACTCAAATATCCTAATTTAAATGACATCTCAATTCCCATACCAGTAACTGTACCCCCACATCTCCAGGTAATTATGTACCCAGCAGTCACATAAAACACAAATATGCAGGATGGCATTTAACACAAGAGACAAGTATATATCATTATTGTACAAATCATAAAAAGGTACAACTGAGCAATATATTTTATAGAGCAAACAGAATTCTAAGAACAACTGATCAAGAAGCTCACTCAAATATAAAGGACAACAAACTAATTCTCATAATCAACATATATGATATATCAAATCCAAGGAAAGTAAAACAATGATTTTTCAGAAAAATAAGCAAATGCACCCCGATGTATTTCTGGTTTTTGAACTTGACACTCAAGAAACAAGATATATCTACCACTCATTATGCACATACTCCATAATTAGAAGACATATATTTAAATTATAAGCTGTAACACTATATTCTGCTAAAGAACACAAGCTACTTTACATTGTTTTTCAAAGCCGGCCAAGATATCAAAGAGTCAACACAGCAGCACTTAGTCATAATGGAAATAGATATTATAGTTTGCCCAACTACTGATTTGTACTTTTTTTCATAATGTTATTCACTATAGTGTTACTGTTTGACAACAAGACTATGCACCAGTAAACGAAGAGGTAAACGAGATCAGATAGTTTACTATTATAGAATGTGAGACATGGGAAAGAACCTACAAGAAGTCTTTCGTCCCAATGAGACAACATTGAAATTGCCTTGCAAGGATAAAGAGCACAAATTCACCTGGACATTGATCTCTATAGTATGCTAGTCTGTGCTTAACTCAATGAATGCAATATGGTCCAATTTGATGCAAAATCTGTGTCCATTTTTTATACTGTAGAGATGAATGAAAAATGTGGCACAGAAGGAGAACTAATTCCAGAGATGCAGTAACATGGCAGAAATCTCGCAGCTTTGAAATTGCTAATTACTAACAAATGGGTGTCAATCTAACTGCTCTAGTGGTGAGATGACGCAATTATCTCATTGACACCCAGGTCGAAGCCCTCATGTGCCCCATGTTATCCGGTCCCTGTGTTGATGGGGTTTGATGGATATAACCATGGAGTTGGCTTTCAATGAACCCAAGCATCAAATGGCTATATGATGAGATAGTTGGCTTCCCAGATGAGAAGTAAAACAGTTTCAAGATGAATATTGAAACCTATAGTGACTGAGAGAGAAATCTGCTCCCCCCAGATAATCAACAGTCTAAAAACAACCAAGAAGTTAACAAGTGGGTGTTGGTCCAAATATTGAACTACACAATGTTTATAGATTTCCCAATGACTTACAATCATAAACACACTGTTCAACGTAACTGTTTTTCAATATGCTATTTTTTTCCTTCTGCACATAATACTGTTACTACAAATCTATCGGTCACAAAGTACACAAAGTGTGTTGCACCAGGTCTGAAACTGGGCTAAACCTAGTCAAACTAGAACCTTCTTTAAACAGCTCGCGAAGGAGGAAAACTGGGGCTAAATGAACACAGCCCACATCATTAATGCAAGCATAATCTTAACCAGAGTCCTCTTTAATACAAAGTTTATAAAGTATTTTTTTCTGATAAAAAAGTACCTGGTGCGGAGCAGGACGACGGGGGTTGATTGACGTAATGGCATTTGCAGCAGCATTCAAGATTTCGGTGCTTCTACTCGCTGGGTTGTTGGCCATCATTGCCATCCTCATCTTCAATTCTCTATATTATTCAAACAATAAGGTAATAAATGTTTTATTTAATATTATCTGTTACAAAATCACCGCCATGAGATGCTGAAACTTGTGCAGTAAGTCATCTTACACGCTCAGTTCAGGCTTCCCAAAAAAAATATTGTTTCGGTAGTTTAGAATAACTGAAAATTTGGGTTAAGACGAAGATGCATGGAAAGAAGGGAAAGAGAAAAAGCTTACCAACGCCCACATTCACATAAGAGTGCCTGGTCAAACACACGGATTACCGTCTAATGAAATCGCCGATTTCTTTAACTAAGGATTTCTGGATATCCTATACATATATATCCTTGACATTGTTCACGTTTTAGGCTGATTTCTGTTATAATATTTGACAAAGAATTTCAATATTTTATTTTATCAAAACCATCTTTTCTTTCATTTCAAAGAATTCTTCTTCCCTGCAAAGAAATTATTTTTAATAACTGGCACGTGGAATTCGGAACATTAGATTATGTTGGTTTTTTTCAATCTGTAATTTTTTATGTTTTTTCTATGTTCAGAGTTTGAATTTGGGTATTTGGTTTGGTGATATTATTTGGCAGTTAGTTAATTCAAAATTAGAGAATCTTGTTAATGATTTCTCAAAGATAGAACATTTTTACTTATAAAGATCATTAATTTATATCAAATTTGTTGATCTACAGTAATTTTATATAAAAAATTAGAATTTAATTGAAGTTCTAGAAGATGTTAAGTAATCCTTAGTCTATTGTTGAATTTGAATAATTCACAAAGAACTCTTAAAAGATAAAGTCTTGTTCAGCCTAGAAGTCTGACTTTCTAAAAAATAAGATAAAGATACCTCTCATTCTTTAACATTTGTAATATTGAATGTACAGTATAAACATCATATCAAAAACTGACTATTAAAATACAAACTTTTTTTAAATCAGTTAAAACAAGATAAAAACAGAATTGAAAATTTTAATTTCTTCCAATACAATCAATTTAAATGTAAAATTTTACATCAAACTAAAAAATTAATTACTATAAAAACAATACTATATCACTATCATAAACATATTGAATTAAATGTGACCTAATTTTCAGCTTCTTTTAGTACCAAAAAAGTGACCTAATTCGATTTTTTTTCAAAATTATAAATTTAATTCTGAAATACATTTAGTAGAATTGTCTGCATACCTTCTGTTCTACTGTAAACAAAAAAATCCCGGATTCTTTAATTTATAATTGAAGAGAAACAGTAAAATCAGTAATAAAAAAATCCCACGAACACTCCCACGTCAGTCATTCGTTAACATACGAAATGCGGTCCATTGATATTTGAGTTGGCATTATCTTCCTTGTGTCATGTCATCTGTCACTTTAAAATTAAAAAGCCAACTACACAAACGAACTACTCTGTGCCGACTCTGGCATTTTCGTACCTGCAAAGCATAATTTATTCCTTACTTTAAACTCCTTGTGCCTTTTTATGATTGGACCACTAAAATTTACACTTGCACTTTTGATTATGATATAACACCTAGCTAGATTTCATGCAAGATTGTATTTGCTTTATGCTTGCAAGCAATGAGTGTATCTTTTTCACTATCTGGGTTATATTTATCATTGTTTAATTATGGTAATGATATATCTAGTTTTTCCCCCCCTTCAAGGTGATGATGAGGAGATCAAATATGTCATTGCATAAGATAAAAGAGGCAAATTTTAATTATGTTTAGTGCTAAATTTAAGAGGATTTTATGGAGGATTTTACTTATTCATAAGATAATTTTTCTATTTGATATAGGAATATGAGTCTTAGGGTGAAATCTCTTGGGCTTAGAGTCGAGGACTGCAAGGTACCCATTCCACGAAAGTCATCTAGGGCACGATTCTAGCCTCATCTTTTATGGTATCGAGGCCTTACACTTAGCAAGCCTTGATCCCTAGTGGGCTCATTCAAAACCAATCAACTTCACAAGCAGATGAAGGACCTATTGTCATAGTTTCTTGAATTGAACAAGAGTTCGATAAATTATATTTTTAACATTAATGTGGCTAAATATAGTTTAAGAGACAATTCAACTCTTTTTTAATTATTTATTTTTTATTACTTATTTTGATAATGATTTTTTGTTTTCTCAATCTTCTCTTCTTTTAATAGATTTGTAGATAAACTAATGTCAAAATACCCATGTAATTGGTTTGAATGTCATTGTAAGTTTCACACTCTAAAACAAAGTATTTATCTAATGCAATTGCCCTACTTGTGTAAAAGACGTGTATCCTTTCCTCTTATTCTTCTTTTGGCCTTTCTCATCTACATGTTTTGGACCAAAGATGACTTGAATTAGTTGTCAACTAGGTTATGAGCATCTTTTCTCTCCAAGGAATATTTTCCCTTTTGTAGGACATTTGGTGATGGTCATATGAGGTGTTAAATTCATCAGCATAATATTTACTCTTTTTCTCAAATGTCCTTTCCTATATAAGCCTACATAATTTACCCATAACAATTTTTTTTATTTTTTTGTTATTATTTGGGCATGCATTCAATTTCATGTTATATAATTTGTTCATCCATTTTATTTTTTATTGCATCCAAATATTCCTTATCTTGTAGACTCCATTTAATTTTTGAAGTGTTACTAGTTGACAATTCACACCCATAAAAGACCATCAAACTTACTAATAGCTTTAACATAATCTAGATATTTTTTCAAAACCATGACAACTTATTTGCTTATGTTTCAATGGAATGCAAAAATATCTAACCTCCTAAAGTTCTCTTCCTTCTACATGTTTAAAATCTAAGTTTGTTGTTGAAGTCATCCCAAGATGTTTGTAATATGTTCCTCCAAGATACCCCTTAAAATAAAACTTAAACTATTTTTCAATTTTAATAGAAGAAACTATGATTCGGTCTTGTTGGTGTTAACTTGCATACCCAGCTCCTTTGCAAAAAAATCAAAGGAATTTAACTGCCCTTAAATGGACCTTACAATCAAAATGGGATAATTTGTTGGCAAAACAAGGATAGACAATTGAGAGGGGGGGTGAATCAATTGTTACAAAATTTAAACTTATTCAACCTTTAATCTCATATCTGATAATTAATAGTGAAGGCATAAATCAACAACACATCAGAAACACATGAACATTGAGATTTTATACGTGGAAACCCTGTTAGGGGAAAAACCACGGTGGATGTTAGTCCATAAGATTATACCCTATTAGAAGTATAATGAAAAATTAATAGGGAATGCACATGCATTCAGGCACACTACCTAGAGCTCACTACTCAGAAGGGAAGGCTCGTTGCCTTACATAAAACAATCAGTAAGTCCATCTGATGAGGTTGAACTGAGAAATTAGCTTCTTCAAAAGCTTGATGACAGTTCCAGTTAGGCTCAAAAACACTTCTTCACACTTCACTCAATCTTCTTCACACTCTGCTCTGAAATTAAATGATTTGATCTTTATTCGCACATTTTGCATTCACACTTCACATAATCCATCGAGCATACATCAAAATGAGGAAACAATTGTTCCTATATATATGCTACATGAATTTACATCAACAACTATGTCGATCACAAATAAAAGAATAAATTACAAACTGTCGGCCCAATACAAGAGAAAATATCAATGTGCACCAACCTAAGTTGGTCATATCATAATGAAGACCTAAATCAACATCCTCAAACATGCCAAACAATAAGAAATTAATCCATAAGGATCTGCAACATGCTACCACCATCATGTTAGCCAAGAACATGAAAACCTCGAACACACAAAGGAAAATCTTCGATCACGAGCACACCGATCAATGGAGACATACCAAAATGATAGAGCAAGATCTAGAAACATCACTGAACATCACAGTAGCATACGCAACAACTTAATTTACCAGAAATGCATTCTCTTCTTCCAGAACCACCTGCTATAGTAACAAAATGACTATAGAAACTCAAAAATTCATAACTTGCTCCAATCTTGATGCGTACCACTGAAACTTCCAGAAAAGATACTAGATAGGCTCAGCAACAAACCCTTTAATGCACGACCTCTTATTATCAACATAGACAACTTTCCACTATTCTGATCTTCACAGCTTCACAGACTGTCTGCAACATATTTATTCTAATTTCTCAATATCCTCGACATATACAGTCTTCAGAATCATCAATGCTAATAGTGTTGACATCAATGACAACCACATATCAGCAACACAACCACAACATCCAACAATCTCCCCCTTTGGCGTTGATGGCAACACATGATGTGAAAAATACCATCAACACAACTAACTCTTCACATAGTACTCTTTTCCCCCTTTGTTCTACACTTCTCCCCCTTAGATTTACAAGGTTTTTCACATTACACTTCTCCCCCTTTGACATCAATGGCAAAGGTACGCAAGCTCTGAACTACATATCATCTGAATCATCTGACTACTACTCTTGAGTAGCAGCCACCACAACATCAATCTGAAACAAGATATGACTGTAAGTGCATAGATTGATGCAAAGACTTGCATCTTAGTTCAGATTAGGAGGGGAAATCACCCCTAACTTGCCTCTAAGATACTCAAAAGTATCCTTAGGCAACTATTTAGTGAATATATCTGCCTTGCATCCAGTTACCATGGGTGTACCAACTATTTTTGAGTCTTCCATGCCAAAAAAATCAATAACTCTTTTACATATTTGGACTGAGATATGAAAATTCCATCATCTAACTAAGTTATTTGCAATCCGAAAAATAATTTCAACTGTCCTATCATTGAGATCTCAAACTCACTTTTCATTTCATCAGCAAACTTCATGCATAAGTCGTCATCACCTTTATTGAATCCAAGCTTCAAAAAGCATTTATCCAATCTTGCATACCAGACTCTAGGGGCTTGTTTGAGTCCATATAGTGCTTTCTTCAATCAAAAAACCATGTATTTTTTATCAGTCAGTTCAAATCCATCTGGTTGCTCAACATAAACTTCTTCTTCTAACTCACCATTCAGGAATATTGACTTTACATCCATCTCATAGACTTTGTAATTCTTGAAAGTAGCATAAGCAAGAAATAACCTTATAGCTTTAATTCTAGCAACAGGGGCAAAGGTTTCTTCAAAATCAATACCTTCCATCTGTGAGTATCCTTTACATGCCAGTCTTGCTTTACTTTTGACCACTTCACCTTGTTCATTCAACTTATTCTAAAAGACCCATTTGGTTCCAATCACATTTTTATCCTGAGGTATGAGAACAAGAATCCATGTATCATTTTTCTCTATCCACATCAATTCTTCCTTCATTACTTCCGTCCAATATTCATCTTTACATGATTCATTGACATTACTAGGCTTAGTTTTGTAAATCAAGCAATATTCTTCTGCAATTCTTCTTCTAGTGTGCACACCTTTGTTCTTGTCTCCTATAATCTGATTCTCGGAGTGATTTAGCTTTACATACCTTGGAACTTTTGGATTCTCTCTAACTTCTAGTTCTTTTGTTCTCTATTATGCACTTCTACTAGCTTCTCCTTCATGATTCTCTTGATTCACCAGAATAATTTGAACTTGATTTTGTGTCTACACATTCTTTCCATTATCAGTACTATCTTGTTGGTAATCTGAATCATATCCACAGTATCTGGATGATCTAACAGTGTCTTCATCAACTCTAACATTTTCACTTTCAACCATTTTTTCAATCTTCTATTGTAGCACTGGTATGCCTTGCTCTTAGTAGAGTAACCCATAAAGATTACTTCATCAATTCTAGCATCAAAATTGCCAATATCATCATCTCTCTTAATATAAAATCTACTTCCAAATATTTTGAAATACTTAACAATAGGCTTATAACCAAACCACAACTCAAAAGGAGTCTTACCAGAATTACCATTAACATTTACTTGGTTCATAGTTTATACAACAGTGCTTACAGCTTCTCTCCAGTAGATATGAGGAACATTACCTTCCAACATCATAGTTCTAGTAGCATCTAGAATTTTTATATTCTTTCTTCAACAACTTCGTTCTGTTGAAAGTTCTAGGGAGCAGATAACTATCTTTTGATTCCATGCTCTTCACAAAATGAATTGAACTCTCGGGAAGTGAATTCACCACCTCTTTCTGATCTTAAGCATTTGACCTTCAAACATGTCTCATTTTCTACCATAGTTTTGAAACATTTGAAAATTTCTAGAGCTTCATGTTTTTCTCTCAAGAAAGCAACCCATATCATCCTAGAGTAATCATCAATGATCAGCATAAAGTACCTTTCTCCTTGTAGACTTCTGATTCTGGATGGACCACATAGATCAGTATGAACCAACTCCAGTACTCCATTTGAATGATGTTGTTTGCTCTAAAAAAAAGTCCTTGTCTACTTTCCCATCTAGCATTCCTTGTATATAGTGTTATTAGGCTTTACTAACTTAGGTAGATCTATGACTGCTTGAGTGGAGCTTACTTTGACAATGTTATCAAAATTCACATGACACAACCTCCTATGCCATAACCAACTTACATCAACTTGAGCAATTAAGCAACTTTCACTAGCAACACTCAGGTGAAAAATATTACCTCTTGTCTTTGTGCCTGAAGCAATTACATTTCCAAAGCTTCCCAATATCCTGCACTTACCATCTTTAAACTGAAGATTGTATCCTTTTTCTACCATCTATCCAACAATCAACAAATTATGCTTTGAACAATCCTTCAACATAAAGGACATCATCAATATTATAATTACCACCAAGAGAAATAGTGCCTCTGCCATAAATCACACCAACATTGTTATCTCCAAATCTTCCAACACCACCATCATATTTTTCCAAGCTTAGAAACTTTCTTTTTTCACCAGTCATATGATGTGATCATCCGTTGTCAATCACCCATTCATCCTTTTCATCAATTATGGTTGCAAGATCTTTCTCAATATTCTGATTATTAGCAGATTCAGTGGACACCATACCATTTTCCTTGATAGCAATGAATACCCATCCATCTTCATTTCCAGTTTCTTTATCAGATTCATCATCAGTAACACCTTCTTCAACATAATAACATTTCTTTTGAAATCTAGACTTGTCAGGTTTGTACTTAGAAACTCTTTCAAGACACCTTGATGAAAAATGACCTATCTTACTGCAAGAGAAACATTTAATAGGTAGCTTTCCTTTGTACTTACCATGTCCTCTGGCTTCTCTTTTCACAATCAATGCTTCCAATTCTTCTAGCTCGCTTTCTTCATCTTCAATCTGTCTCATCTCATCTTCATACTTGAATGTCTTTCTGGAGCTTTCTCCTGGATAATATCTTTGTTGGCTTTTTTTCGGATATAACAACTTTAAGTGAAAATTATGTTTTAGGAGTAGACTCACCAAACTCACTCAACTCAAAGGTAGCTAGTTTACCAATCAACATGTCTCTTGTTACATTTGTTATTGTCCTGAGTTCTTCAATAGCATGAGCTTTTGTTTTGTAAGAAGCAGGCACTGATCTGAGCACTTTAGCCACAATTTCATCTTCATCTATGACTCCACTGACACATCTAATACCCATCACTAGTTCATTTACCTTTTGCATGAAAGCAACAATGTTTTCATCTTCATTTATCTTCAAGTTCTCCCACTTTCCTTTCAAACTTGTTAGCTTAGCAATCTTCACTTGTGCATCTCCTTCATACAATGTTTCTAATTTCTTCCAGATCTCATGTGTGGTCTCCAAACCTATCACATTTGTCATCTTTGAATCTGTCAAAGCACTTAGCAATGCTTCTATAGCCCTGATATTAGTTTTGGCTTATTTGATCTCGTCAGGAGTAGTGGGACCATTATGAGGAATATTATATTTGTTCTTTGTAATCTTCCTAAAGGATTCACCAATGCACTTCAAATGACACTTCATTTTGACCTTCCACAGAGACTAATTTGTACCATTGAATCTAGGACTATCCTTATTGTATGTTGTCATCTTAGATCACCTCAAGCTATTAAAATTCTTCAGAGGAACCAGCTCTAATACCAATTTTTGGCAAAACAAAGATAGACAAATGAGAGGGGGGTGAGTCAGTTGTTACATAATTTAAACTTATTCAACCTTAATCAACCTTTAATCTTAGATCTAGTAATTAACAGTGAAGGCACAAATCAACAACACATCATAAACACATGAACACTAAAATTTTATACATGGAAACCTTGTTAGGGGAAAAACCACGATGGATGTTAGTCCACAAGATTATACCCTGTTACAAGTATAATGAAAAAGGAATAGGGAATGCACATGCATTCAGGCACACTTCCTAGAGCTCACTGCTCAGAAGGGAAGGCTCACTGCCTTACATAAAACAATCAAATTAAGTCCATCTGATGAGGTTGAACTGAGAAATTAACTTCTTTAAAATCTTGATGACAGTTCCAGCTAGGCTCAAAAACACTTCTTCACACTTCACTCAATCTTCTTCACACTCTACTCTAAAATCAAATGATCTTATCTTTATTCGCATATTTCTCATTCACACTTCGCATACATCCACCAAGCATACATCAAAATGAGGAAACAATCATTCTTATATATCTGCTACATGAATTTACATCAACAACTCTGTCGGTCACAAATAAAAGAATAAATTACAAATTGTCAGCCCAATACAAGAGAAAATCTCAATGCGCACCAGCCTAAGTCGGTCACATCATAATGAAGACCTAAATCAACATCCTCGAACATGCCAAACAATAATAAATTAATCCATAAGGATCTGCAACATGCTACCACCATCATGTCGGCCAAGAACATGAAAACCTCGAACATAAAGGAAAATCTTCAATCACGAGCACACCGATCAATGCGGATGTACCAAAATGATAGAGCATAATCTAGAAACATCACTGAACATCACAATAGCATACGCAACAACTTAATTTACCAAAAATGCATTCTCTTCTTCCAGAACCACCTGCTACAGTAACATAATAACTATGGGAACTCAAAAAGTCATAACTCGCTCCAATCTTGATGCGTACCACTAAAACTTTCAAACAACATACTAGATAGGCTCAGAAACAAACCCTTTAATGCATGACCTCTTATTATCAACATACACAACTTTCCACCATTCTGATCTTGACAACTTCATAGACTATCTGCAACATATTTATTCTAATTTTCTCAATATCCTTGACATATACAACCTTCAAAATCAACAATGCTAATAGTGTTGACATCAATGACAACCACATATCAACAACACAACCACAACATACAACATAATCAACATACAAAATAAAGTGCAAAACATGTACTCTTTCAAAAGAACACCATCTCCTCATTATAGGTTTAGTCATTCTTCTAGTCTATTGATATATAAGCCAAATAGGATAAGGAATATTAGGAATCCTTGCTTAACTCCAATGTGAATCCTAAATCTTTTTGAAATGATTTCTTGAGTTTTAGTTTTTAATCAAGCTTACTTACAAATTCAATACCACTTTATACTACTCAAGTATTCTAAGATCATGTTACACCCCATTTCTCATTTACTAGATTACTTTTACCTTTATGAGTAAATGTGATGCTAAATGCAAAATCATGGCTTTAATATGTTTAATGGGTGAATGAAATATTTGAATATGCATTATGATGTTATGGATTTTTACTTCTTTGATGATGTAAATGATATATGATGGATAATATTTTCATGTGATCGACTAACTTCTTTATGGTGTACTATGTTGGAAGTAGGAAAGAATCGAGCCCTCCAGTGAGGAGAGGGAGAGTATCACCCAAGAGAGGATTTTGGTAGGGTAACCCTTAATGTACCTACTTGAGCTATCAAAAACTCACATCCTAGTTTAGTTGAGTTAAGTCAAGTCAGTTTTGAGATTTGGTAAGTAAACCCTTGGTCGTAGTTTGTGGGACAATTGGAATGTTTATTTATTGGTATTTAATTTCCTTTGGTTGTTTCTTTGGTTTAAATTAATGTGATTGAGTTTCTATTTTGGGTAAAATTTTTTTTTGATAGTTAAATAGTTGCTAAGGGGCAACACCCTAAAAAAATTGAGCATAAAAAAATTTGACCGTTTCAGACCCACAAATGGGGAGCACAAATTATGAAAGAGGTACTAATGACACCTAAAGCAAGCCAAAAAAATCAGCATTATCTTGATACATAACTGAACCTCAAGACAAAATTGCTACAACACAAAGCCCGGACAAAATCCTACAACCCGTGCACACATCTGAAGTGGCATTTTTGGCCTTCCGCTTACTCATACTTCTAGTGAGGAGGGCATCCATTTTCCATTGTGTTCCCTCATCCACAATATCTCTACCTTCAATACGAAGCTTCTCAGCTTCGAGTTTCTGCCCCTTTTTCTTTTTGGCATAAATTTTTGGTTTGGATATTGTAATAGCAGTTTGGGCAAGAGAGTAGTTTTTAGTAGGAACAAACACATCATCGAGATCCAAGAAGTCATTGAAATCCTCATCCAAATCCTCCAAGAAGGGATAAGAACCCTCTAAATCAGAAACATTTCCAACCGCCACAATTGGAAGGGGGGGTTTGATAGTGGGAAGAGGGGGTGTTGCCTCGCAAGACTCACTGATGGGAGTAGAGGAAGGTGGCACCGAGCCATTAGAGGCCACATTCGAGGAATCAAGGGAAGGTGAGGGATCCAAATGAGCTAAACACTTTATGTGATTTCGCTAGATGAAATCTACATCTAGATCACTCGGCTTCCTAACCCACTTCTTAAGCATGAAGTTTCCTAAATTCGCAACCCTAGGGGGAAGTGCAGCTAGCAATTTTATATCCCAACGTGTTGCAGTAAAAACATCTAAAGGGGAGACCTTGATAATTAAGGATTTTAGTCTAGGTATCGAGGGGTGAATGGATCAAAATAAAGTGGTGCACTAGTTTGGAGATGTCAGTGATGGCATAGACCCTGGTGAATCTTCTATGAGGGCACTAGCATCCAACATGACAAAGGATCCAAACTACTTGACCATATCTTTAATGAGCTCAAGTGCATGCATAATCGGTGGAAGGTTTTACAACCTGATCCAGATGGGAAGCAAGGTGATCTTAGCTGTATTAGGATCGAAGAAAGGGATCAATCTTCCAAGAAGAGGCCAAAATAACCAAAAAACCAAGGGTCATGTTGTTTGACAAAGTTATAATCCTCCATAGAGGCGAAGCGAAGTAGGAAAAAATTGAAATCCAAGATGTCAATGTCAGGAGGGGTCAAGTCATTCTAAGTATCCTTCATCTAATCGATGAATTGAGCAATCTTGGGCCTCTTGCATAAGTAGTGAACAAATAGGGATATGTTCCCAAATTTATCCAAAAATTCATCAATGCACGAATTAGGCAAATGAAATCAATAAGGAAATTCGTCAAGCAAACCATCAAGTATCCCAAAGAGTAGAATTTAGGGGTTGGAGAGGCCGATGAAGGAAATACAGAGGGCTACAGAGGGAATTTCTAAGTGACCTAAGTTTTATAGAACTCAGAGAAAACATGGTAGGAGTTCTTCTTATTCCTATAATCATCGATGAGGAGGCGAGCAACCGACAAAGGAGAGTTGGGAGGCAAATCTATCACAACCTAGGTAGGGATATCTGCTCGCTTCTCCCCCACATGCTTCACATATCACACTTTACTCTTTTGTGTGAGCTTTGCACTAGCTCCAAACCCCCGTCGCTGAATTCCCTTTGTTGATTTGTCCACACACACCTTTGCTCCTTCGTACATCACACTCCTTTATAAATTATTACACAAAAAATAAACTTTTTTTTGGGTAAATATTTTTCATGTATTTGATATATATGTTAATCGATATGTATATGCATTAAATGTATATATGTATATATGTGATAACTCGTGTATATGATCATATACGTGTATGCGCACATGCGAGTAGAAATACGTACATATATGCATATACAGATATGACATACACATGAGAAATCGATGGATATATATATACTTGGTATATATACTTATTGATAAATATATATATGCTATTATTATTAGATGTTAAATAATGATATATATGTATATATGTACATATTAGATAATGTATACATACATACATATGTATATTAATATACACATACACATTGGATATATATATATGTATATAATTGGCAACTGGATGGTTTTAATATATATACGTTAATACATATATATTATAATGTTTAATCATTATAATATAAATATGTATATTAAATATATATATATGGTTATATATATTGAATAGTATGAATAGTTACCAACGCATATGTAATGCTAGGTAAGTGAATAATGTAATGCTTATATTAAGCGAATAACTTAAACATATCATACACTAAATACCACACATATATTCATATATGCAATGGAGGTGATTATTGTTCCAAAGGTAAGCACATAGTTTATACCATAGGGAATGTATTATGAATGAAATTTAAATAACTAAACGGTGCACTATTTTGTTGTGCCATGTGAAGGTAAAGAGATGCATTTAAATATCAAAGTTGTTAGGTTTTGGAAAGCCATGTGCAAGTTGATAAAAGCATTGGACTTGGTCAAAGCCACACTAAAGGTAGAAGGTGAAAGGAGTTTGTATTGTGTTTGACTGGAAACCATTAAAATAGGCACCATAGTTTGTGGCAAGCAACAAAGCCATGTTGGGAATAGAAAGCCTGTAGGAAACCATTACCATGTTTTGACCTGGTAAAATAACCATTGTTGTCAATTTTTAAAGGTGACTCAGCTATGTTTGAGTAACTGAGTTTTTTGGGATTGTATATGTGTTTGTATTCTATTTCTTTTAACAACCACATTTCAACCAATCTTGCTTAGTTGACCTATTTTGAAGAGAAGTTAGTTTTGAATTTATGTTTGTAGTTTAAAGGTGGCAAAAGGAAGGAAAAAGGTGGCAATTGAAGAAGCTAAATTGTAGCATTAATTTCTCAATATTTAGTATAAATAGAGGCATCTTCTTAGTCTTTAGCATGGTTCATTATTAATTGTAATTCATTTGCTTCCTTAATTCTGTAGTTTTTTTTGTGCAAGTAGTGTTGAGTGAGAGATTTCTTGAGTGTTGGGAAAGAGGCGTGAATTGGGGATAAGCTGAAAGTAGGAGTGCCAAGCAGAGTCTTTGGGATTGAGCTCAACAAAAAATTATCCATTGGAAGCAAAATATCCATGCATGCAAGTCTTCCTTATTTATTATTATCTTTTATTTGATTGACATGTGTTTGCAAGTGCTTGAGAAATTTATAGTTTTCTACCATAGTTGTTAAGCAAGATTGTGAACAAGGCTAGATTGGAAATAAGTTGTTTTGGATATCATACTAATATGATTCCTATATATAATTATTTTTATCATCATGATTGTATATCTCACTAGAAGGTATATGTATATGATACTGAGATGATTGCATGTTACTTGTTTTCTTGCATGAATTTTGATGTTAGTAATGCACGAGAATGATAGCAAGTTAGATGAATTATTTATTCACTGATAGGACATGATGTTATGCAAACCATGTTGATCATTTATCCTTGAATGGTTACTCATATCTCCTTGAAAGTAGGAGAATAGTCTATTCCCTAAGGTTAGGGTATACTCTTGAATGTGATCATATTGATATTCAACAATAGGGTTGAGAAACATATAAGTGATATATATAATTTGATTATGCTAATATTTTATACCTGACTAAGAGTCTATACCAATTCGTGGTATTTTAGAAGAGGACTTACATTCTAACAACCCAAAGTTGTAGTATGAGGGGAATTAAAGGTGCAGAGGCACAAACTCCTCTCGAGTCGAGAATGTCCTCTAGATTATATATGAATTTAGTTTACATGGTAAACATGTCAATATATGAGTCATATTGAAAGAAAAGATTTGTGATTGTTTATGAACATGAAACCTTATAGGATAACTTGGAAAGATCCATGGGAAATGTAGAATAATCAAAAGGGCATGTTGATGAGAGAAATCTTATTAGATTGAATATACGTATATCTATTATATAGAAGCATGTGATTGTATATGTTAAATGAAGGTGACTAGAATATATTATCATAATACCTAGGAAATTGTAAGTCAACATATGATTGCATAACATATAATGTTGGGAAAATGGTAAGATATTGAAGTACTATGTTGGAAATGTCAAATTGGGATGTTATGTAAACCAATATATGAAATGAGGTTTAATCGTGGGATTAGGATAAACCAAGGTTGGGAGTAACCTAGTTGATCAGTTAGATCACTTGATATTACATAATCATTTGGGATAGAATCATGTTATGGAATAAACTCATCAAGAGTTAGTATGGTCTTGTTATTTACCAAATCGAGCAATAGGGTGGGTGAACATATGACATCCACTTCATAGAAGTGATACACCACTCCTTAGAAAGTGATTTTCAATGTAATGATCAAATATTTGGCCAACATAGTGTAAATTGCCACTGATTATACTGTCGGATCACTATGGCCCAAGGTTGCATAACTAGGCTGGGAATGTCATGCATGTAGGTGGGTATCCATTGTATGGTATCTCTAGATATGTAGGACACAACACCAAGCTCAGGTAGGCTATTATCATTTATGAGGGATATTAGACCAAACTCTTCGTTGAAGGGTAGGGCCATCTTACTAGTTAGGTAGATGTGCGGGGGACTATAGTAAGTCCATGGTTGGATGAAAAGTGCTTGAGTGATGCTCTCCCTCATATAGTAGGCAATAAAAATTCAAGGATGTATGCCAACAAGGACATCTAGACCATTTGTATTTTATTCCATTGAGCTATTGAAAGCTATGTATGTAATCAT
>CM021107.1:183227611-183293282 GCA_007115665.2 Sequoiadendron giganteum | reverse complement strand
AAATGGGATTATTTTGATTATGCATATTTTTTATTGAAATGTAATGTGAATTTGAAATGGGATTATTTTGAATGTGTATCTTTATTATTAAAATTATGGAAAAGATTTATTGATATGTGTTGGTGAGCTTAAACTATTCACATATGGGTTCAACTTAGATGAAAATAATAGGTAAAATATTAGGCATGTTACATGTGGTATTAGAGCTACCAGGTTCAACTCTGGAACCTATGATCTCATTACATAAGTGTTATGCAAACATTATTACACTAGTACATAAACAATAATAAACTACTTATAAATGACTATAGTTGGTCATGTGACCTCTAGTAGTTTATTACCAGCCAGATATAATGCGACCAGATTGATGACTAAACCAATTTTAGTCATTTATTGGTTGTTTTGATTGATTTATTTGGTAGTATATTTAGTCATTGATTTAGTCATTCATTGTTGTGATTTGGTCAATTATTTAGTCACTTTTTTACACTGATATATTTAGTCATTAATTGTTGTAATCCAGTCACTTATTTAGTCATTTTTTATTCATTGATATATTTAACCGGACACTTATTTAGTTGTTGATTTATTCATTGATTGTTGTAATCTAGTAACTTATTTAGTCATTTTTTTATTCACTAATATATTTAGTCATTCGTTGTTGTTAACTGGTCACTTATTTAGTCATTTTTATTCACTAATTTCTATGCATTGGTAGTGTATTTAGTAATTAATTTTAATCATCATTTTGATCAATTTGGTAGTATATTTAGTCATTTTTATTCACTGGTTTTGTTGGCAGATGGTCAGTGCTCCCCTCGAGATTCGTGACATGGCTTAACCGCCTCCTGTGGATCTGTTAACTCTGGCGATTGTATCGGGCATTAATAGGTTGATCTTTTGGTGCAACAACAATTGTAGGGCCAACAAGGGGTATCAAAGCCAAAGGTGTCGAGTTCAAATCCCCTCGGGTAACGTTGAGGGGGATATAGTTGGTAGATGGTCAGCACTCCCCTCAGGATTCATGACATGGCTTAACCACCTCACGTGGATCCATTAACTCTGGCGATTGTATCAAGCATTAATAGGTTGGTCTTTTGGTGCAAGGACAACCGTAGGGCCAACAGATTTCACTGATCATATATCTAGTCATATTTATTCACTGTTCATTGATTTCTGTCAATTAGTAGCATATTTAGTCAGTTTAATTATTAATTGATGTCAATTAGTAGTATATTTAGTCATTTTAATTGACTGATATTTGAGGATTTAAGCATAAAACACAGAAATACACATCAATCATCAATTGCACACAATAAGACAACCATTGAGAAGGAAAAATAGATGAACTTTATTAATAAAACAAAGGTGTTCTAGTTACAACTTACAAATAGAGTATTACAATTGTTATTTTTAATCACAAGACTAAAAATTTGAGTTACAATATTGCAGAGAAATGACTACAAGAAAGAAACTTCTCCAAAAGACATGTAATGATGGAAACATATGCTTGAAGCCCTTCAATGCGAGCACATACCCCTTTCATCTCTTAAAACATCTACAACATGGGAAATCTTCTTGGAGCAAGTTGTAACGTATAGAATCCAAGGAGAGTGTTGATCGTGTCCCATATATGAAGCTCTCTCGAACTTCAATGCAGTCAACAATAACCCAGCTAGAATATTTCCTCCTTTATATGATATGTTCCATTTGATATGAGCAACAGGGTGCTACCTTTTTTTCCATGAATGAAGTTGTGCCTCAATACAACCAACAAAATTAATATTAGTCTCAATTTAGAAAGAATAAAAGTGCATTGTATATTGCAAGTTTACAAAAGAAAGTCCAAACACAGCAGAAAGATAAATCAATTAAAAAATTATAGCCTTATCAACAAATGCCTTAAATAGAGTGTTCAACATAGGCCTAAAATATGCATATTGAACCCTTGATTTTAGAACCTTGTTCAAAATTTAAGAAAGGTGATACACTCAGATTATAGAATGAAGTTGACATATTATAGAATGAAGGCTATCAACACTAACCATAATGGAACAACATTATCAACTAAAATCTCCTGGAAACCAAGCCCAATAATTCCATCAAACTTGGACAACAAAAATGTCAACCCTAGTTCATGTGTTGTCTCAGTAAAGACCTGCACCATTAAAGAATCCATTTATACATAAACTCCAAATTAAGTTGATGAGAAAAGATCTTTGATATCCAATTGGGAAGCCTTAACATCCAAAAATTACTAACATGATGTTTCACAACAAGTATCCCAACTATGACATCATCTTCCCCATTAACTTTACAAGCACCACCCAGTTCAACTTTTGAAGGCACAAACACATAAGGTACTTTCTACAACGGTAATTTTAAAACTAATGATTAATAACAAAATTTAAGGCATTGATTAAACTTGTAAGAAAACAAATACATAGAAGCATCACCAAATGGTTCAAAACTCATCATCAGTATAAGTCCAAAAATTTGATGTTCTCGTGCAAGTTAATTAGGTTGTGCAAGTTAATTAGGTTTATTCTCTTACAATTCATCAAAATTGGAAAAAAAAGGGTAGCAAGTCAGGGGATTTGATCGTGGGAAAAAATTCACTAATGGATTTGACCCCAATTTCCGACGGCAGTTTGTCGGAATTTCGACGATCTATTGTCGGCCAATCGACGAATCGCACAAATCAGTGCCATCGCTCAATTTTCATCTATATCCCGATGAACAATAAAAGGTCGCCCTCCCGATGCAAGATCATTGGAATAAAGATGCCCATTCCGTCGATTGCGCGACGAGCAGTGGCTGGACCACGGGCGGAACACCGTCGCTGAAGCATCGGAACAACGTCATACATTCATCGGAACCAGGACGGAAGTGTCATCGGCCTAGCGACGAAACATGTCCGGAGCACGAGCGGCATACCTTCGCTAAAGTGTCGGAGCGATGACATATAGTCGTCAGTCAAGCAACGAACAGTGCCCGGAGCACATGCGGCACACCGTCTCTAAATCGTTGGAGCATCGACATACATTCGTCGAGATGGAGACGACTGTATCATCGATCTACCGATGATCAATACCCAGAGCACATGCGGCATACCGTCGCTGAAGCGTTGGAGGATCGACATACATTCGTCGATCTAGCGACGAACAGTGCTCGGAGCACATGCGACATAAGAGTGTCAAACACGCGACGCAATAGGCAAGTCATTACGGTGCAAGTTCGTCACACTCGTGACGAAATAGGCAAGCCATTACGATGAAAGTTCATTGGGTGCATAGCAAGGTCGTCGGGCGTTTTTATGGTTCGTCAAAATTTTGACAGAACAATGCAGTTTAAAAAAAAAAAACTATTCGTTGAAATGTAGGCATATCGGGGTGACTCTGGGTGATATATAAAAGTAGTAGGAGGCTCCAAAGTGCATCCATAGGGATAATGATAGGACATAAGTATAAGCCAATCAAAGAGAGAAAGTTGATGTGCCAAGACGATGAGCATTTAATAGGGGTAGTAAAAGACAAGATGGATTGTCATCAATGCTTAGATTGGAAGACTTCATTACGAAAATTTAGATCACAATATGATTAACCCTGTTTGGAAAAATGCATTGACATTAGTGTCAAGAGTTAAGAGGCCATTCAACTTTGCATTTCAATAAATTATTGTATGCATTGAGTAAGTGTTTACAAGATAGAAAAAGGACAATCATATGACTGTTTAAATATCAAGCAACATGTTAGTTGTTGTGTTTAATTAGCCTTATAGAGGCAGGGATTTATCATTTTTTGCATACATCTGTAGTCCAAGCTCTAGGCCTGCATTATTTGGTTACTATGTATGAGAAATGACCAATGAATAATTGTAGAATATGGAGGCTATGGATGATATTATGATGGCCACATTTGATGTTGATCAACAATTGGAGAAAAATATAATACCTATGATGAGTCATGAGATCAAGGGGACTGTTATGGACAACAAGCACAACCTACGAACTGGATTCTAATTTTGCTAAAAAAGAAAAAATCAAACTACTGAATATTAAACTACACACTAGAATCTAAATTTGTGGAAAATGAGCAATTTGGTGAGAAAGAGTACCTGCAGTGCGTCTTGGATACTTAGCTAGTGTATTAAAAAATAGGATTGCAAACCCAAAATTATTCTCTCTAGAAATTCAATAGAAAAATACAGAATGTTATCCTGGATACTTAGCTCTTAGATAGTCAATAAAACAATATGAGCATGATTATGAATGGTTTTACCTAGTCCCACTCTTGATCTCTTCATGGTTGAGAGCCTTCTCTTTAAGACCCCATGAATCCAATTTGATCCATTGCTGCCAAAAGAGATATTAATGTGTAAACAAGGAGCCACATTTAGACAAACTGGTTGTTGATTTATTCTAAGAAATTTAGAGACTACAAAAAGAAGATACCTAATGGGGATCATGTGGGCTTCATAGAGAAAGCACTAGAATATGGCTTCGAGTAGCAATGAAAAACTTTGGATTAACTTCACAGTAAATCCTAACAGCATGACATTGAAAGTTGCTCAGGTACTGGCCGGTCCTCTCCCCTAGATTAAATTAAGGAAAAAATTATTGTAAACACAATATGTATAGAAGAATATGAATGTAAAGGAAAATGGATATTAGAAAAACATAAATGTAAATAAAAGTAGTGTGAGCAGAAAATGAATTTAAATTGGTCTTGAACAAATAAAATCATACCCATTTAGCATTAAGTTATACTAACCTTGTACTCATTGCCATTGTCAATCTTGAAGGTTACTTTGATGCCTTTTGCAGAAACTCTCTGGCCAGGAGGCAAGAGAAGGTGGGAAAACTAAGTGTATATTGATGACTTCCTGACAATCAAAAAGAAAGAAGCAACCAGTCAACCCTATTAGAACAAAATAATCTTATGAATTGATTTTATTTATTTTAGTGGCTAATGGATAGTGGACCTAGTTCTCTTAAATTGAGATACTACTAAGATGTGTTGACTGGTGATTTTAGACTACCGATATTCTGCTTCAATCTCTATAAGTTACTTTTGTCTTAAATATATTCAAGATAATTTTGCAAAAAAATTCCCTGATCTCTTAGAAATTATGCAGATTAATTTGTTAACACTTCTCCATTTTGATACTTTCTTTCAAAAATTCATAGAAAGATATGTAATGGCATATTTGAAACTTACATATTTTAATTTTATTAGTTCTGTAATTATAGTATATGATTCCAACAATTGTGAAACACATAGGCAATATGCTAGATGAATGAAGTAAACTATGGAATTGGCAAGTGTAAAGCCAAATTCCTTAACCCTTGCCAACATCCTTCTTTCCTGTTTTAAAACATGTGCTTTGGAACAAGGCATGAAAATCCATGTAAGTATAATGAACAGGAGATTTTTGTGATCAAATATTATATTACAGTAAGTTTAATGAATGTAAGTAGAGATATTTTAGCATACCTGCAAATGGTACAAAATTTCATGTTAGGTGGAATCCTCCCATCAACAAAAAGATCAAAATATCTATGTATCTATCTCAATTGAGCCTCTAAACCCTTCAGAGCTGTTAAATTTTCCACTAACCTGTTATGCACAAAAGTCAAATTTTAGAGACCACTAAAATAAAAATAAAAAACATTACATTATGATCCAAATCCACACACAACACAATGTTCATAGTGAAAAGTTAGCACTTTTTTTCATCTTTGCATATTGATTTGATGCTTCAAACGATGCATTTCTTATATTGAAAGTGCATTTCTTACCTTATTGAGCTTCTCTTTGTTTTGAGAATAGTTTAATATTCTCTACTTAATAGGGCCAACCACGTGAAGGTGGAAGCTCATTTGGCCCCTCCCTCCCCCCCCTCACATCACTCTCAATTCCCCATACCCGATCATATAACATTAATCATTCATTCATCCATTAATAACATATAACATTCATTCACTCATCCATTAATAAAATATAACATTCATTCATTAACATATAACATTTATTCATTAACATATTCACATTCATTCATTAACATATAACATTCATTTTTTCAATTTTTACATATTATCAAGAATATGGTTGTCAACTTGTCATAATATGATTACAATCACTTTTTATTTTGTTTCTTTTTCGCAACTAAATAAAGTTGAATTGGAGTATCATTTTCAAAATCATTTGTCCCCCCTTCAGTTGTTCCGATCTCTGCTCGTGATCTTAATGTATGCCTATTCGTGTACTCACAACATGGACGCGGCTGAAGTGGGGGTCTGCTACAATAGCAAAGAAATGTTAAATTGATATGTTTTATTATTATTGTTACACATATTTCATTAATTAAAAGAGCATCAGAGTGGTGCTCTTTACCTGAATTGGCCACATCATGTTCTTGATATTGTCTTATAGCCTCATGTTGAACACCCTCTAAATCCTGATCTAGAGTTGAAACACAAAAGATTACATTAATTAATACACCAATTGCAATTAAATATGTTTAAAAGAACATTAGAGTGGTCCTCTTTACCTGATGGAGCCACATCATGTTCCTGATCTTGTCTAGCCTGATCATGCTCAACATGTTGATCATGCTCTACATGCTCTAAAGTTGAAACACGAAAGGTTACATTGATTAGTACACCAAATGCAATTAAAGATGTTTAATTGTGTCAATCCACATTGTGTTTTGTATAGCACATGAATACATCCAGTACCAGGATGCACACCATGGCCTTCATCGGCAGATTGTGCTCCATCCTCACTAGGCTGCATTCCAATGTCATGTGCAGTATTATCATTGCGTATTTGTGTAAAACAAATAGGCACATTATTATGGTAGGAATTAATATTGAACAGATTGCACAAGTATTCAATTTGAAATAAGCTTTATTGAGTTTATTTACCTGCGTGTTGGATGCAATGGAAGATTGTGTTTGCCTAGTTGAGACTCTTAGATGTTCAGTCAGGGCTCCATAGCCTTGGTGGAAGGCAATCTTCAGGTCCTCTTCTATGGGCACTCTGTTGAAATCAAAGCACTGCATTTTTGCATGCGATCATGAATTTTGCTTCCATGGTGTGATAAAACCAAAATTGTTTGCAATTTATTATTTGGATGCAATATTTCATTTATTGATGCTTACAAATCGTGTGATTATTTTAATATAACCACCAGAGCCAAGTTTGTGTTGCCCGTGTTTTTCTAGTCTTGTCTTTGTTGCCTTCGATGTGTCAGGCAACCTATGAAAAAATTGAAATACGTTAGATTATGTAAAAATAAAAAGTAATCAATATATAATTAAATTGTTGATAATATCACATACCTTGCTTGGCCTGGTGGTGTCTTTCCTTTCTTCTTTTCAGCCTTCTCCTTTCCATCCGACACCAAGTCCTTCCACTCCCTTTCCGGAATCATGGGGGGACACTCGTACTTTCTGTTCTTCTCTAAATGTGACCTATATTGGTCCCTCACATACTTTAGATAGGTACCAGCTTTCTTAAGGACCTTGGTTCGGTTGAATGTTTTATCACCGAACAACACAAATAAACAGTTAATGAGCTCATCCTTTAAATCTTGATTTTGGGCATTCCACCGTGTACATATGGTGGGCCCGAAGAGCTCTAATGTAATATCACTTAGATGTTTATAAAAAACATCGTTTCCTGCAAAATGATCATGGGATCATTAGTCTATAAAGAGTGATCAATAAGTAAATTTCAATTGGATTATATATAATAATAATTAAAACATTTTAAAGTACCTGAGACCTTCTCTATCTTTATGGGAAGGAAATCCTCAATCACCACAAATGTGACCAGCGAGGTTCCCATACTAGTAATATGGGAAGATCCAGGAAATGTTGCTAAAATATCACCAGTACTAGCGGGCTCTGTATCCACAAGTACTAACACATGTGGTGGCATGTGTTCGTTGCCAGACGGTGGAATACCGAATGCCTGCATGGTATGTGTTGCCGACATTTCAGTCGACAATATAGGCACAGATGATGGGGCCGGATAAAGTGTTGTATGCGCAAGAAGATCAGGATTGACACTTGTACCGTCCCCTACTTCCTGGGAAACACTTGCAGTACCTTGATCATGGCCAGCAGCATGATGAGGATGCAAATAATCCTATAAAAACAACACATATTTTAGTTCATGACATAAAAGAGTACAAAATATAAAACCATAAATGAACTTATGTTATAATTAAAGATCTCATGATAGCTTACTTGCAAGTTTTGTGCTCTCTCAGACAATAGTTTAACCCTTTCTCTTATCTCATTTGTTTGAGGCACTACGAATACCAACTTAAGGATTTCTTGATTGCATTTTTTTTGGGCCTTCCTCATCATATCCGCAGGGTTTGTGGAAAATGCAATGTCATCATCGCATAATAGTGACTCCACCTCCATATGGATGTTCTCTTGTACTGTTGGTGCCTTTCCCCGATCAGCCGACTGCAACAAGAATATTAAAAACATTATTGAAATTAACCCGATAAACTCATGAAAAAAACATAATAATAAAACATTTTTCTTGTATCTAATTTGTACATTTATAATGAGGTAAACTTGTCAGATAGAAGCACCTGAAGATGGATCGCGATCTGCGCTTTGGGTCGGAGCCTTCCTTGTATGATCAATGTCCCGTTGTGACAAAAATTAGATATAAAAACCATTATTGAAATGAAACCATTAGACTTACAAAAAAAAACATAGTAATAAAATGGTATATTGGAGTCATTAATTGGAGGTTGGGTAAAATGGTATATAGTACATACCACCCCCATAGTAATTGTCTTTGTATCTAAGCGATTCAAATTGTAATCGATTAGCAACTCTTCCCCTGCAGTTATTGATTTTATCGCACATACGAATACATGATTTCCCTCTCGCACCTCGAATATGCAATTGGGTTGCTTATTTGTTGACCCAAGTTGTGTACTATTTATAAACCCTACAATATTCCCTGATGCTTTTGGCCTCCCGTCAATGTACCTAGCCACTCCTTTATTTTGATCCTTACCTTTTAGTTGTATATAATTTTTTGATAGTGCATACCTACGCATACTTCATGTATATCGAACCAGTTGCATCTAGTCTTTGTAACTGTAACAGGGTCCAACATACTCCATCAACTCAGTAACTTTGTCGTAATAGACCTTTATGCCGTCCATGCAAAATAGGCCCAAACCATGTAATGACGATGGTGCTATGCGATATATCCTCTCGTTGACACAAAGATTAGTGTTTATTGGAGGAAGTTCCTTGGGTACCCATTGTTTTCGTAGATGTTTGTACCTCAAGGGCACCTCGATGTCGCCTATGCTCTCATCATCATAAGAACATGACCCCCCTTCAACAAGAAAAAATTCCATGCGTTTACGGAATTTTCTTCTAATCTTTTGACCTCTAGTTGGTCTCCCTCTTTTAGACCTATTACATGTCTCACTTTCCTCTTCTCTTCCTAAATTTCCCTCGCTCGAGGAAGACAAATCTGACAAATACCTATTTGGTGGTACCTGCACTCATAAGGATGTTGGATGAAGTTCTTTCATGGTGATGTGATCCAAAGGTGACATGACAATTAATCTATCATTTCATCGCTAGAATTTGACAGGTTATAAGGTAATCAAGTCTTGATAGATTGCAAGTTATTGTTACTACCGTCCAAATGTGTCCATCACAAATCAAATCTACTTAACGTTTTAACTCCCAAAATTTGTAACAAGTGTTAAATGTGACTATGGTCCACCAGTTACACAACCAAGGCGTCAAATGTATTCTCTAATTGTAATCAAAGGACTTTTGCTCTTCATTCAAGTAAATAAAGTTGAAGGGAAACACCACCAAGTGGTTTATTGGACACCTACATGACTAAAAATAGCAGCAAATTTACATTTAATTTCCATGTCTAAGTGGTGAACGGGGAGGGAGTGTGTACTAGGCTTGGTAAAGTCATCATAAGTTTATCAATGTTCTAATTCTCTATGACAAGGTTTCAACATCTTCAAATAGTGAAAGTTAGTGCTCATAGTCATTTGAAACAACAACATTTTGATTATGTATGATGGTAGGATTTGATAACTTAAAAGAATTGGCTGCCCAACAAACTTAAAGTTAAAAGAAACTTTTTCAGTTTAAGGGGTTAGCACTTTATTTCATCTTTGCATATTGGTTTGATGCTTCAAACAATGCATTTTTTATCCCACTTCTATCATATTGTATTCCCATTCCATTGCAATTGTTGGAGGAGTTGATACCAAAATTTAATATCAGATACCACATTCTTGAAGCAATTTTCTGAAGTTCTTTTGTGTTGTATGGATCCATACAAGCTTGAAATGCTCTGAGATCATTGGTGTAGATAAATATATGTGTTCCCTTTCATTTGTTGTGCGTGTGTAAGGGTTTGAGGGATAAATAGAAATGACATCCACCAATCCACCCACTGTCTTGGAACTGTAACTTGGTGGATTTGTGTGCATCATGGTGGATTTGATGGAGTTTCAAATCTTGTTCTTTGAATTCCATTTATGTTTTGCCCTTGTCGTGGCTTGTTACATTGTTTGGGAGGAACCTAAGGTTGGGTACATTTTACCTTGGCTTTCATAAAAATCCTAATGTTCCATGTAAAAGCTTGGGTGAGATATATTTGGCCGTTACCTTTTTGGAGTGGGTATTAAAATGACTTATGTCTCATTGTTTCGTCTAGGTCGGGCCCCTTTTTATAAATTGAGTTAAATATTTTGCCTAAATTTATTTCTTCCTAAGTTTAGGTTGGCCCGTGCCCTTTGTTACTGATATTAGCCCAAACCTAAGGGGAGGGTTAATAATCAAAAGAGCTTCTGAAACTTCAACTACATAACCTACAAACTTGACTGTAAATGTGGCCAAATTGGCCCAAAAGACAGTTGAAATAGAAGAAGTTGAGAAGAAAAGTTTGATGGAGAAGTATAACACCATTATTGGAGAGTATAGTAGAATGCAACAAAGGAATGTTGAGCTACAAACTGAGGTAGACAGGTTGAAGTACAAACATGTGGGGGAGTCTTCTAGTGCTCCTAGTACCCTGGCCATATGTTCTACATCAAAATCAGTACCTCCAACTTCTCCAATTGTTTCTACTCTTGGGTCCCCCATCCAGACTCCTGCTCCTAGTCCTTCATTAGAGCCAGTTGAAGAGGAGGTTGAGTACTCTGTAGATCCCACCAAATAGCAGATGCTTAATAAGATTAGAGAGCTACAGGTAGCTCTAAAAGCAAGTGAGAAGGGAGCAGTTGCCAAGCAAAATGAAGTTGTAGACACAGTTTTTAGGCATTTGAATTAGGGAGTTGATGGTAGATTACCATCAGATTATTCTTTATATTATTTATTCTTAGATTCAATAAGAAACATTACTAGGGATCAGGAATTAGTTTTTCCTTTAGTTGAGAAGTGGATCCCTAGGGCCAATGACCTAGATGTTATGTATAAGGCCTCTAGATTCGATGCAAACAACATGCCCCAATCATTAAGGCCTACTCAAGTTTTTGTAAAATCACTGCAAGGTTTTCAAGCCTTACCTGATGATTTGAGTAGGAAGATTAAGGAACTGGTAAAGAATTTTGATGACTGGAGTGACACGTCTTTACCAGATTTACAAGGACTGCCCTGTTTTGCCTATGTAAGGGTTTGAGGGGTAAATAGAAATGACATCCACCAATCCACCCACTATCTTGGAACTATAACTCGGTGGATTGGTGTGCATCATGGTATGATAGAGGTTCATTGCATTTAGGGGTCTTTTAAAGCAAGAAAATTGGCATTGAATTGATGCCCTAGGGCTGACAGGGGCAATTTTCTTCTGAATTTGTGGTTGTTAAGTTAGGGTTTATGAATTTGATGGATATATTGGTAGAGTCATGGTGACACTATTTGATGGTCCAATCTCTACTTCAAAACAAAAATATCTCTAACAACTCTAAGAGCTATAATGGGATGGCATTAAAGGAACCTTCATATGAAGGATCTTCTAATGAAGGACCTTTGAATTAAGGTCTTCATTTGAAGGTCCTTCATGCCAAGGTTCCTTTTATAAAGCATTTTGGACATGAAATATTTAAAATAAAAAATACCTTCATTTGAAATTCTTGACATGGCATCATTTTTGAATGAAGCTACTTCGTTCAAAGGTCATGACGACATCACCTTCAAATGAAAGTTCTTCATTAACTGGTATTTTGTAATTTTGAATGTGTGATAATAATTTAGGGTTGAAAATAAATCCATTTGAGCCTTTTATAAATGAAAGGACATTTGATGCAATCATATGCTTTGTCAAACTTTTAACTTAATAGTAAGGGCATCATGAGTAGTTTGTTGGGCCCATTCAACAATCTCCAATGCAAGGATTGAATTGTCTAGAATGTATCTACTATCAAGAAAGCCAATTTTTTTACCTCTATGACTATAACTCAAGCAATAGGTTTAATTGTGATGGCAATGATATTGACAAGGATTTTGTAATCTAGGTGTTGAGAAGCATAATTGGCCACCATCCTAGGAAAGATTATTCATTCTCACTTTTAGGTGTTAAAATTTAACAATACGTAGATTGATGAAAGAGCCCAAAGAGCCTTTCCCCATGTTATCCAAGTACACATAGCAGCGGTCTTCTCTTATACGGTTGGACATGATTTCAAGAACTTAGCTAGGAATTATTCATTTAACCTAAGGTTTTCTCATAATGCCATCATTGGAAAAGTATGATCAAATTCTTCTATTATGAAGAATTGGTCTATGTGCCTCTAGTAATCACTATAAAAATGTGAAAGACTAAGCTATTTTATTTTTTTTGTCTTATCTTATACCATTTTACGAGAATGGGGGGCCAATGTACGAGAAGATCTTTGGAAACTAGGCATGAAAATTGCAGGTTAAAGAGAATGGGGGTGCCAAACTTATAGTACTCATTGTCCCTTGGTCGTCGATTTTCCCTGAGTGCCCTCAACCTCATCCTCGGCTGGTATTGACCTTGTTTTAGCTCCAAACTCTTCGTCGGCGCTGGTATTGACCTTGTTTTCACTCCTCCAAACTCTTCCTCAGCGCTGGTATTGACCTTTCACTTGTCCAATTTGACGAGCTACAACCTGGTTTAGTTAGGTTTTAGAGTATGTTAATTAAATTTAAAATTATGGCACCATTGAGAGTAGTGAATATAAAGCAAGCAAAGCCTATTATGGCACCATTTAGAGTAGTGAATATAAAGTAAGCCAAGCCTATTATAGTCATGAGGGAAATAATAAAACTCCTAGGATACTTTGTGAAACCATTTTCCTTGGTTAAAGGGAGGCCATAAAATATTCCTTTGGATTTTTTCAATCTTCAAATATGAGGATTTGCAAGGTTGTTAGCAACATGAGTAATGGAAACGTGTGCAACAAGAATTTTTGAACACACATGGAATCTCCTTGCCAAAGAAAGGGGCTTCATAATTTAATATGATAATTTTTCTCAGCTCTAGAAATGATATGTTTCCTTAAAGAGGAAGGAGATACCTAAAAGGTAAAAGAGATGCTTAGGAATCTCAACACTTCCTTATGATCAACCCCCTTCTATCCATAGGAATTGAACCAATTGGGCTTGGCTAAGAATGATTTCCTATAACATTGATTTTTATGCCACTATATATTTGACCTTTAAGCTTTCCAAAAAATATCTAGGCATTGAATATCCTAAATAATGTCACGTTTTTCCTCCAAGAGAGTGAGAAAGAAGTCATTAGAAAAATGACCATTGAATAGTTGGGCTAGTGATGACAATGTTGATAGTGAGATGGGTGGTCATAGAGGTGGCCTACAAGCTATATTTGGAAAAAAATAAGGATAGAAGCCATTGATTGGAGTAGTGAATATTGACATTAGTGTTTCCTTGTCCAACAAAGGGTCACTATGATAAATGGTGTTGAATTTGGCATTGGCATTTACTCTTTTGTTCTAACAAAAATGGTGATAGGCTAGATGTGTCTAATACTAGAAATATTCTCCCCTTCCTCCCATGAAAAATTTTATGGGAGAAGGAATATATGATACTTTGAATTGTAATGAAGAGTCAATGCAGAATAAACTACTCCCTCTACTATCATACATGTTTTTGGGTTTATTCTTTCATTCTTCACGCTTGGAAAATTGCTCATTTGGAAATGGATTAAACAAGTGGAAAAAATTGGGCATGCATATGAGCTTATGGATTGGAACCTAAAGGGTATGTCGTCAAAGGAAGATTTCCCATTTCTAACACTCTGTTGTTGATGTGAGTTTAATAATACTATGGCTCGTTGCACCATAGAATTTGTTAGAGGTTTCCTAATATGACATCTTTATATGATCCTTGCTTAATTAGTTGTTGGCTTTTATCTTTTCCTTTTTCTATTAATGACTTATTATATGATTGCATAGATGATATTTTTAATGTCATTGGGCCATATCAGTCTATACGAAGTTGCTTTACTTCTCAAAGTATTATCAATAACCTTATTAATGAAAATAATGAAATTGTCATTTAATGGGTGCTTGGGGAAGGGTATTGAGTTTTACCCTAGTGATAATTGTTGGTGTCTATGTATCATATTGCTTTGGCTCAAGAGGGGTATTGTTATCCCTTGTGATTATGTTTGAGGAAGTCTTCAAATGGATGCTATTTCCTTCAACCAAATTGGTGTCATTAAATAGTCTTGTTATGAACCCCTTGCAGGTTGCTTGGATAATGTTAGTATTGGTAATTCTGGTCCTTCTAATTATTATGCCCAAGCTTCCATAAATATGCATTTACTTAAAAATAATTATATATTCACTTCAATCAAGTCACTTATGGTTGGGAGGTTTCTCCATGGTATGATCGTATGAACAGGTTAGTTTTGCATGATAGTGAATAAGCCTCAAATTTTTGCGAGGCCTATTCTCTTAGGTGAATGCTTGTGTTTTCTTCCTACTAAGTTCCAAATATATATTTCTTAGTTTAATATTTTTTGCAAGGGTTTAGATACTACAGGGGATATATGATGCCACACTAAACTCACATCCCCTAAGGAGGTGAGAAATAATGCCATACTATGACATTTTTTTAAGAGGGTAGAATTGCTCCCTACTTTGAGTCCCTATGTTGCTCTGGTCAAGTCCTTTCAAAATAATTTGTTGCTTCATAAAAGGATAAAAAGGTTATTGTGGGCGGTGTTAGATTTCTTGTTTCAAAGGAAACCATCAGAGCTGCTACTAGGTTGAATATTGAAGGTAGGAAGGTCATTAATAGGGCTAAATGATGGACACGAAAACCATCAACCAAATTTTGAAAAGGGGAGAACTCATCAAATTATAGAATGGTTTTGAATGATGAGTTTAGTAGAGTGCCAATTAAGTACTTCAATGTTGAAGGTAGTTTTAAATGTGTTTTTCATTACCATTTCTCGCATGACCATCTTAAACATAATAAGATTGCTTGTTTTCCTTATTTTGTCCTAAGTTCTCTTAAGTGTTTTGGTAAGGAGGTCTTAATGGATAAATTTATTATGCCTCTACACGAGGGCTTAATTTTTAGACTCCATAAGTCCACCTTGCTACATTCTCTTAGAATTCCGTTAGCTCTCTTATTTTAAAGTCCAATCTATTCCCTACCCCTATTCTTATCAAAGCTAAAGGTGGGAATCTTAGTGATTTGCATGACCCCTCTCCTCCTAAGGGTAAGAGAAAACCTATCAAACATTCATCATTCCTTGTCAAGCAAAAAATTACATTTGATGATGTGCCTAGTAAAGTGGTGGAGGGAAATCTTGAGCTTGGTAAAGTTGTGGCTGATTATGATGACTTAGGTTGCCCTTATCTTTTTTCCATTGGTTCTCTATTGAAATTTTCCTCTCATATCCATGTGGACATTCCTAGTGATGTTGAAATCTCCAAGACTAAGAGTAAAAACCCTAAATTTAAGTCCTCACTTGTGGGCAACAACGACTAAGGTTCTTATTGTTGCTACTGTAAATAATAAGATTGCTATAGGAAAACCTAATAAGGGGAACCTTGTAAGAAGATATAATAGGTTGGTGGCCATAATTTATACTACCCCTAGCACTACACCCAATGTAGAATTAGTTGTTTCTAATTAACAACAAAGGCTTTGTTGATCACAAGGACAATGACTGTATCAATAGTGGGAACAAAGAGTTCAGTCACTCTCAAGACTTCATGTAAGAGGAAGATGTTTCTCTTTCCAATGATTTTGGTGTCAACCTTTATCAGAAATGAATGTTCTTTATGACACTAAGTCTTCTAGCATAGGGGATGATTGAATTTAGTCCCTAGAAATGATATGGTGGCCATGGATGATGTCAAGGGTAAAGGAATTTAGGTGGAAAATAAGTTTGATCTTGTGCATTTATGTTCTCATTGTGGCCATAACACCAATTCTATTAATTATTTGGAGCAAATTCTAGAAACTTTGGAGGAAAGAGTCAATAATGTGCTTAATTTTAGTAATAAGGTGATCCATAGGTTACTTCTATGTTTCTACTCCAGAATGTTGTGTGGGAGTTCTAGAAAAGAAGGTTGAAGGGTAATCTTGATAGTCTCATTTTAAAGAAGGATAGAAAGAAATACCCTAAGGATGATATTTTTTCTTTCCTTTTTAAAGTTTGGGGATATGTGACTCCCCAAAAGACATGCTGCAACTTGTAGTTTTTTCTTGTTGTTTGTTAGTTATCTATGTGCTATTTTTCTTTGTTCTTCTATTAATTATTTATAGTTAGTTATTTTTTGGTTTTTCTTTTCATATCCTCCGGGCTTGCTACGTAATAGGGTTGGGACCTTGGTTTCCCAATTTATATATAAAAAATAACCAAGTCGATATATCCTTTGCAATTATTGTGATAAAGTGAGGATATTGCATAGTTTAATAAGACACCTCACTATTTATTGCTAAATCTGTTGTATTTGCTTAAGATATCTTAGAAATAATTTATCCATGTGTAACACAATAGTTTACAAATACGGATAGTGATGCCTAGGTTAACTTAGATTTTCACTGGGAATCTAAAGTAGACCTTTAAGAATTATATTTGGAATCTAATAGACTATGTCAAGGCTTCATTAACCACATTGAAGATAAGTATATTCCTTGTAAACTACCTTATAAGCTAAAATGAAGTGGCCACCATCGATAATCGTGTTCATTCATAGCAGTCAGGATTGCGGGGAATGGTTAGGACCAACTGATGGATGATTGACGGTCATTAAAAGATCGTTCCAACATCTAGCTCCCTTGATGACATGTCTGGGAACTAACCCATGTTGGCCCTATTACTGCATTCACAGGGTTCGGTACGTTGGGTTCACCACAAAACCCCTCACTTCACAGGTAGGGCAAAATGAGACTTCCTCGCTCCTAAGACTATGATGAACACCTGAGTCACTATGGGACTCGAGGTGGGAGCTACTTCTTTTCGCTCTTGGAAGGAAGAGTACCGGAACACCCTTTCCATTTGGTGTTCGGCTACGGACTCTCGATGCAACCCGATTGCATACCTATGGTGCTCCTTTCCTTGAACAACCATACCTCCCTATATAAGTTATTAGTCCAAATACTAGACATCGGTAGGATGACACCGTACTCTGGGTTGACTCCTCCATTTCCGACTTCTCATCACCAGTAATAACCCATGCATAGGGACCTTTGACCCTTGATTGGCAGACTCTTCCTAGCCTGGCTAACATCTTGATGAGTCCAACTCACCTTGTAGAGTTGCCTTACCCTTGAAACCTACGTTAACTTGCCATGACTTGGCATGACTTGGCACTTCTTTATGCTCCATGTTGCTATGCCCATGCTACCCCGGGTAACTCGGCTTCAAAATTAGAATCATGTAGATATGCCTGAATATAAAATATTTAATTAAATTGATAAGTATGAATTTGTATAGAAGGAACTATAAGCGAATTGAATAAAAAATATTGTAATGTAAAGTTATCAAAGTTAGCAATTTCGATCCAGAACTCACCTCCAAAACTTTGGTTACTATTTTTTGGGAATGCTCGTCGAAGCTTGGAATCTATGTTTTCAAGCAACCTCTCCCCAAAGAAACTCATTTCATCTATCAATATGTATCTGACATGTGATATTTCTTCTTGGAAAGTTGTAAGTCTTGTCCCTTCTAGTTCATTGAAATCTCTTATTGGAATTCTTCGCTTTCAATGAATGGTTGAAGCACCAATGTTGAATGTTGCAACTCCAGTAGGTGTGAATAGAAGTAGAGGAGATTGTTTGGGAGAAGAATTCTTTTCTAGTGCTAGGTTATGTGTTAGGTTATATAAGGTTAGGTTATATAGTGTTTGAGCCTAGCCTCAAACACTACAATTAGGGTTAGGTTATGTGTTTTCTTTAGGGTTAGGTTTGGGATTAGGTTTATGGTTATGGTTAGAGTTTAGGGTAATCTCTAAATTTAAGTTTAAGTCGTAGTTGATTATTTTCCCACAAAAGGAAATTAGATCCATTTTTTCTCATGTTCATTATAGCCAACTATGGCTTAATCTTAAATTTAGACCTTTTCTTGAAACCTAACATCATATCCCTAATCTAACCATAACCCTAACCCTAATCATAAGATTGACTCATACCCCGACCTTAACCCTAGCCCTGACAATAAACCTAATCCTAACCCTTACTTGGAAACTAAACCATCATTTTCTCATTAATGTAACCCTGACCATAACTTTAACCCTAACACTATTTCTCAAAACCATAATCTTAACCATAACCCAAATCCTTTTTATCACAACCCTAAACATAAACATAACTCTAACCCTAAACCCTAAACCATGATCCTAATTCTAATATAACCCTAACACTAACCTTAACTTACACCCTAACCTTAACCCTAATTGTAACCCTAAACTAAAGACAAATGCTACACCCTAAACTATAATCCAAATCTTAAACCTAGCCCTAACCCTAATCATAACCTAACCCTTTTTCTGAAACCTTAACCTTGACCCTAACCCTCACCTTTATCCTATCTTTATAACCCTAACCACAACCAAAACTCTAACCCCAACCCTAACCCTAATTACCTAACCCTAAATATTTTTTCTTTTATTAATTAGTTGCATTCACTCTAATAACCCTAAACCTATCCGTAAACCTAACCCTAGCCCTATCCCTGGCCCTAATCCTAACCCCAACTCTAAGCCAAATATAAAAACAACCCTTAATCATAACAATAACCCTAAAACTTAATTCTAAATATAACCCTAATACTATAATCCCTAATTGTAATTCTAAATCCTAACCCTATTTTCATATCTAATCCCAACCATAACCAAAACTTTAAATCTAACCCTAACCCTATTTTCATATTATGTTTTCCTTATGATTGGTTGACTCTTATACTAAATCTGAGTGTTGTTTGTGTTTTGAGAAGAGTAGATTAATATTTTTTATATTTCTTATATGAAGATCAAAATTACATGCACATAGAATGAACCATAGTTTAGTTACAACACTTGGTCTCTTCAAAATAATCAGAGAAGATTAGGGAGAGGAAGGAATGGACACCAAACTACAAAATAGGGGTAGTTGTGGATTTGTTAGTTTTCTTTATATAGTCTACTTGTTTCCTATAGGGAAAAATATTTAATCACTATACAAATGAAAGATGGTTGATTATCTACTTAATATTGTTTTGTGTGTTTTGAAATGGAAGATATCTATGTTGGAAAACAAGGATAGACAACTAAGAGGGAAGGTGAATCAGTTGTTACAAAATTGAAACTTATTTAACCTTATTAACCTTTAATCTCAAATATGATAATTAACAGTGAAAGCATGAATCAACAACACATCAGAAACACACATAACACCAAGATTTTTGTGTACAAACCCTGTTAGGGGAAAAACCATGGTGGAGGTTAATCCATAATTTATACCCTGTTAAAAGTATAAAAGAAATGAATAAGGAATGCACATGCATTCAGGAACATTGCCTAGAGCTCACTGCTCAAAGGGAAGGCTCACTGCCTTACATAAGGTAATCAAATTAAATCCATCTGATGAGGTTGAACTGAGAAATTGGCTTCTTCAAAAGCTTTGCATTCGAATGATCTAATCTTTATTCACACATATCTCACATACACTTCACATACATTATCTCTAAATGAATAAAACAATCACTCTTATATATCCACTTCATGAATTTACATTAACAACTCTGTCAGCCAAAAATAAATAATATAGATGAATACAAACTCTCGGCCCAATTCATGAACAAATTTCAATGCACACCAACCTAAATCGGTCACAACATAATGAAGACCTAAGGCAACATCCTCGAACATGCCAAGCATTCAAAAATTAATCCACAAGGATCTACAACACGCTACCACCATCATGTCAACCAAGAACATGAAAAATCGAACATGGAAAGGGAAAATATTTGATCACGAGCACACTAATCAACGTGGATGTACCACAATAATAGAGTATGAGATCAAGAAACGTCAATGACATCTCAAGAGCATACACAACAATTCAATTCACCAGAGTTACATTCTCTTCTTTCAGAAACACCAACTATAGCAACAAAATAACTGTAGGAACACAAAAACTCATAACTCGCTCCAATCTTGATGCACACCTCTGAAACTTCCAGAGGATATACTAGATAGGCTCAGAAACAAACCCTTTAATACACGACTTCAGAATACCAACGTACAAAAATTTTCACCACTCTGATCTTCGCAATTTATAGACTATCTTCAACATATTTATTCTAATTTTCTCAATATCCTCGACATATACAACCTTTAAGACATTAATGCTAATAGTGTTGACATCAATGACAACCACATATCATGAGCAACACAACCACAACATCCAACAATCTACATCTCTATAAAAATTGGTATATGCTAATAGTCAACTTATTATCTTATTTATAGCATTTCCTTAGCTTTTTATACTAAAAAAATCAAGGTAGAGGGTAACATGATTCTTTGAATTGGATACTACATAAAAATTTATGTGTTATAGTCATTGCTTCCATTGTTTGCATTTTCACATTAGGATGCATATTTTTTACAATCAAAAGTCTTTTAATGTCTTGCCAAAATTAATATTATTAATAATTTCAAACTTTTATAAACATGTATGGAAAATAAGTACATAAATAAGAAATATATTGTAATAGTTTCTTCAACAAAGGATAAAAAAATCATGTGGACCGTACAAGGATTGTGGTGGGACTTAAAATTTATTATCCGTGTGGTATTAACGAGGGAGATCAATAATAATCCTTCCTCACGAATCTCGCACGATCAGATTAAAGGCCCTTGAGGTTACTATGAGGTCTGCGAAAAGGTGACACATGGCCTGGTTCTTGAAGCGACAGGGCTAGGTGGGACCCGTAGTCCAGTTGCAACCTCTTGTTTTCTTGGGTTGTGATTGGGCACGGTTCTCCTCGGGCGCTGATGTGGATTTTCAAACAATTGTTGACTCAATCTGAGTTGTCCGACTTGCCATGTTCGATCCGCATTAACGGTTCGATTTTTCTTGGGTTCTTGTTCATCCGTGTTGGGAGTTCTTGCTCTCTGGAAGTTGTTCTCATTAATGGCGTAGATTTTTTCAGTGGATCCTCGCCTGAATTTCCTATGTGCGAACACTATTCTCTTGATAAATGTAACAGGAATAATTTGTGGTGGCACCAATTAACTCTATAAATGCTCATCGTGTTATCTGGTATTATCATCACATTTTGAGTTGTCTTGTTTGCAGGTGGTCGAGTCTCTCCTGTATTTTGTGAGGTGTTCTTTGCAATGGACCATTCGGCTGTGCGTAGAAGGACCAGACTTGGGGTGACAAATTTGCAGCCTGACGGGGTACAACCTGTCCTTAGCAAGCCCGAGGTTGTCCATGATGCTAATTTTAAAGGGACGGGGACCTCCAAGTCCCCACTGGTGTTGTCTTCTAGTTCTGATGGTGATGGGTCCGAAACTGACTCGGACTACCAACATTACTTGGCGTCCATGACCGAGCTATTGGGGGTCAATGAAGAGCCCCTCACAGCTGCCCCAATAACTGTGATGGCGTTGTGCCATGCTACCAGATCATGTGTTAAAGTGGATAAAAGGAAGTTGGTCTCACTTCTTCCTGAAGTGAGGACCAGGAGCGGTCGCCTCTACCATGGCTGTGTGTCTTGCAAGTAGTTGTAGTTGCTGGGTGTGTTACTTTTGGGTGGTGTGTTGATGTGGATGTACGTGTGCTTGCCACGCTCTTTTGTCTTTAGCTCCGGTTGGTTACAATGGTATAACTGTTTTGATTCCTCGAACTAATTATGGTTTTTTCTAATGATGAGGAATGTCAATTTCAATTTCATTCTAAATGAAATTCAATTTTGGAATGAACAATGTAGCCTATTGCTTTGTTGCTCTCCTATCCTATAAAGGAGATTTGACGGCTCATTGTTAAGGGTTGTTGTTTTTTTTGGGTCCGAAGGCTTAGAATAGGTACAATTAGTGGTAATGCAGGATTTTGAAGGTATTATGTAGGAAATCATGTTGGGTTGGGAATAGTATGAAATAAGTATACTATGCTTTTGTAATTACTGATATCGAAAGAAATCTAAAAAAATTAAGACATTTTGCTATCCTATGTATGGGCCATGGATTATGAATGGATTTATCAAGGGTTTTTTCATTCAGTTTCAATGGTGTAGTTGAAAGTGTAATTTGTTCTCTTGCTTTGACTTAATGAGTTAATTAAATGCTTGAACACAAATTGCATGTTTATGGTTATATGCTCAGGATTCACTAAGGAGTATTGTTTTAATATACTGACAAATCTCATGGTAGCAAAGCACTATGGTGATAAGTTCAATTTCATCTGAGTTACATTTTATATGACTTCCACCCAATGGATGAGACACTGGATAGTATTGGTAAATTCATTTCAGGTATAGGACTGTGACTCTAAGCATAGTGATTCAACACCCGAACATTTTAACAAATATCAATTGCTATCTCTTTTTGGGATATAGATCTTATGATAATTTTTAGTCTCCTTGCTTTGGGATATCTATTATTATTCTTTGGTTTTTCCACAACCAGGGTAATGATTGTCTGTTAGTGTTAGTGGGGACTGCATCTATAAGAAGAAGTGTTCTTACCAATCATGAAACATTCTTATGAACACACTTGGGTTTACCCACCTTGGTTTCACAGAGCCAAAAGTGTAGGAGATGTCAATCTTTGACTGACTCTTGTTAGTTGGCCACTAGCCTTTGTAGTTCTTTATAATGGAGGTTGGCTACCTCTTACAGAATTGCAAATCCTATGTGGGAAAAAACACCAACAGATTGTAATTAAGATATACACAAAATGGATCTACATTGAAAATTCGGTAGGAAAATTCAAGCAAATACAATTGGGAGATGCAAAACCAAATAAATGTGAAATTGTGGACTATAATGATTGTAGAATATACATAATGGATTTTTTTTTAAAGGTTTTAGAAACTTTCAATCAAATGCAATTGGTAGATGCATAGACAAATTTCACGACCTTCACCAAAATCCTTGTCGATTTCCTTAATATGGGAGATTTGGAACAAGGTATAGACATCCACCAAAGCATAATATGAAGATGAATTTTCCAAAATGTTGTGGTTGTACACTCCATTTTCAAATCTATGTAAAATGTGGGAGGATAGACAAATCTTGTGAACTATTTGACAAAATATCTCAAAGAATTGTAATCTCATGGAATACACTCTAATTAGAAAAGTTGCATCACTACCCTCATAACAATCTCTCAATTTGTTTTAGTTTCTATTGTGTTACTCAATTTGAAACTTAATTGTGATACATTAAGTTCATTGTCAAATTGTCATTTGTGTGTCAAGTTTGTCAAAATCCAAAATGATCAATTATTAATAAAATCATGGATCATGTAATATTGGGATAGGTGACCTCCTAGGAAGGCCTAGTGCTTCATCACTTTGAGAATCATTTAGATGCAATGAGTGCTAAGTGGACCATTCATTATCATGAGAGATGGGTTCTTGTGAAACACTACTCATGAAACATGGGTCAATGAGTTTGACTTGTAAAACTACATAATTGAATCCTGATAACAATATCAAAATTTGACACAATGTGAAAAATATTTCCTACTTCTCAATAGATCATGTTGTCAAAATCTAGAATTTCAAATTATGAATTCTTTGTAATTACTCAATAGATCATGTTGTCAATTGAACCTGTTGGCATTTTTTTACTGCAACCCACACGTGTTTCCTAGAAGCTCCTATGAACTCCCCACATTCAATAATAAAAGACTAGGAACAGTATGGCCAACTTTATGAGAATAGCAATAAGGCTAATTCTCCTACACTTCGGACTCTGTAAAATCTAGGAGGGTATTCCCTAACATGTGCTCTTAACATACAACATTTAAATAATTCATTTAATTTTCACATAGGTAAGCAACAGATAGATCCCCAATTAATGTTAAACGATCAAATCCTTCAAGAAATTGGCTATTCCTTAAAAAAGACTCATGTCCATTTAACAGAGAATCGCAAACTTCACATAAAGTAAATTGATAGGAAATGTTTGAGTAAAATATCTTGATGCCATAACACAAAATATATGAGAATAAAATGTAATCAGAATTTCAGTGCCATATCCCAGCGCAAGGAGTCAAAAGAGAAAACTGAACTACAGGATAAATTTCATTTTGAACACTTATGATCTATTATGAATTGCATTACAACCCATATATCCGTACCTGAGTTTATTACTCCTTTATGAATCCTATCTGTTATATTGCATGAATTTACTGGTTAACTGAAGCATTTAACCTATCCTTTGAACCAGAGCTGTAGTTAAACATAATTCACAGTAAAGAACAAATGCAAATCAATGAAAATCATCTTTGATCGATATTTCATTGATAATCCATGTAACATAACACAACACGAGACCAAATAAACTCCAAATATTCACGAGTTTGATACAAACATGCTAAAAAACCCCATGATTAACAAAGTTCTCCAATTTGACTCAAAACTTTTTAAAACCTGGACTTACAATTCATACTCTCTATATTACTAGACTCTTATTTCTCATATCTTGGATATTTCAACTGACCACTCTCTCAGCCCAGAATTCCCTTTTATAAAACAAGGGAGCCAACAAGCTTCAGGTTGGAGAGTACACATATCCATTTGTAATTGGACTACTAACTCCTGATTCAGTTACAATTCTATTATGTGAGAGGAGAGCATAAGACAAAGATCATCATTAGTTGATAAGGAGGAAAGAAAGCATCACTCCAAAGGCTGCTCCCCATACATCGAAGGCATGCTTAGCCGTTATAGTATTAACTCCACCTCAGCACCCTGTACTTGGAGTCAAAAGGAGAATGCAATTTTAGAATATAATATCTAAGGCCAGACCTATATTATACATGACCAAGTTGCAATTCTCGACTATAACACTCATAATTCGAGTTCATCAGTGAACACCTTTTTCCATAATTCAAACTCCTCCTCGGAAGACCACTGGAAAGCCACAACCTGATCAACTTTGTTTCGATAGGGAGCATACTTTACCATTATTGATGTGGCCTTTTTATCAAAGTTCTCTAAGAAAATTATAACAAAAGACAACTTTTCCAATGTATTCTCTAGCATGCGGATGTCAACATTTGTGCATATCTCATGTGTTTGAAACATCATTATATTGTTCATTTGCTCCTTCCAAACCTGTAGGGGTTTGACTTCATCCTGACTATGTAAAATATGAGGCAATGGGGTCAAGTCCTTTCCATCATACACATATTTCAACAATTTAATCTTGGATTCCATTGGGGTGGCAAATACCTGAAACTTCTGCTCAAAAATTCCTTTGACCAATTGATATGTTGCAATAACAGTAGGATATTTATCACCATGTTGTTTTTCCTCTACTGCCATGAATCTCAACTTCTCCATTCTAGGGCTCCAATTGTTTAGCAATGAGATGGCCAATTCTTTATCCCTTCGAAACATTTTTAGTGCTTGCAACATTAGGACATAATTTGCATGAACACTATTTAGCTTACTCTAGACCGTTCTGTTTAAATGTTTCAAAACAATGTCCACTATCACTACATTGTTTCTCCCTGTTGCATCCCGGATTTTCTTTACCATCTCCTTATATTCTTCAACCTGATGAATCAGTTTCTCCCTAGAAAGTCCCCCTCCAGGGCTAGTAGCCCACTCAATAGCAATAGGCACTTGTCCCATATTATATGGAACAATAGCCAAAGACTGTGCTTGTGCAGGAGGTTGAGACTGCTCTATTGGTGGGTCGAGAACAGTGTGGCTAGAACTGGCTTGCTTTTGAGATCTCATGGTATCCATTTGTTGCCTCAATAAAGCCAGTTCAGTTTCTAACTCTGCTACCTTTTGTTGACTCTTATTATATTCAATAATAATGTCGTTATATTGGCCTCTTAGAGTATCCCGCTCCTTGGTCAAATCTTCAACAATTGCTCTGGTGAATTTGGCAACATTCATGACCATATCAACAGCTTCCAGTGCTGGGGTGTTAGTAACTCTCCTCACAAACAATTGACCACTGAAGTTAGAAGATTCTGCAACAATTGGCTTTTTAGAGCCAGTAGATAGGGACTAGATTGCTAATGCATGCCATTCCTCACTAAAGGCCGATCCCTTGAGTGCCAATGTAGCCTCCTCTTTAGTAGCAAGAAGTGGTTTATTAGCCCTTCTTATTGTGTCAAACATCACAGCATCAGCAATATCCCATTCTGGGAGTAGCAATAGTCCATTTTTTTGTACCAATTCCCAACCCTGCTCTGGTGTTATTGCTTTGAATCTTTCTCTCATCTGTTCCCTGACCTTAGATTGAATTACCTTCTCTGAGAGCTCTAGATGTAGACTTCTCTCATGTGCCACCTTCTCAGCATATAATGCAGTATGTGCTCTCCACACAAAATCTTTAAAAGCACCAGTTTGAATAAAAGAGTCATCCATCATGAACTCTCTGCAAGCTTTTATTCTCAAGTCATCATTGCTTGTTATTCCTTTGATTTCATCTTTTCCCAACCTCAAAGAAACTGTACCTAAACCTATTGCAATGTCAACTGGGTCCAATGGCATCTCAGGATGCATTTCATCCGGAGTGACAATAATGTTGTCATCCTCATCACCATCATAATCAACAATCTTTACCATTTCAACCCTCTGCCTCTTTAGTGATGGTGGGCAAGCTTGTTCTGAAAAACTTGGAGGAGAATCCAAATCAACAACATTTGGTACTGACTGCCTTGAAGAAGATGGTGCAATATTTTTAGCGACATCTTCAGCCCTACTTCCCTTTCTTCTAGAAAAAACCCTTATCTTCTTTTGGGGCTGATAAGTAGGCCTCTCCTCTTCCTTTACCTCAGGGTACTCCTCGATGGTTTGTGATTTTCCCCTTTCTTCCACAACCCTTTCATTTTTCAGAACCCCAACAAAGCTTTCAAAATTATCATTAGCATACATTGCCCTGCTAAACTCATCTTTAGCATTAGGTATGGGATTGAAACCAGGTATTTTCTCCTGCTTACTTTTTACCATTTTACAGTAGGCAATGTATAGTGCCTTTCTATCATCTTGTAATTCCAAATCAAAAATATTCCTGATGATGTCCTCAGGAAAGTAGAAGTTGTGGACAAAAGCTCTTATCTGATGTTTTGCCTTCATTTGAGAGATAAAACCCTCAGGATCATGATTCGTGGGTAGCACAGTCCTTAGCCTATAAGGCCCAAGTAATTGATGCAACTCCTTCCATCCTCCATTTTCCATAACAAAATCAGAAAATGTTGTATATTCAGGAAAGAAAGAACCTTTCTTCTGTTCAGCTGGCAAGTGTAGTTCCTGAGCGCCCCCCAACTGCCTCATGATTTCCAAAAATCCAAGTCTAAGGGGCACCTCCCTTGGTAGAACCTTTGGATTGACATTAGTGCCAAAAACCCTGAAAACTGTGGTATTACAATAGGGGAAAATGTCTCCCCAATTGTGCATTATGTTCAATTTAGGCCTTCTCTCCATCGGCCTCAAGAAGTTGTGAATTTCTTTTGGGATCCTTGGGGGGTCACGAACCAGAGCCTCTCTTAATTTAGATTTGAAGACATTATGGAAAGTTACATAATCAAACTCATGATCATGCATGTCAAGAATCCTAGTCCAATATTGGACAGGCATCTCAATGTTTTCTTCCTTCTTCTTCAATTTCATATCTTTTTTGAACACAACCTAACCCCTATACAGAAACATGTGGATTAACAAGGAATACCATCTGAATCCAACCCAATTCTTCCCCTCCTGCTTCTTGCTAGTAGAGGGTTGTAACATATCAATAATATCTTGGGATAAAGACCTGGTAGTGGTTTCAGAACCAGAACTTCGGGCCTTGGGTGCCATTTATATAGACTAATGATAATTCGAACTAGCGTTTGCTTATTTTTAGATAGCAAATAATTACAATTTTCTCCTTTAGCCTTAACAAAAAATTCTTCAATATTCAAAAAACCCTAGCAATTATGTAGACAAGCTCTAAAAGTGAATCTATTCAATCAATTCTTCAAGAATAGAGACAGGAAACAATCACGAATTTCCCAACAAGCAACCATAAAATATTCTGAATTTACAAGAAATGGCGTACATGCTACTTACGATTTCAATTGCAGAACATCCAGGGCAGCGAAATTGAGAAATCGTAACCACAACTTGCTTCACTCGATACAAAGCAATTCTTTCTCAATGTAGAGATACATAACTGAAATAGTAATTCACAAATTTTAACATTTAATTATGCAGGCAGAGTCAAACTCGGCCATTACTATTCACTTGCACGAGATAAAACGGCTATCGTACAATACCAGTTAATTTTTAAATATGAGTCGTTGATCAATCGCAATGTTGGCTAGGAGAACGGCTCAGATTTAGTCAAAATAGTTTGAAAATGCCACGTTCTCCCTCTAGTCACCAAACAGACAGGAAATTCACCTACCGAGCACCACATCAGCACGGAAATGGGCCCCACCTTTGTTATCAGTGCACAACATCGGAATCCACGCATCACCAAATCGCACACCTTGCAACATTATTGAAACTGCAGTTTTAATTGTGCGAGGTCAGCGAGGAATGACCACAATGCGTCGGTACGGAAACAACTATTGGCATTAGCCTTCATAATCGATTAGCGAGCAAAATTGGTCCCCACCATCAAATGTGATAGATGGCAGAATCTCGCATGCCTTGCACCATATTTGTGACATTAGCAGAAACCTTGCGAGGTTTGCGAGCAACGGTCAAGATTGAAATCACTTCATCCCACGGCCGCGCAATTTGCACACACAAAAAGGTTATTTCGCCTGACTTTTTAATAGTTTTTTAATTTTGCAGGGGGTGTTTTTAATGACCGTCGATCTTCCTACGATTGATCTTGACTGCTCCGTGCGATCTCGCGATGACATCACCGCTAGTTGTTTGGCGATTGCGATATCACAGACAATCGCCACGTGTCCCAAGCTGCCGATGCTGAAAAGGCATCAGCCTTCATAATCGATCAGCGAGCAAAACTGGTCCCCACCATCAAATGTGACAGATGGCAGAATCTCGCACGCCTCGTACCATATTTGTGACGTTAGCAGAAACCTTGCGAGGTCTGCGAGCAACAGTCAAGATTGAAATCACTTCATCCGACGGCCGCGCAATCTGCACACACAAAAAGGTTATTTCGCCTAACTTTTTAATAGTTTTTTATTTTGCAGGGGGTGTTTTTAATGACTGTCGATCTTCCTACGATTGATCCTGACCGCTCCCCGCGATCTTGCGATGACATCACCACTGGTTGTTTGGTGATTGCGATATCACGGGCAATTGCCACGTGTCTCAAGCTGTCGATGCCGAAAAAGAATTAATAAAGCGTTTAATATTTGTGTCGAGCTTAAATACATTATAAAGTGGGTTACTAAAACAGCTACGAGATGCACGTGCTCGAGATTGATGGTGATGTTATAATCTTGGTAAAAATTTGCTCGACAGTTATGTTTGGTGCTGCTGACTGTTGTGTTTTTAATGACCGTCAATCTTCCTACGATTGATCCTGACCGCTCCCCGCGATCACACAATGAGATCACCACTAGTTGTTTGGCAATTGCGATATCATGGGAGAGCGCCACATGTCCCAATCTGCCGATGCCGAAAAGGGATTAATAAAGCATTTAATATTTGTGTCGGACTTAAATACGTTATAAAGTGGGTTACTATAAAAACTGCGAGATGCACGTGCTCGAGATCGACGGTGATGTTATAATCTCGGTAAAAAGTAGCTTGACGGTTATGTTTGGTGCTGCTGACTGTTATGAGTGAACACGATCGCTGATGGTAGGAATCAATGGTTGCCCGCTATCGTGTCATCCAAAGATGCAGGATGTTTAGTGATCGCGATATCATGGGCGGGCGCCACATGTATTCCTTTGGCGTTGTTTCTATGGTGGGCCCTCGATGTTGACATGGAGATTTCGTCAACCCTTTTGAAGATGGTCGTTCGATGATCTGACAAAAATAAAAGATCGACGACTGAAGTTTAAATTGGCATCAAATGCGATTGGAGCCATTGGGGCGGCATGCAAATGAGCTTTAATGGCGGATGAGACGTCTACTGCCTCAATTCAATCGACATAAAGTATCTGCTCTTTTTCTCTCTTCATCACAAAAGCATTCAAGTATTTTCCAAGCAGTTCAGAGCCAAAGATAAATTTTTTGAAGCGATCACCGTGAAGTTTGGTTCTCTGCAAGGTGCGAAATCCCGTGAGTTATTTTCTAAACTGTTGGGTTAATTTGACTATGTCTTTGCGAAAGGTTCTATTGTGCTGGTCAAGGGGTTTTGTTAATTATTGTCGTAGGGTTATTGGTTCGTTTGAATTATTGGAATTGCACAGTTGTGTTATATTTTTGTGTTCTGGGTACCCCTAGTTTCTTCGAGGATTTGATTTTTTAAAAGAAGCCCTAGTTGTTTAAGGTGGCACCACCGAAGCAGCACTCTGGCCATGTTGATTATTTGAAGAGGAATTTGTATGATGACTTTCTGGATCAACTCCCATTTTCAACAAATGACAAGAAGAGTGGTTTGGTTTTAATGAATGGAAAAACCCTAGGCGAAGGTCTACTGTGCAAAAATTCTAACATTGCGGATGCCAAGATTCCTATTACTGGTATTGAAATGTTTAGGTTGTGGTATGGATAGCGAAACTTACCTCACCCCTTCTTTAATGCTTAGAGATATGACACGGGGAAACTAACAGTGCCAAATGTGTTCCCTGATGTTGACTTGCTCAGATTAGTGGCAGCACAGTATGATCCTGTGACAAGGGTCATAAGGGATAATGATGGTGGAATTCTACTAAGCCTAAATGTAGATGAGATTCAGCAGATTTTTGATTTGACTGAGTATAGCCCTTTCTTAGTCCAAATAGATTTTGCTAAGATGAAAGAGGAGTACAAAAGGTTAAAGCATCTTTTCAGATTGAAGTTGCTTCCTCTTCACCTGGCCAGGGCAAGCAGTTCAACAATTCATATTAGCCCAAATGACTAAGAGCCTTTTAGGCTGAGTTGTTTTGCCAGTCACTTCCTAGCAACATTTTATTCATTGTGTCAGATTTTAGGGTTCAACCCTAATACTGTGATGCCAGTTGTGTACATGTTTATGGGAGCCCAAATTCAGCATCTCAACATCTTTGTGGTATATGACTTTGCATCATTCCTGTCAGAGAAGATGCATGAGGGTTTGATGAAGCTGCATGTGGGGGATACTGGCACTCCTTTTTTTTGGTACTCCCTATTGATGCATATGTTCCTATACAAGAATGATGTTTTCTTCTCAGAAAACATGGAGTTGAGGCAGGAGGTGAATGGAGAAAGGTTACCAGTACAGGTGTGGAGTGCAGATTTGTCTTACAATAGGGGAGGTGCCAGCTTTATGTAGTTTGATAACTGCTTTGCCTCCAGACTCAAGGCTCGGTTGGTGGTAAATGTGTCAAGAGTCCCTGAAGATTTGCATGACTTCCTCTGACCAAAGGTGAGGAAGCCTAATTTAAAAGTGTGTCACAATTGGGGTGATATCATCTTGTACCTTGTAAGCACTGTCTTGAGGGTGTATGGTTTCCAAGGAACCCCTCATATCCTCCCTTTTAATGTACCATCAAGGATGGGGTTTGCCGAAGTAATGTGGCAACTAGGTTGTATTCATGAGGACAACCTAACAAAGAAAGGAAAATGGACTTTATTCCTTGACTACACTGTCGTTTCTGATTTTGTCTGTTCCAAGGGAGGATGGGTCCACTTCGAAAGGTTTTTTGATGACTTCAATTTGAGGAATGGTCCTAGGAGACAACATGACCCTGAGGGATTCTTTGCATTGTTCAGATAATGAATTAAAGGTGGAAAATTTGCACATGAATTCAACTTTCTTGAGGACCTAATCAGAAATGAGTTTGATTTGAATAGGCAGGAGTTGAATAAAGAAAAATGGATTGCATATGAAAAGCTGCTGGCTATAATACATAAAATGGATCCAAAATATGATCCATTAATGGAGTTCACTCCATTTCACAAGAGAATAGACTTCTTAATGGCTAATTTCAAAAGTATCATGGCCATCTTGATGAGCAAGAGGGTCAATTTGGAATTAGATTTTGGTATAGAAAGACTGGATGTGGGGCCTGAAGAAATAAGGCCAACTTATCAACCACTAGTTGATAGGCCTCTATACAAGAGAAAGAGGAATGTGAGCAGTGATGAGGATGAAGGGGATAAGAAGGGAAAACAAGTCATGCAAGCATCATCACAACTGGGTCCAAGGATCATAGCACCTAGAGGGATAATGATTGTGGATCTAGATTCACCACCAAGAGGTGATCCTACAGTGTTACCATCAGAGCCAAGCCCTAAGAGGCAGAGAGTTGAGGAAACACAAGAAACTTTGATGGATGAGATAATTGTGACTAATCAAGACATGCAGGTTGGTATCCCTTCCCCTCCTAGATCAACACAATTGGTGCTTTCTGACATGGATGTAAAGGGGCAATGTGTACAAGATGCTAGGATGGAGACCTGCAAGGCATTCTTGGATGATGATGCATTTGTAAAGACTCCTGTATTCTTGCAACTAGTTTGGAGGATGAAACTAGAAGAGTACCAGAACATATGCAAGAGTAGGAGAGAATCGAGACTTGATAGGTCTGAGCAGGAGAATGATGATGAGGTCAAGGCCAAATTAATGGAAGAATTCAAAGGCATCACTCCTGAGGAGGGAAGAAGACTTGTGACTCAAGCTGGTGTCTTACTTTTTCCTAAATGGGACATAGCTGATGCGGTTGCATTCAATGCTATCTTATAGTCTAAGCACCCTATACAAAATAGTGAAGAAGAGGTTAAGGCAGCTCTGCAAGACTCTACCTTTAGTGAGGAGTATGAAACCCTGGTCATATGGGCATTGGCACCCCAAGGCAGAAAACCAAATATAACTGATATTAGCCCACACCTAAGGGGAGGGCTAATCATCAAGAGAGCTTCTAAAACTTCAACAATAGAAGCTACAAGCCTGACAGTGAATGTGGCCAAATTGGCTCAAAAGATAGCTGAGAGAGAAGAGATTGAAAAGAAGAGTATGATGGAGAAATACAATATGATAATTGCAGAATATAGTAGGATGTAGCAAAGGAATGTTGAGCTGCAATTTGAAGTAGATAGGTTGAAATATGAGCAGGTGGGAGAATCCTCCAGTGCTCCTGGTATCAGAGCATTACCTTCTATTATAGGATCAGTCCCCCATACTACTCCAATTGTTTCAACTCCGGGGTCCCCCATCCAGGCACCTACTCTTAGTCCTACACCAGGGCCAGTTGAAGAAGAAGTTGAATATTCTGTGGATCCCACCAAGAAGCAAATGTTGAATAAGATCACAGAATTGCAGGTTGCCTTAAAGGCAAGTGAGGATGATGCAATTTCCAAACAAAGTGAGGTGGTTGACACAGTTTTGAGGCATCTTAATGAAAAGGTTGATGGTAAATTACCATCTGTACATTCTTTGTATTCTTTATTCTTGGATGGAATAAAAAATATCAATAGGGATCGAGAAATAGTTTTGCCTTTGGCTGAGAAATGGATCCCTAGGGCCAACGATCTAGATATTATATACAAAGCTTCTAGGTTTGATGCGGACAACAGGCCCCAGTCATTGAAGCCTACTCAAAAATTTGTAAAATCATTGAGCGGATTCCATGCCCTACCTGATGATTTCAGTAGAAGAATTAGGGAGCTGATAAAGAGCTTTGATGACTGGAATGATACATTTTTGCCAGACATTATTAATGCACAAGGAAATGTTAAGACATTGCAACAGTGGCAGGGTGGGGCAAAAGAAGTTATCAATGCACAAATCAAATTGAATTGTGATGATTCAAACTATGATTTGTTGGTAAATAGTATGGATAAGATAATTAACACCAACACATTCTTAGAGTTTTTTAAAAGGGAAGCCAATCAGGTTGCAGTGAAGTACACACCTTACAATAGTAAGGTGAATGAGGTCGTGAAATTTCGCTGGCCAACAGATGAAGAGTATCAAAGATGGGTGGATAAGTACTTAACCGAAGAGGAGTAAAACAGTGTCTATTACCACAGGATGGATGAAGGAATGCTAGACGAAGATGAAATGATTTAACAATGGACAAGGCATGTGAACAAAATGAGAAGATGTTTGAAATGGAGCTAGCCATAAGGAATGCATTGGAGGATGCTGATACACACAAGCAGCCAACTTACCGAGATTATCTGTCAAAACATCTATTTATGGCTTAATAGAGCATAATTTCTAGTTTGTTATTGTTGTTAAGCAAAAAGACATTTCTCAAAGGACGCGCCCTTTCACAATTTTGATATATTTATATCTGTTTCATAATGTAAAACAAATATAGGCGGATAGGAGAAAGATATAGTAGATAGTTTGCAATGAAACTTTCCTTTAAAAGACTCAGATGCTTGTATGAATTTTGATGAAGTTAATGAAGATGTCTAAACTTGTGGCTTAATCTAGGTATAAGTTGTTTGTGGAATTATACAGTTATCTGGATGTCTCCATTTTGATGCTTTTTTGTTGTCTAAATTGATATATAAAGCATATAAATATATTCAGTTTATTGATACACATTTGTTGTATTTGTGTGATGTGATTATTTGGTTCTTTCAAGTAAAGATTAAATCCTTCTAGTACTCAATCACAGTAACTGAAGAGTATTAATTGGATCAATAAGAAGAATCACATAACTAGGATTGTCATTCTATCTCAAGTAGAGTTTGTCAATCATTTACTTGCACATTTATACAAGTTATAAACTACATTTGTGTGCCAAAAACTTTGAATTATTGCCATCATAGATTACACTTTTATAGATCTTCATTAGACTCCATACACCCAACAAGGCAGTGGTCTCATGCTTTCATCTTTTGGTTTATCCATTTTATTTTTTACATCTGTTAACTGAACATATTCTAATATAATTCAAATATAATTAAAATTAAAACATCATAAATTAATTATGTAACCACATAAGTCAAATATAATTCTATCAAGAAATTAATATCAAATAGATAATACAATCACATAACTCATACATTTCAATGTCATTGATCTTCTTCTTCATCCAACTCTTTTTCTGTATCATCCGATCCAAATTCAACATTGTAAGGATTGGTCATATCATCATCATCATCATTGATATCATTTTTGATAATGCCATCATCCACATGGATATCATCTTCATGAACATTAACTCCTACATCATCATGATATAGTTCCTCCTCTTTGACATCATCGTCAGGCACATCATCAACTAACTGTTGTTCCTAATCATCATCTACATCATCTTCTATTTCTTCAGTATCTTCTTCTTCCACCACATTATACTTTACCGACCTTCCTCTTGGATCATGTCTAACAACATATGACCAACCCACTTTACTTGGAACCTCTAAGTAAAATATTTGCTCACATTGGTTTGGAAGAACATAGGGCTCATTTCTAGCTCGCTCAAAATACCTTGTATTAACCATGGTAAATCCATTATCATGTTCAATAACAGTTCTCTCAGGATCATTTTCATTCAATCGTAGCCTATACCATTGGACAAATAACAAAAATAATTTGAAGGACTTAAAGTCACACTCAAGTATATCATCCAAAATCCCATAGTATTGATTTTCTGAGACTTCTGGATGTATGTCGCTTCTAGATGAAACATTAGTCACTTGGAAGACTACAGTTATCCCAGAATCACAAGTTTTCTTCATGTCATCCAACTTTTTGATTCAAAATTTATGACCATTGTACCACATAGCCTTGTGGTGTTTCACCTGCAATATGTCAAAAATGTAAAACTTATTGCAATATCGTTAGTTGATAAACATATTTATTCTTGGCTGAATGTATGCAAAGAAAAAAAAATCTCAACGTATATATACATCAATATAATTGAAAATAATTAAATAATATGGGTGATTAATATATTTATACATACTTGTTTATCTCTTAAACCATATGCTAAATCAATTTCCCTTGGTGTAACATTGGAGTCTCCATTACGATGAGCTTCTTTAACCAATGAAGCCACACCTTCCCATGTTAATGCGCGACCAGATTGTTGACATCATTCAATCCATACCGTCATCCAATCAAGATTGTTTGCAACGTACAAATGTAGTGCATCCCACTCTCGACCAACTGTATCAAAAAAAATTAAAATTCACAAATGACGTATAATTAGTAAATTACCACGGTATACGACCTTAATTTATAATTGATGAATATTGAAAGATTAATAATTAAATAAGTACAATATACATAAAAACCAAATGTAAAATGTATTCTAATTAATCTCCATGACCATCTTATAATTACCTATCACTTTCCTCAATCTACCTTTCCCCATCAGGTACTCCCCTTCAAATTTTTTAATGGAGTTGGGATCCCAAATGCGATCTACATGGATCTTTGCTGAAAACTTAGGAAGATATTTAGTAATGTACACCATAGTCTGGTATACCATATATCCCTCCACCATTGAACCCTCGGGATGTGCTCTTTGTCTAACCAAAGCCTTCAAAAATTTCAAGTGCCTCCCAAACATCCACATTGACCTTTAGTGTATAGGTCCACACAATTCAATCTCCTCAACTTGGTGTATGAGGTAGTGCTCTTGTGCATTGAAAAATTTCGAAGGTAGACACTTTTGCATTTCACACATTAGACGAGGAATTTTTCTCTTCCAATAATTTATATCTTCTTTATGGATTGCTTTAGATGACAGCCATCTACAAGTGATTCAAGGCACATAAATATTAACAAGATTTAACAAAAATATACAACGAATTGAACAAATATCGCTACTTACCTCATGAATTTTCCAAGATCATATATAACTTGCTTGACATTGTTGTCGAAGTTGTCTGGGAGAGATAGAGGTAGAACATACTGCAACAATTATAAAATGATCTATTCATTAATATTTTTCCAAAAGTAGTAAACATAATACACTAAAAAGTACATGTAGTATACATATATATATATATATATATAATATACCATAATAATTACCTTAATGAAGGTATTCCAATCATGTGTTTTCATCCCTGACCCAAATTCACCTTTCTTTGTTATAATATTGTTTATGTTCACAGCAAATCCTGTGGGAAATCGAATTTTTCATATGACTTGTTTTATAGCATTGCTTTGCTGCTCTGTTAATAACCAAGGAAGGGCACTTATATTAATTTGGTCTCCATCGCTATTTAATTGAATGACATTTTTCATTGCATGACTGGCTTCCTGAATGTCACTACAAATTTTGACAATTTTTTCTTTGTCATGCCTTCCATCCAAAATTTTCCATAACATTTATGTCATATTCTTTCTAATATGCATTGTATCAAACAAATACACAATTTGTAGGTGATCATAGTAGGGCAACCTACTAAATTGTCCGGGATAATTTTTTAGTCCCTGTGGAAGCCGACCATTAATACTTTGACGACCTTCATGAAGCATATAAGTTAAACAAATTAACAACGACAATCATTGTCAATTACATCATGAGTAAACACAACACAATATAAAAATATAAATTCAAAACATATCATAAATGATAGATAAACAATTTGATCTGATGTATAACCTTGACAATTAATTCTATTATATTCCAACTTCCATAGGCGAGGTATCATTCTTCGTGGTTTTGATGTAGTCTCTTCTTTCCCATTGAAAAAAGGTTTTTCAGTAGTTCGATACTTATGATTTCTGTGGAGGAAGTGCCTATACTCATCAAACACCTGCTTTCCTAAACTTGTTAAACAACGAGATTTCATCTTTGGACCACAAATTGGACATGCAAATTTTCCCTTTGTTTGAAGACCTGCAAATCATTTATAATTGGATTAAATATGTCATTTTTTATAATTATATATAATGAATAGATTACTTAAAAAACATGCATGATATCTACTTCACAAAATTAAATATCGTTAAAGTCATGCAGTCGAACGTTATAACATACCAAAAAAATGTGTTAGCCCTAGGGCATCATGAATTGTCCATACAAGCATTGCATGGAATTGAAATTGTCTTTGTCCTATTGTTCTAGATACGTCATACATAGTGACGCCATTTCATAACTTTAGTAACTCGTTGATAAGAGGCTCAATATATACATTCATATCTTTAACTTGGTACTTGCCTAGTTGAATGAACATAAACATTACATAATTATTATAACCATTTTGCTGCAATATATATAAATTCATGTACATGACTATTAAATGAAAAAAACATATAAATCATTATGCAACAAATAAGACAAATGAGATGCTACTACGTTAAAGAAAATTGATGTAAACAAATACCTGGAACAATCATTGCCAACATTATGTGCTCCCTCTTTATGGACATCCATGGAGGAATGTTATTGTTGATAACAAAAACAAGCCACACCGAGTAAATAGATCTCAACTCTCCAAATGGATTGACACCATCCGCTGCCAATGAAAGCCTGAGATTATGAGGTTCTTCTTTAAAGTGTGGCCATTTTTCCTCCATGTCCCTAAATGCGGAACCATCTGCAGGCATTCGAAGAATCTCATCTCCACTTCTATTATGTGCATGGTAATCCATAAATTGCGCTAAGCTTTCACACCTAAATAATTGTTGCATACATAGAATAATGGGAATATAACAAAGAACCTTACGAGGCACCTTTTTTGTTAGGTTATCTGTTCGATATCTACTGATATGACATTCTGGGCATTTTGTTGCAAATTCATGTTGTTTATGATATATAATATAATCATTGGGACATGCATATATTGTTTGATACTCCATTCCAATATCTTTCATAATGCCAGATAAATCTCGGTATGAGCGAGGTAAAATATTTGATGGTGGTAACAAAAATTCACCAATCAATCTACAACAAAAAATAATTTCTTAATATAAAGAATATTAATGGTACATACTTCATCCTTTATTTACTAGCGATGAACTAACAACAATTAAAATAGATGAAAAAAGATGACATATATGACATACCTTAACATCCGTGAGATTGCTATGTTGGATAAACCATTCATAACCTTCAAGTTCACCAGCAACAATACAGCAGAGAGAAGAGTTGTTTGGGAGCCTTCATAAAGGGGCTCGTATGCCTTCTCAAGTACAGGTAAATCATGAACATCATCAAAGTCATCTCGATCAACATGATCAGATGTGCCACTACATGTGTCATGGATCAATGTATTTGTACCATCATCTTCAATTGTGTTTTCTGGCACATGATCATCTTCTTCCATAGGATCATTAACTTCATCTTCGATATTCACAGCTCCATGTTCCTCCGCTTGCAAAACCACATTCTCTGGGCCGTGATAATTCATATCGTGTGCCCTAGGGTGCCCCACCTTTATAATAATGACAAACACAAATAAACCATGATCATGATCAAGTGATTTTATATATATATATATATATCAAATGTTAAAACAATATAAACATTTACAAATTCAATCAATATAAACACATATAATGAACAACTTACCAATGGACGATAATCATGCCCCCCTTCAACGTGACCATGCTGCCTACAATGTTTCTCAGCTGTTGTGATTAAAAGTCTTCTCGTCTTTAAGCCCTTGCAATTATTGCAAGGACAATAACATTTCCCATCACCCTTTCTTTTCAATATAGCCCACAATCTAGCAACTGTCTCTTCATTTTGTTCTGGACTAATATTATCTGACATGATTTTTCACTATCAAGCTTGAATATTTAGATCTTCAAAAAATATCAAACTCACACTCCAATAATTTTTAATCATACTCAGGTAACAAAATATAATAATTATGATATTTTACACCAAAAAATTTTGGCATGCAACCACCCCTACAAAAGAGAAGATAGTGTGAAGTTAATGACCCCAAAAAACACTTTCAAATGCTAATTCCAAAAATTATTAAATTCTGATTTTACTATGATTTCCAACTGTTAGACTCCTAAAATTAGAATATTGAACTTGCACAACAAAATCTGGAAATGAAATTCTCAAAATGTAGCTAATAGGCCTCAACAATTAAGGCCTACTCAAGACTTTGTGAAGTCACTGCAAGGTTTCCAGGCCTTACCTAATAATTTCAGTAGGAGTATTAAAGAGTTGGTAAAGAGTTTTGATGACTGGAGTGACACATCTTTACTAGATATTGTAGATGCCCAAGGAAATGTTAGATCACTGCAGCAATGGCAGGATAGGGTAGATGAAATCATCAATGCACAAATTAAATTGATTTGTAATGACTCAGATTATGACATGCTAATGAGTAGTATGGATAAAATCATTAACACTAGCACATTTTTTGAATCTTTTGAAAGGGAGGCGAATCAAGTAGCAGTAAAGTATACACCTTACAGTGCCAAGGTAAATGAGGTGGTAAATTTTAATTGGCCAATGGATGAGGAATATCAAGGATGGGTAGAAAAGTACTTAACTAAACAAGAATAGGATAGAGTCTACAACCGGTAGTTAACAACTCAGCGGTTATGGTTATAACAAATTTTGGCTATCTTGGTGGCAGATTTGGTGCAAGATTTCAAAGTTTGGCAAATGCACCAATTATTCTCCAGTGGATGGGATGAACAAGAAGATTCTCTAGAGACTCAGTTGTTGTAACCAATTTTTGAAATGTCATAAGGCGATCCAAGTGACCAGTGACAGGTGTATTTATGGTCTGATGCTTCTGCTCCTTCATTTTCCCTATAAGAAGGATTTCAGGACCAGAATTACGGATTAACTAGTTAGATATCTTTAGGTTGAGTCTAAGTTGCAGAGCGAATTTGTAAAGAGCCTTATATTATAGTGAAAATACTATTCTTAAGTTTGTTGTCATTCTGTTGTAGGTTTTAGTTTCAAAGGTACTTAATTTTCAAGACAGTACTAGCATCTGAATGAAAATTACTCATTTCAAGGTCATGTATCTCCATTGTATGAATATATTATTATCTTGAATAAAATTATCAAAGGTTATTCTGTTCATCTCACTGTTATGGTGTGTGTAATTCTCATTTTGGCTTTAATTCAAGGAATTAATTAAAATGCTTGAGTGAGGTTATAAGTGACTATGTTCATATAAGGATTTGATAAGTAGTATTGGGTTAGAATATAGATTGATGGTATTGTAAGGCAGTATTATCTGAGATTTTATATGCTATGTGTCTAGAAGATTAACTTGGTTATAGTAAAAAACAACCAACACCTTTGATATTATCTAGCTATGGCTCCCAAATCTATTGCAAATTGATCATTAGGGTTAAAATTGAAACCTTGCAAGTCCAAATCCATCAAGAATTTTCCATCAGTTATAAACAATTCCCTTATAAAGAATTTGTGAAGCCAGGTCTAAAATCTAGAAATGAAATTCAAAAAATGCACAAGACTAAAAATGAAATCTGATGAGATGTTACTTTAAAATATGATTTTCAAACCTGGAAGTACAAATCTGACTTCACAAATGAATTCTGGAAAAAGACAATGACTACTCTCAACCTGGCGATATCTTCTTGAGTTTCTTTTGATTTTCCCCAAGAAAACCGTCGAGCAAAACACTGTCGCAATAAATAGTCAAGCTCATTTCAATTTATGCCCGCCACAATTTCAACAAAAGATCTTCGTTGAAACATTGATGAAACAAAGGTTCGTCGACGTTTCGATGAATGTCGGGGATAAAAATTTAAAAAAATGAAAATTCGCACTAGTGCCCGACGATACATCTGATTATATAGCTTTTGTCGAAAGGTTTCGTCCGAAATTGGGGTCAAATGAGTTAGTGATTGCAATTAAAAGAGTTTTGTACTATGTCAAACATCATTTCATTAGTTTCAATCCCACAATTTTACCCATGTGATTATTGCCCTATAAAATCAGAATCAAATTGTGCTCATTTTATTGGTTTTGATCCCTTCAATCCACTTTTGCAACATCTACATGATGTAAAGATTTCTAGTGAATAGTTCAAATATATCAGAGGCGATTGAAGGAAAGCCTCTCAAAAATTAAGGAATGATTCAGGTATTTCATGGCACATGGAGTTAACCTAAAAATGTTGCAATACCCATCTAACATCTTAAAAGGTTGCAATAATGTCCAAATTCAAAATGGTACAAGGAGAGAGAAAAAATAATACCTTATCTTTGGCCAATGAAATCGAAGGATCAAGAATGGCAGGAGGATCTGTATCAACAACCATAACTATAAACTTTGATGTTCTAAAGTATAACGTCTTGGTTGTTACAGCACCGTAAACTCATTCAGTATTAGCAAAAAAGAAATCTAATATTGACCCACTGCCTTATTGGATCTCACAGGATTCTCCTTCACAAACAACAAATGATATATATTAATTGTTTAGAAACTTCCTTAATATCCCCATGTAAGTAGACTAAACTAAGTGAGGTTGAGGGTTTTAAGTAGAGTACCATCTTCTTGGTATGTACTTAAATTTGATCATGACTTGTATCTTAATTAAAATAGCAAGCTAGTTGCATTGTAAAAACATTGTTAGAAAAATAACCACAAAATCCTCTTTAATTAAAATAATCCTTCTAGATATTTCAAGATAAGTATTTCAGTTGATTTCTAAGATAGCTAATTTCACTATCCAAACAACCATCAATCTATTTACTGTATATAATTTCCCAAAATTTAGAATTTGAATGTGATGAAACTAACTATAATTACCAAAGATTTGACACCAAAATGTAGTACAAAATGAATTGTTTGATAGCAAATTTATTTTGATAAACCAGATATACCCTTGATATATTGATTTAAATAACAAGGAAAGATCAAACTGGAGACAACAAGATAACATTCATTAATTCACTTCAACAAACAATTGAAACCAGAATTCGACCACCAATTATAACTTCATTCTAATGATCTTCAAAAAGATTTTACAATACATTTAATTTTTTTGTCTTGATTGACATGTCAAAAATTGTCTTGTCAGTTACCCACTTTTAACATAAATAAAAAAGTCTTAATTATTGATGTTTACATAGGATTACATAAAACCTTAAAAGTAATGAAAGATAAGAAGTGAAGAGAATTTATCAGATGTTGAATTCTACAACACTCGCAAGATATGAAAAAATTGTTACTCATCATAAGCTACCCGTGATTGTTCAGATCTAACAAGGTCTTGTCTCCATGATATTATTTGCAAGGCTTGGTACTTCACTGCAAGGCCTATTCTTCTGAGAGAGCTAGATATGTCTACTCCCACTGGTACACCCTATAATCACGAGGCCATTTATACTCCTAGATATTTTTTTTGTTGGCCAGGTGACTCTTCCCTCTGTTTTCCAATAACCCTTTGGTATTTGTGATGAATTTTGAGTACCTAGCATTTAGTGCAATTATTCCATCCAAGGTTACATTGAGGTGGTGAATATTTATGTCACCATCCTTCTATATATTAGTGAGGCACTTGGGAACAATTTTTCTAAGCTCATTTGTCTAATCCTTGGAGCCTTTCAGTTGATCATCATCCCTTAGTATCTTAGGCATGAACCATTGCTTTAGCATGTCAAATGAATACATTCTTGCCTTGATCTTTTGGTATTTTGCAGACATGTATCGACATTCATATATGACCACCAGACCATTTTCTTAGTAGGATTTAAAGTTGTGGGGGCCTCAACACTCCTTTGTAAAATTATGCACAAAGTCATTAAGGTGTGATATACAAGTTGCCATTTCTTGAATAAGGGGTCCAATATAGGTACATGGGCATTTATCTGATCAACTTCTTGTGACAAGAAGACATAACATTCATACACATTTTCAGATTTTTCCATAATTAGTTTAACCCTATGCTCCAAGATCTATTCCAATACCCTAAGGGTTTCTCTCTTTGCACTTTCCTATGCTTCTTCAAATTACTCTTTTTCAACTTCTCAATTTCTTGTTTTAGCACATTAACTTGTTCAATAGTGATTGCACTTGTATCAGTCTGGATGGAAAGGGGATGGTATATTGTTAATTATGTGCTTTGGGAAGGACCAGCTCCCTTCAACTACTATTTCAATTTCACATTTTCTATTAATAACCTATTCACTTCATTATTCAGATTAGTTTATGTTTTCTCATATTTTGCCAATCTAAGCTCCATAGATTTAATTGCATCCCTAGTAAACATTGTTGAGTGTATTGTCATAGTAGTTGCCTCCAATGTTGATGTGTCTTGAAGTTTCTTTACCATGGAAGTCCCTCTCTTTTCTTTTACAACATCAAGCAATCTTGGTTTTTATATTATTTTGTGCTTTGTCCCAAAGGATAGGGTTTCAAGTCTTGGATTGTAACCTGTGCCACTCATTCCCTTATCTGAATTGAATTCAGAAACCAACATGGGATCTTCTTGGCTTCTTACTTGATCCAGTAATAATATCTTTTTTAACTCCATCTCAGGAATAATTAGTATATTACTTTTTAAGACCAATTTTCTTACTTCTTGAGGGCTAACAGTAATTTCATTAATCTTGAGTTCTTCAAGAGTTTGGGCAACAATCTGGAAATGTTGTGACTCCTCAGTGCCCATCTTATTCATTTGGAGTCTCTCCTTAAATTATTTCATTTTCATATTAAACCACAAATCCTTAAACTCAAGAGTTTGATTAAATTCATCATCTTCAATAAATCTAAGGGCAACAATCACCCTTTCATCATCATGCACTTCTTCATCATTATTCCCATGTACATCCACTCTTTCTTTTGGTTTGTGAGCATTAGTTGCAAGCTTATGTGGTGGTTGATCAACTTCATCATCTTTAAAATTAAAAAGTACATTAGCTACCTCTTTAGTATCCCCTACTCCTTCACTTATTTCATATGCCACTAAGGGGGCCACTCCATGTATCTTTTGCCTTTTAGGACTTGGTTTCCTAGTGGATGCTTTTGATTGTATTGTGGTAATGTCTGGTAGGGGCTCTTTGATTACAATACCACTTAGTTTGATGGTCAGCTTGGAGGGTTTCGAAGACTGACCCTTGGCTTTCTTTTTTGGTTCAACATATAATCTTTCAAAGTTGTCAATTATTACGTTCATCCTTTTGATAGGATACTTTTATTCAACATAGAATCCTTGGAATCCAGTGTCCCTTTTCTTCTTCTCCTCCTCAATCCTCTTTATGATTTCCCACTTCCTCTTCCTCTAAAAAAATTCATCAAGTGTAAAGCAATTTCTTATTACATCTTCTTTGTAATCCATTACATGGGTAATCCTAGCTTTAGTGAGAAGTGTCTACTTTATAAAATTAATATTACCTTCAGGATCAAAGACCCTTTCTCCTCGTGAATTCAATGAATATTGCATCTTCAAATAGTTCTACATTAATTCAATAGTTTCAGACCCTACAGATATATCCTCACATTGAGTTAGGTCAAGGAGGAATGTCCCCTTTTTACGTCTTTTCATAACATCCTACTCCATCCATAACATTTGCCACATAAATTCTAACTTGAATAGAAACAAATTTAGGTAAAACATGTGGGGCTTGAGGACACCCATTGACCCTTATTATTGTTTGGTTTGCTAAGAAGAACCAGTCACCGAAATTGTGAGTGTGTCCCTACTCTAGCTTCAATGCTAAAGGTCTTAATACTTGCATGATTTTATTAGGCAATATTGGTGAAATATGACCATGAGCGGCCATGAACTTTACTACAAAATCATCATGAAATATTATATAATCACTATTTTTACATCTACTATCCCAGATGCAACACCAGTTTTGTAGAGGTAGCCTATTCCCTTCATCACCAATCATTCCCAAACACATTCTTTTAGTCCATCTATTTTTGTTTTGGTATAATGTTAAATGACACAGCAAAGAGTATTTCCTGAAAGTGATGGGAGCTAAGTTCTCTCTTACTTGCAAAAATACCTCATATAGCCCTTTCTCAATTTCAGCAGTAAAGTCATACTCAATGTTGACTTCAAGATTTTGTATCCTCATTGCTATCATCATTAGATAGGTTGGCATCCTCTCTTGAGCATCTATTCCAAGCACTTGGCACAAAGAAAAATAAGTTCTTTTAAAATATACTTGGAAGTCTTCTATGGAAAATGGCTCATTTTGGGAGTGGGAGATAGTTATCCTCCTATTGTTTACACTCATTTTCACGTGTAAAGGAAGTTCATCACTCTTGTAGGTTTTTCTCAATCTCCTATAATCCTCCTCACTTTTTTCCAAGTCGATCTTAGTGATAACTTTCTTGTTTAACATAAAACACTCTATAATTGCTTATTTAGTCAGCACCACTAATGGTGAACCATTTGGCATTCTTATAGTCCTAGAAGCCAAGTGATAATATTGTTCCAACACTTTAATAAACTCAACATCTATGAAGACATTTGGGACTATCAATTTGACCAAATCTAAGGTCCAAGGATTCAAAACTGGAATCTTCTCAACCCTTTTTTCATAGAAGTACCAAAACAAATCCCACCCTGAGATAGGGATAATTGGGTCTCTACATCCATGGGATGTATCTTTAAACACCTTTTTGGATCCTTTTTCTATAGAATTAGGTAATACATCTAAAATGGATTGTTGCAGGGACCTCTTCTTTGATTTTGAAACTGTGGACTCTTCCTTTTTACTCGCAAGTTGAATTCTTTTGGGTGGCATGATGAAGAATTTACTCCTACTTGATTTTTTAAGTGTCTACTTGTAGAAGAAAATTCAATTCCTATACACTTGCTATAGAGGGTTTCTATGAACTTACCCAATGAAATAATAGTTGCATAGTTTTCCCGCTTGAACTCCCTTGCCTCCGGTACACTGAACTTTGTGAATGATTGCCAAAATTTCATTGAGTCCCAAGTAACATTTTCCACTGAGCTTAGTCACCTAACTATTAATGTGAATATGTGCAAAATATTTCAGAATCTACCTATATTTCGAGTTTGAATACATGTCGTTGATCTTGGGAAATCGAATGGTGTAATCATTTAATTCTTTAACAACTTGTACTATAGTATCGGTCAATCATTTCAAGACAATTGCAGGTTAGCACTAGAAATATCACCACCCCGTGCACACCCCTTTGGACTCCCACATGATGACAGGTAAATTCTAGCGATTGAGTGACTATTCACTGCCATACCATACTGCTCTGTCATATCAAGACCACTGTAGGGTAGCGATAGTAGTACCGCCACCCCGCACACGCCTCTTTGGACTCCCGTGGGACAATAGGTTAATTCTAGTGGTTGAGTGATTGCTCACTACCATACTGCAGTGCCACTGTTTACCCCTTGCAGGGCTACAACTTACTTTAGTTGTTAACATGTTCTCACTACCACCCTCCAGTATTCATATTTAATTTCCACGGTATTGCAGTAAGCATTTGTATATTGACCTATATGTCCCACCATTTGACACACACCTCTATTGACTGTTACGGTAGTGCGGTATTGGATTCTATTATGAATGCGGTACTTTAGATATCATTTTATTGAAAATATTTTAACACTCTTCTAATTTTGCAGTCTCTTAGTTTTAGTTTTCAGTGTCAATCAGACCTAAGAGATCATTCTTTGTTTGTAATGGGGAGGCTTAGTTCACTTAATGTTAAGATATTTATATGTATTATTAAATCACAGATGTTCGTTATATGTTTGCATCTAGAAAAAATATAGGACATGTATAAGAAATTATATTATAACTAAACAAAATTAATTTTAAATTTTCAACCAAAGTAAGAAAACTAAGAAGAATGATTGAACCTAACTTTAAATGCACTTCAAATCAATGGTGAACATCTCAGGTTTGTATATAATATACCAGTAGAATAATGATGATTACATTCAAAAATGTTGCAGTCAAACAATAGTGAACAAGCATACCTATACTCAAATATTTATTACATTCAATAATAAATTGCACCATACATATAACCAAAGCTTAGGTGACAAGATAACCTCTAAAGGTGACAAAACATCATCATAATCATTTGCATTGCTAGCAAGATCAAAATCCTAATCATTTGTCTCTACATCTGCTTGATTTTCTTCCTCATCCTCATATGTGACATGCAATGCATTCTCTCTCCCAATCTCTTCATTGGTAATCAATATTTCTTCTTCAAATATTCTATCATCATCTTCATCCATTTCTTTGAATGTTTCCTGTAAATTAACATATTGCCCATCGGGCATTATATCAACAACTTCCATATTTTTTCGTTTTGAACAAGACTCTGTTTGAATGACATGCGACCATCTTGGGCTTCTTATATAATCAATTAGAAATGATTGGTTAATTTGAAGAGGGGAAACATACGAATCATCTGTCTTTGATAAAAATTGTCTTCTATTTGCACGTATAAATCCATACTCATCAAATTGTACTGTAGATGGTCGGATCTGCTTACATTTTAATAATATAGGACTATTTTCACCATAGTCCACTAGAATAATTTGTTGGATGAATCCAACATAAAATTTCTTCTTAGTTTCGTGAAGAAATTCAGCACTAACAACACAATCACAATTTATCTTTCCTTTGTCTTTTTCTTCCACTCTTAAATGACTACCATAGGCCCACATTCCACTGAAACGCATAGCCCATAAATGTGGAGGTTGTGAAATCTCACTTTCCTTTGTTGTTATATCTTGACCTTCTTTTGCATCCCTGACTGCATTAGTAATCCATTCTTCAAATTTTGGAAAAGAATCACCTCCAATCAAATCAGCATGATGGTTGTGCCTTTGAGGTTGATGTTGCATCCAAGCTCGATTGTCTTCTTCATATTTTCTACATAGAATATTAGCATACAAATAGTAAGATTGATAATATTAATGTGTAAATGAAATTGAGTAAATAAATTATTGTGTTAATTTTTTTTTACCTACACCACTTATCGAATGAAGATGTATTTTGAAGATTATAGACATGTATCACACTTCTTTCTTGATGTGATAGCTTCAAGCAACATCCATTGCCTTCTAATACTTCACCTACAACTGTTTCTTCTTTGTCATCATCCCATATACGTCGAATGACATTTTTATAATCCTTCATATATTCTATGAAAAATCCCATGGCCTCTTGCATTGAATATACCTCAAACATGCTACCTTCCAGTTTTTCCCTAGTACGAACAATTTTTTTCAAAACCTTCATATATCATTCTATAGGATACATCCATTTTGTTCTTATCAAGCCATAATGCTTTAGTTCATATTGTATATGTATCAAAAGATGCATAGAAATGTTAAATATTGTTGGTGGAAATTCCTGCTCCAATAGACAAAGGTCTTCAACAACCTCCTCCCTCAAACTATCAAATTTCAAAGGATCTAATACATGTAAACTCATTCTCTTTAATATTAGGCCCAACCTTATAACTGCCAATCTTGGCCCCTTTGGAAAACTTAATATATTTACCACAATAGGTAAAATATTCTCCATTATGACATGATAGGCATGGGTCTTGAGGCCTCTTAAGCCATTAATGTCAGTTTGGCTTCTAATACTACTACTTACATATCCAGTGGGAAAGCGAGTCTGAGACATCAATTGTAAGAATTGTGCATGTTGTTGCATTGTCCAAACATAAGGAGCACTACGTTTTCTATATTTTTCATCATCATATTTTTCAATCCAAATATTTCAATGAATCTTTAGTTGTCAAAATTCTTCATGTGATTAAATAGTATCAAAAGCACCAAAAAGAGTTCCTATAATAGTATAGGCTATATTTTTCTCAGTATGCCTAATGGCTATATCCTTAAAGTATGAAAACTTATAGAATATGCACAACCTTTTTACACCACTTTCATTACATGGATCATATCTACTACCAACAATCCCATTATTTTCAATTAATGACATTATTTTTTATCCATTCTCAACAATGTAATCACCTATTATTAACAACAATGCTTCACGATTATCTTCTTCACCATTGAACTGTGTTTTTTGTTGATGATATGGATGATCCATTTTAAGGTAAGCACGATGTCCACAATAAATACACTTGTGTAAACTTCTTGAATGCCTCACAAAATCCTTAAAGTTGCAAGTAGGACATCCATGGTATCCATGAACACTAAGACTAGACAATGTGCCATATGTAGGAAGATCACGAATTGTAAATAATAAGGAAGCTCTTAAAGTGAATTTTATTGAATTACCATCCCTTAAAGATTGAATTGCTTCAATTCATCTCCACAATTCCATTAGCTCATCATATAATGGCTCTAGATAAGCATCAATTGTATCTGAAGTCACACTTTTATTTCCTGGTATAATCAATGATAGCATTAAGAAAAATGGTTTAGTTGCTAACCATGGAGGCAAGTTATAATTTATTAAAAAAAATGACCAAGTTGACCATTTAGTACTTTGATCTAACAATGGGTTCACCCCATCTAGAGCCAAACCCAACCTTATATTACAAGGATCTTGAGAAAAATAAGGCCATTTATTATCAAATTCCATCGACATATTAGAATTAGGCACATGTCGTTGTTTTCCATTAGTGCTCTTATTTTGGGCATGCTATTGCATAAGTTAAGCAATATCTCTACACCTATACATTTGGAGTAATCATGGGATTACCATAAAGTGGAAAAGAACCTTTCTAGGAACTACAACTAATTTCAACCCTTCTTTATACCTCACTTCATGAAATTTCAAACATTCACTTTTAATTGCAAGGTTTTTGAAAAATAATACACAACCATTCACACATGTGTGAATGTTTTCATACCATAAGCCTAGCTTAGTGATTTCCTCTCTACATTGAATTCATTTTATTGGTAATGTGGAGTCAGGTCGTAACAACGAACTTAATAATGCCAAGAACTGATCTACACTCTTATTTTTCCAACCAAACACCACTTTCAAGTTAAAAATTTGAAGGATTGTTGTCAAACAACTTAACCTGCAATTAGCATACAAAGGCTTTGAATCATCCTCCATCAACTTGGCCCAATCATCGTTTAGACCCTCATTCAACGTTATATCAACTTCAAACCATTCTTCTAACATTGTTGCCTCTTCATCTATGTTTGGTGCAGCTTCATCTATGTTTGGTTCCACTTCATCTATGTTTTTGGTCTCTTCATATCTCACACTCTACCATTATATCATATCTTCATAATAATTGACATTCTTAAGGCTTATACCACTATGCCAATATCTTATCATATGTCCATAAATCTGACTTCTTTTTTACACCTTTCCACCAAGACAATCATTACATGGACATGGATATTTGTCCATGTCACTCTCATTGGCTATTCTCTCATCAAATGCATGGTATTTCAACCTTTGACGTTGATCCATCTGTAATGTTCTACACATAGCAACAAAAAATTGTAGACTAAGAGACAAAAACTATTTTTTTTTAATTGAAAGGCATTTCCATAGCAATAGAGTTATAGAGAAAAAATAAAATAGAGAGTTTAACTAATGAATTGTAAAAAATAGATTTTTGTATTTTATATTCAAATTGTTGATTACATTGCATTGCACATCTTTCAAACTCAAAGCATTACTTCACACTGCATAACTAATAACTAGATGCTAATAGACAACAAAATTTCAATTACAATATAGTATTTACAAAGTCAACCTAAGCAGTTATACAATTACTTCACATTGCATAACTAATAACTAGGAGTAGCTTCCAATTGTATTTGCTTGTCATGGCATTCCATGAGACCACATTTCTTTGCAGCATTTTTTCAAAAAGTTCATTGCCTTGTCTATGCTACCACATTTTTCATACATGTCTACCAAAGAATTTTATCAAACAGTTCACTTCTTTGTTGTTATGGCTAAAATCCTAAAACAAGTGCTTTCGAACAAGCTAAGGATTCTTGGAAAAAATCTATCAAAGCATAATAGTAAGCAATAGCATAGACAAGGCAGTGAACTGGTTGAAAAAATGCCTCAAAGAAATGTGGTCTCACAGTGATGGAATTCCATGATAATCCATAAAAATTTGCCTGTCATGGCATTCATCATGACATTCCATCACCATGAGACAACATTTTTTTGAGGCATTTTTTCCAAAATTCATTGCCTTTTCTATGCTACCACATTTCTCATACATGTCTACCAAAGCATTTTATCAAACAGTTGACTACCTTGCTGCTATGACTAAAAGCCTAAAATAGGCGATTTCAAAAAAGTTATGGATGCTTGGAAAAAATATATTAAATCATAATAGTAAGAAACAAGCTATGGTCTCATGGTTTTTTTTGGCACGAAAATCAGCGCGATTCTATTTACATTTTTTTGTAGGTTTTAAATGTATTTTTTTGGCAATTTTGCTATTTGAAATGGGGAAAAATCTTTGTGGTCAATTTTGTGAATTTTTTAATTGTAGGATTCTCACTGTTAGTGAAAAAGGTAGTCTTCATGAAGGAATGGAAAAGATGCGTAGAGCCTTTCAATTATACCCGTGTACTGTGCAATGACATTGAATCATTTAGCAAACCATTTTTTCTTCACAGGGCAACATTTTCTTGTGGAATAGTTGACTGAGATAGATCTTGTTTCAACTAACCACCCTCTCATGAAATCTCATTCATTTTATAATCTTGCATGATCTTATCATAGTAAAGGTGATTATGACACCACTTGTCAAGGAAAGCTAGAGGCCATGGGATTTTGTGGATAGGTTCATTTGAAACTGGGAGATCTTATGAGCTCTCTCTCAAATTTTGAAAAGGTTTTGGAGGTCCAACCTGAGAATTGTGAGAGCTTAAAAGTTGTAGGCCATATATATGCTCAACAAGGGCAGGAAAAGAAGGCTTTGGAAATTTTAAGAAAGGCAACTCGCATAGATCCACATGATGCCCATGCATTTATCAAGATGGGTGAGATTAATATTGTTAGACCCCAGTTCAACCTTAGATTCTCTTAAGATGCCAAAGTCTCTTCTGAAGAAGAGCAAAGAAGTACCCATTCAATTGTTAAACAACATTAGGGTTCTTCATTTTGAGTGTGATGAACTAGAGTTGGCTCAACAAAATTTTATGGAGGCATTAGGAAATGATGTTTTGCCTCTACATAAATCTTTGTGATTAGTTTTGTGCATTTTTTACTTGTAGGATTCTCATAGTTAGTGAAAAAGGTAGTGTTTATGAAGGAATGGAAAATATGCGTAGAGCCTTTGAATTATACCCATACTCTACAATGTCATTGAATCATTTAGCAAACCATTTTTTCTTCACTGTAGGGAAACATTTTCTTGTGGAACAATTGGCTAAGACAAGTCTTCTTTCAACTGACCACCCTCTCATGAAATCTCATTCATATTATAATCTTGCATGATCTTACCATATTAAAGGAAATTATGACACCACTTGTCAAGGAAATCTAAAGGCCATAGGATTTTGTGGATAGGTTCATTTGAAGCTAGGAGATCATAAGAGTCCTCTCTCAAATTTTGAAAAGGTGTTGGAGGTTGACATTGAGAACTATGAGAGATTAAAAGTTGTAGGCCATATATATGCTTAGCAAGGGCTAGTAGAGAAGGCATTGGAAATTTTAAGAAAGGAAACTCACATAGATCTACCTGATGCCCATGCATTTATCAAGATGGGTGAGTTATTAATATCATCATAACCTAGTGCAGCCTTAGATTCTCTTAAGACGCCAAAGTCTCTTCTGAAGAAGAGCAGAGAAGAAGTACATATTCAATTGTTAAGCAACATTGGGGTTCTTCATTTTGAGTGTGATGAACTAGAGTTGGCTCAACAAAATTTTATGGAGGCATTAGGAAATGGCATTTGGGTTGAATTCATAAATAAAATCCCTAGTGCTAATTATGCAGTTTTTCCTGTGCTTTTTAAGGATATGAAATTCTTCCATCAACTAGAAGAAGGTGGTGTTTCACTTGAGTTACCATGGGATAAAGTCACAAAACTATTTAATCTTGCTAGGTTTTTTGAACAACTACATGATACTGAAAAAGAAAATCTTTTATACAAGCTAATATTGCTCAAGTTTCCTTATTATGTGGATGCATATCTACATCTTGCAGCCATGGCTCAAGCTCGAAATGAGATCCAAATAAGCCTATAATCGATTGGGGATGCACTTAAGGTGGATAAAAAATCATCAAATTCTTTATCTATTCTTGGAAAATTGGAACTAAAAATAAATGACTGGCTTAAAGCAAAGAAACAATTAAAGTTGCACAAAGTGAATCAAATGCAAAGAATTCTTATGTTGACACTTCACTTGGAAATTGGAATTATTTTACAGCTTTTCGCAATGAGAGGAGGGATTCAAAGGTAGGAGAACAACATATTGAGAAGTCTAGAGAACTATATTGTAAAGTGTTGGCACAAAGATGAGAAAATGTTTATGCTACAAATGAGGCAACCATTGCGCTAGCTAAAAGCGGTCAATTTGATATTCAAAGGAAATTTTTACATAGGTACAAGAAGCTATAACATGAAACATCTTTGTTCAGATGCCTGATGTGTGGGTAAATCTAGCACATGTTTACTTTGCACAAGGACAATTTCCACTTGCAGTGAAAATGTATCAAAATTGTTTGAGAAAATTCTAATTTGGCACTGACACCCAAATTTTATTGTATTTAGCTCGAGCACATTATGAAGCAAAATCGTGGCAATATTGTAAGAGAACGTTATTAAGAGAAGTAGAACATGTTGGAATGTGATGTTGTTGATTGTTGTCATTAATGGTTGTCATTGATGTCAACATATCTTGGTTGATCGCTTAAGGTTCGGTCTTGATGCTTTGGTGATCTGGATTGGTGTGCTCTAGATGTTGTGTTGTGATGATCTATCTTTGGTCGTGCTTGTCCTAGTCCCCTTCATTTTGCAACATAATTAGATAAACTCTTATGGGTCTGGACCAATCTGGAAAGTGGTTAGCGTGTCCCAGAACATTGTTTGCATTGTAACATGTATATCCTATTCCTTAGTTCAAGATATCATGAGTAATATGTAGCGTGTTGATTTGAGTGAGGAGGTTATGTAAGGTCCATGTTTCATTCCCTTCCATCATGGGAATGTTTTTATGGTGACCTAATTCAAACTATGTTTGGCCAACTTAGGAGTCTATGGAATCATGGAATGGAATTGTGTTTGGATGACTTAGGAGATTATGAAGGCATGGAATGGTATAAGTAAAAGTTTATTCTAATCGATGAGAGAAAGTGTGGTGACTGCAAATCTAAAAATCCAAACATTGTTTGAAATTGTATAACCAGAGGCAACAAACAATGATATTATATTTGGTGTGATTTTTGGTGACAATTATTTCAGCGGTGGATTCCCTTTCATCATTCTTTTGGTAGTGAGTCATTTTATGTTGCCAGTGAGCCTTTCTCTTTTGGAAGTGAGGCTTTTTATCTTTGGTTGTAATAGTTGGACAGTGAGCCCACTGGCAATGAGCCTTACCTATAGTGAGAATTTTGGTAGTGAGCCTTTATAAAAATCACCTTAACCGATGTTCTATAATTGAGAATTAGCATTCTTCGTGGTTTTTCCCTTCTTGGGTTTCCACTTAAATTATGGCGTTCTTTGTGCATGGTGTTGTTATGTGATTTCATGTTCATATTTGTTAGATTATTATCTGATTGATTTAAGTTTGCTCCAGATTAATTAAATTCAAGATAATTGTTTATAATAACTGATTCACCCCCCTCCCAGTTATCCATACTATTCAACAATTGGTATCAGAGCTTTGGTTCCTCAAAGAAGAGCTTAATCGCTTGGGGTAGATCCGATGGCACACAAACTAAAAATTCTTGTGTTTGATGGAGCTGACTATAGTTTCTAGAAAGTGCAGATGAGAGGTTACCTGATTTCTCTAGGGTACAAAACTTGGAAAGTTGTTGAGACAAAATATGTTGAACCAACAAATGGTCCTTCTTCTACAGATGAGATTGTAGCCTATGAAGAGAATTAAAATTCAAGGTATGCAATCTTTAGTGCTTTGTCTAAGACTGAGTTAACAAATTTTGTTTCATTGAGCACTGATTATGAAGTTTGGGAAAACTTGAAAGAAATCTATGAAGGAAATGATATCTAGTCAAATTATCAAAGAATTTGACAACTAAGCGTAGATATGAAAACTTGAGGATGGATGAAGGTGAGGATATAACAAGATACTTTCAGAGAGTTGAGAGTGTAGTAAATCAAGTCAAAACTCAAGGAGGCACTCTGACAGATGAAGATGTTATGGAGAAGATTTTGATGACCCTGCCAGAGAGCTACAATGACAAGATCTCAGCTATTGAGGAAGTTTATGATCCGAAGAAATTCACCAGAGAGCAACTATTTGGCACCATGACCATGTTTAAGATGAGGAAATTTGGAAAAGAAAAGGAGAAATCTGAAACAATCTTCAAAGCCACAAAGATAGAAGAACATCTGAATAGTGAAAGTTCAGATGAGTTGGAAGCAAACTTCACAAGGAAACTGAAGAAAGGTATTGGAAAGTACAAAAGTATGTTGCCCCTTAAATATTTTAGATGTGGAAAGATTGGCCATTTATCAACTAAGTGTCCAAAGAAAATAACAAGGATTTTTTTTTAAAAGATCAATAAGAAGGCCTATTATGTTAATGAGAATGCTAGTATTTTAGATGATGAATCAAATCATGAGGACTGTTTGTTTTTGGTGGAAAAGGATGAACCTAGATTTGATATCTCTAATATTTATCCAGAATCTAATGATAAAACTAAAGTTGCATTATTCATCAAAATAAATAGAGATGAATGGTTGATTGATAGTGGATGTTCAAATCATATGACCGGTGACAAAAGTAAGTTTGTGAAGCTTGAGAAATATGATGGAGGTTCTGTTAGATTTGGGGATGATAAAACAACATAGATTGTTGGAATTGGTTCTATTACCTTTGTTGGAAAACATAACACTAACAATGTTTACTATGCGAAGGATTTATATCATAATCTTTTGAGTGTTGGACAAATGTGCAAGAATGGATATAATGTTGTACTTTAGGATGATGGTTGTGAGATTCAGAAGAGTTCCAGAACTGTTATTACAACAAGAAAAAGAACAAGTTGAAATATGTATCGATTGGAAGGAGCTACAAAGAGATGCTTATTATCTCAGAGCAATGACAGTTGAATCTAGTACTAGAGGATGTGTCACATAAAATTTGACAACCTAGTAAGGATAAGTTCAACAAGAGCAGTCAAAGATTTTCCAAGACTGACCAAACCAGACAACACTATCTGCAAAGGATGTCAAGAAGGAAAGCAGACTAGAGAAACATTCTGAAGAAAAGAAGAATCCTCTATCAGTTTGTTGGACCTTGTACACGTTGACCTATGTGGTCCAACTAGAACAAGAAGCTTACAAGGTGAGAAATATTTTATGCTTTTAATAGATGATTATTCTAGATTAACCTGGGTTGCATTTCTAAGAGAAAAATCAGAGGCTTTAGAAAAAATCAAGATTTTCAAGGTAAGAGTTGAGAATGAAGTTGATAGGAGAATTAAGTGTTTAAGATCTGATAGAGGAGGATATTTTACTTCTGATGAATTCAATAAGTTCTATGAGAAACATGCCATTAAAAGATAGCCATCTACCCCTAGAACACCACAACAAAATGGTGTAGTGGAAAGAATGAACTAGACAGTTCAAGAAGTAGCTAGAACAATGATCAGTGAAGTAGGTTTACCACAGGTCTACTAGAGAGAAGTGATACACACAGCAGTATACACTCTTAATAGAGTATTGTTTTGAAGGAAATATGGAAAGACATCATATGAGCTATGGCATGGTAGAGCTCCCATAGTAAAGTACAAAATTTTTGGAAGCAAATGATACATCTAGAGAGATGAGGAAAATCTTGGAAAGTTTGATAGTGGAGTTGATGAAGGCATATTTTTGGGTTACTCTACAAGAAGAAAAGCATACCGGTGTTACAACAAGAGACTGAACAAGATAGTTGAAAGTGTGAATGTGAAAGTGGATGAAGATGTTCAAAGAAATCTTGACAGGCATATTGAATATGAATCAGATAACTCATATGAAAAAGGAGAAAAGATAAGAAAGAAGAAGAAGAAGAGACAAAGGAGGCTCTGAAAACTACAACCAAAACCCCAAGGTATGTATAGAGAAACCATTCAAAAAATCAGATTATTGGAGATAAGAATAAAGGAGTGATTACAAGAAGCAAAGCAGCTTAAGAGCAATAATTACTTTGTCTACTCTTGAAAACTAAGCCAAAGATTTCAGAAGAAGCATGCAATGATCAGAATTGGGTGAAGGTAATGAAAAAAGAGCTTGGTCAGATAGAGAAAAATTAGAGTTGGGAACTGGTGCCCAAACCGACAAACAAAAATGTAATTGGAACAAAGTGGGTATTCTAAAACAAGCTAGATGAAAATGGAAAGGTAATAAGAAACAAGGAAAGATTGGTTTGCAAAGGTTACACTCAGATTGAAGGTATTGATTTTGAAGAGACATATGCCCCTATTGTTCAGATGGAAGCGATCCAGATATTCTTAGCTTTTGCAGCTTTTAAGGATTTCAAAGTCTATCAAATGGTTGTAAAATCTACATTCTTGAATGGAGAACTGAAGGAAGAAGTCTACATTGAGCAACTAGAGGGATTTAAGTCTGGAAGTAACTCAGATGCCATTTATAGGTTGAAGAAAGCTTTATACAGATTGAAGCAGGATCCTAGAGCCTGGTATGGAAAATTAGACAAGTACTTGATTGGATAAGGATTTCAAATGGATCTGTTGATAGTAATTTATACTATAAAATTCATTCAGATCAAATATTGATTGTTGTGGTTTATGTTGATGACATAATAATTGGAGGAAATGATGATTTGTGCAAAAAAATTGTAAATGAAATGCAAAAGGAATTTGAAATGTCTATGATAGGTGAGTTAAATTATTCCTTGGATTACAAGTAAATCAGAGCAACAAAGGAAAATTCATTTCTCAGTCCAAGTATACCAAAGAATTGTTGAAGAAGTTAGGATTGGAGAACTCCAAACCGGTCTGTACACCTATTGTTACTGGATGCAAGTTGACAAAAGAAGATGATTCATCTAAAGTTGATGCAAGTATATACAGGTCAATGATTGGAGGACTATTATATTTGACTGCTATTAGACCAAATATTATGTATGTTATTTTTTTAGCAACTAGATTTCGGCAAGGACCAAAGGAATCACATGTTGTTGCAGTAAAAGGGATCTTTAGATATTTGAAGGGTACAAATGATATCGGGTTATGGTATCCAAAGGATTCAAATTTCACTTTGATAGCCTATAGTGATGTTGATTGGGCCGGGTGTGTTGATAACAGGTGGAGCACAAGTGGTGGACCTTATTTCCTTGGCTATAGGTTGGTTGCTTGGTCAAGCAAGAAACAAGATTTTATATCTTTATCTACTACTGAAGCTAAATATATTGCATCATCCTCATGTTGCACTCAAGTATTATGGATGAAACAAACATAGAAAGACATTGGCATATCATTTGATGGACCGATCTCAATTATGTGTGATAATACAAGTGCAATAAACATTTCCAAGAATTTGGTACAACGCTCCAGAACGAAATACATATCCATTAGATATTACTTCTTGAGAGAGAGGGTTTTGGAAAATGAGGTGAGACTTTAATATGTACCTACAAAAGAGCAGATTGCAGATATTTTCAAAAAATCATTGAGCAAAGATACTTTTGAGTATCTCTGATAGAAGTTAGGGGTTCTGCCCACTCCTAGTCTACAATAATTTGCACCAAGGTGTACATTGGGCCAAGGTATTATGCTCACACTTATCTAGATCAATGCTTGGTGGCTTCCTCATAGGGGGAGCAGAGTCAGTTTTTCAGGGGGAGTTTTTCCCTTCATCTTTGATGTCAAAGGGGGAGAAGAAAAGAAGACAAGAAGTTGCATTGTTGGTTTGTCGTTGATGAATGTTGTCATCAATGAAAAAGGGGGAGATTGTTGTAATGTGATGTTGTTGATTATTCTCATAAATGGTTGTCATTGATGTCAAAATATATTGGTTGATTGTTTAAGGTTTGTTCTTGATGCTTTGGTGATCTAGATTGGCATTCTCAAGATGTTGTGATGTGATGATCTATCTTTGGTCATGCTTGTCTTGGTCCCCTTCATTTTGCAACATAATGAGATGCACTCTTAGGGGTCCAGAATGATCTAGAAAGTGGTTAGCGTGTCCCAAAACATTGTTTACATTGTAACATGTATATCCTATTCCTTGATTCCGAATATCATGAGTAATATGTAGCGTGTTGATTTGAGCAAGGAGGTTTTGTATGGTCCACATTTCATTCCCTTCAATTGCAAGAATTTTTTTGTGGTGACCTAATTCAAACTATGTTTGGTCGACTTAGGAGTCTATGGAAGCATGAAATGGAATTGTGTTTGGCTGACTTAGGAGATTATGAAGGCACATAATGGTATAAGTAAAAGTTGATTCTGATCGATGAAAGAAAGTGTGGTGAGTGTGAATTTGAAAGTCCATACATTATGTGAAAGTATATAACCGGAGGCAACAGACAGTGAGATTCTTTCTGGTGTCATTGTTGGTGATAGTTATTTCAAGGGTGGATTCCCTTTCATCATTCTTCTGGCAGTGAGTCATTTTATGTTGGTGGTGAGCCTTTCTCTTTTGGTAGTGAGATTTTTTTATCTTTGGTTGTAATAGTCGGGTAGTGAGCCCATCAACAGTGAGCCTTATCTGCAGTGAGCATTTTAGCAGTGAGCCTTTGTAAAAATCACCTTAACTAGTGTCACCTTAATCGGTGTTTTATAATTGAGAATTAGCATTCTCTGTGGTTTTTCCCTTCTTGGGTTTCCACATAAATTTTGGTGTTCTTTATGCATGGTGTTGTTATGTTCTTTCATGTTCATATATGTTAGATTATTATCTGATTGATTTAAGTTTCTCCAGATTAATTAAAGTCAAGAAAATTGTTTATAATAACTGATTCACCCCCATCTCAGTTATCCAGACTATTCAATAGAACATTATTAAGAGCAGTAGATTGTAATGAGCATTTTGAATTTGTGTTTAATGTGATGAGGGTTTCGAATTACCTTTGAATTGATTGCAGAGGGCATCCCTAAATCAAATTTCACTACAGAGGGCCTCGGCGAATTCAAATTCATTGCAACAAACTTTGAATTCCTTGCCCTTGCCCATCTTTTTAGAGGTCTCCAGGTCCTCTCTGAATCCTTATCGCCCACGCAAGTAGTTGTTGATCAAAACGCCTCATGCTAGGCTAACGAATGAAGCAAGATCTGCAATGAACGAATGAAGTGAGGTCAAGCAAGACGAATGAATCTACAATGAGCATGAATAATCGTGCCAATGCATCACACATATGAATACACCACGCCAATATTTGACCGAATTATTTTTAAAAAATTATCTACTTTGGATTTGATGACTAACTATTTAGTCATTTTTATTTTTGTGACTAAATAATTTTTTAGTCAATGACCAAATTAGTCATTTATTTACTCATTTATAGCTAAGTTGTAAAAAATGAGTATAATTTAGTCATTTTTAGTTGTTGTGACTATCTGTTTTTAGTCACCTAGTCATTTATTTGCTAGATTCTACTAGTGTTAGTGGATAGTGTCTAAAAGATTCTTATGCCAGGATGGCAAGGAAAGGAAGAACAAGGGAAGCGATAAGGAAACCAATTTCCTAAAACCTATCTAAATGTGGGACTAGGAAAGAATCATCCCTAGAGGTTGAAACTCCTAAACCAACAACTCATTGAAAGACACCCTTGGATTGCATAAGTTATGCAACAAGGTTTATTAGGAGGGTTATGGAGGAATTACCTATGAGTACCTTCACCCTTCAAAATTGTTTAAATGACTCTGAGGGTGAGAAAGAATTGAAGTGAACCCTCTTTCTGATAGCAACCTGTAGTTGCAAAGAGTAAAAGATTATCATTATGAATAAGGATAGTATGAATATATGAATATGGTTTATGTCTATTCATACGAATGAGAGGCTAAATGTTAACATAAATTGAAAAATTCAAATGAAGAATAAAGTCAACTTAATTATGAAACAAAACCAACTAGAGAGGTATCAAGGAGGCAAGATAACCTTTTGACAATCCTGATTCAAACAAGATTAAAATCTTACAATGATAATCAAAATAAAGAGTGAAAGTTGGTACCTTAGAGTAAAGGTCAGAGACCAGAATGGATCAAAAAAAGAAGCAACTCACAAAGGTGAAGATGAAATTTGACCTGATCCTACCAACCAGAATGGGCTTGGTCAATTTGGATTCAAGACTTAAAAATGGGAAAATAAACTGAACAACCCTTAAAGTGCCTAAGGCTATGAGAAAAATGAAATCACCAATAATTTTGGAAGAAAATTTCCTAGAAAGATTATTACAAGGAAAAATCTTGGACAGTAAAACAAACTATTCTGACAAAGGCTCAGATTAGAGCATAATTTGATTGAAGTTCAAATAGAACTTTTGAGTTTCTCAATGAAATAAAATTTATGTTTAGCCCTTTTAAAGATCATTTGAATATGTTCCAAAGATAAAGTTTAATATGGAAGAAGAGTGTGTTGTCAAATCGAAAGAATAATCTGGGAACAAAAAATAATTTTTAAGGTATACCTAGTGAGGGTAAGAAAGGCAAGTAATAGTCATTCAACTATGGAAATCCAACGAAAAGGAATGATAAACCAATTTGATCAATTTGGAGAAAATAGATGACTATTAAGGGTTCAACTTTTAAGATGATCTAATATTTTGGAAACATCAACGAGGGTATATGGATACAGATAAGTACCCTATTTTTCACGTCTCGAACTATGATGCACTTTGTTCCACTTTGTTTGGATTTGATATATGAATAAATGTGTGTGTGTTTAGATTAAATGGAACTAATGTGGTGTTTTGAGAAATGATATGAAAATGTGGTTTTAATTTGGTGAAAATTTGGAATGAATGGAGTATCGTTTATTTTGAAGGTAATGTAAAATAGAAGGGTGATAATTGGAACTAATGAATTATGTTGGATTTGATTTAGCATTAATGAATTGTGTTGATTTGAATTATATTTTATGTAGTTACTAATCACGTTTTAGGTGCCTGAGTGTACTTGAGTTGCAGGTTGTCGAAGACCAAGGGTGTGGCTAAGGTAGTGGAGGTTAGCTTCTTGGTAGGGTAAAGCAAGAATGGTTCTCTCGATCACACACAAAGCACTTAGTGTCATATAGATGCATTTAGTGTTTAACTTAGATGATTATTTTATTGTTAATTTTTTTTAAAAATGGTTAATTAAATCAATTGCAATCAAACAAAATAATTAATTCTAATTTAATTTTAGATTTTATTTCTGCAAATATATGATAATGTTTGGTTAAATTAGAATAAGTATTTTAATTATTTTCAATTGAATGTTATTTCTTAATTATTATTTGGAATAAATATCCCATTTGCAACTAGATGTTATTTATATATTTTTTTATTAAGGGTAAATATTACTTCCCCAAATTTAAAAATACCATTTCCTTATTATTTAAGGTGGATAATTACTTAATTGAAGCTAAAATAGAATTTCCTATTATTATTCAACAAAGATAAATATTGTGCTTGAAAAAGGAAATATTATTGTTATTTTATTTTTCCTGAATTTCAAGATTAGGGTAAAGGAAAACAAGAAAGGAAATCTTTAAAAGAAAGAGAGGAATAATGAAAACAGGTGGCTTGTGATCTTTCTTGATTTCTCTAAAAAGAATTAACTGAATATGAGTTTTGGAAAGGAATTTTCTTGAGAGTAGTAGATTCAAGATAGTGAAAATAAGAAGAAAATAGAGGAGGAAGGAAAATAATAAAAAGGAGGAAGATTCTATAAAAAGCAATTTCCAGGGAAAGAAAGAATAGGAAAAGAAGAAGAAGGGATTTACCAACTAAAGGCAATCTTTCAGGTTTTTAAACCTTTTCCATTGCATTTAATTTCAATTATGAGTATAGTTGATTGCACTGTGAAAGAATGGAAAATCTTTTGAAAATTATTTGTACATGATCATTGTGTTTAGGTACTTTCTATATGAAATTCTTTATTATGGCTATGCAATCTAAACAATCTTTTCTATGTTAAACTATACCCAATCATATATATATATATAATATGGATATTCATTTATATATATATATAAACTTTCAAAAACCTTTGTATTTTTTTTTTTAATGGAGGTACCTGTTGATTCATTTAAATTAAATCGGTAAGATTGTGAAAATGATATATATTTAACTATATATATATATAAATATATATACACTGTGTTGTATATATACATATATATGTTTATATATAAATAAGTAGTGCATGCTTAAGTATCGAACCCAATTGTTTTGTTCCCATTTGAATCATTGTTTATTGTTTGGGAAATGCTAATAGTGTTGTGGGAGAGGGGGGCCCACTCGTACTATCCCCATGGGGAAGGTTTGCGTTGTGGGGGGCAGCGCCCTCCATAGGCCACAGCCTATAGAGAGAAGTTGTCCACCACAGGCAACGCCTTCCCATGGGAAGGCTGACCACCATCTCTATGTCGTCCCCTCCCCTTCCCCCATAGCATTTATAACCATTCGTTGATACCTGGGATGTGCGATTGCCTCTGCATTTTATATATTTTGGATTATATATTTGAATATATATATACCAATATTTATGGTTTATTAAAGATCTTTTCAATGCTCAGAACAATCTATTACTGTAGATTATTCTTCCTACAATTGTTATTTTCTGGAAGTATTTGGGCCTATTTTATATAAATAATATAGTTGTTTGCACACAAATAAATATATATATAAACTAATATATTCAATTTGAACACTAGAATAGAAACAATGAGAACAAGATAAATTTTGAAAAAGAATAGATATTGTGATCTACCTTGGATTGATAGATATTT